>CM062377.1:33086990-33591038 GCA_031216125.1 Dalbergia cochinchinensis | reverse complement strand
TCATAATTTCAAAAATCTGACGATTTTAGAAACGATGAGGATGACCCAACGGAGATGTTAAAAAAAGTTTCAGGCCAAGTATGAATAGTAACCTTCACAGACCTGTGAGCTCGTTAGGATAGCTGAAACCCTAAAATTAAATTCTAGAGATGCCCCCAAAACTAAGAAATTATAGGATTGAGATTAGAAATGATGATAAGGAATAAGGATTTTATACCTAGAAAATAATGTTGGATAATGTTTGATTAACTAGGGTATGGTGTTGTACCTATTCCTGTAGAGTTTTGAAGTCTTTGTTTTGTCACTTCAGTAAAAGAAGTTACTTGGTGGCCAAGTAATCTTTACTAACTACTTTATGCTTGCCAGTGGATGGTAAGGATTATAAGTTGAAAACCAAGTTTTAATCTTAACTTTTCATTTATTATATTTTACCTGGGAGCTAATGGAACACCTCGATTTTTTCCTATGAACAAATCGACTAAAATGCCTTGAGGTCATTTCTTTTACCTGAAATTGAGGAAAGCAAATCCAGTGCAAACTCACGAAATGGATATTTTAAGGTTTGAAGGGGATTAATTGTGCCTGTGTATTGTTAGAGATGAAAATCTCGGTTTCTGGTTTTTTGCATAAAATTACCAAAATACCCTTGTGGTTAATTAACACAAAATTAATTGTCGATTGGGCCCGGACTTCACTCGGAAGTTTGGAATGTTGTTTTTAAGGAATGTATGATGTCTGCATAAACCTAGGGTAGTCCCGAGGAGTTTTTTGTAAAATTACTGTTTTGCCCCTGATTAAGCGCTTAACCGAGCTTAATCGTGCGATCTAAAAAAAAACATAAGCAATATTAGGCTTCCTAATTAAAGATTAATAAATTCTAATTGTTAATCTTGAGAGTCAAAATAATTAATTGAGATTAATTAGAGCTTCAAGATTTCAGTAGGAAAACTCAAAATCTCTTTCTCTTTAATTCAAGACTTTGTGTCATGTCAAGCTAAATGAAGTATTTTCTCTATTCAGAATTTCCTAAATCAAGGAAAAAACCATGTTGGCATTGTATTCCTCTACTTAATGAAGTTTTGACTTCAATAATTGAGCAAGACAACTTCCTAATCTTGTCTTGCATGGCCTTAATTGCTTGTTGCTAGCCCAAACACTCCATTAACAATTCCTATCCATGCTTGCCAAATCAAGTTTGTCTTCTAAACTTAATTCCTAATGCAAAAAGGAATGAAAATATCTCTTTTCTCTTTGAATTCTTGCCTCCATGATGGCCACCACATTCCTCCCTCCATCACATCCTTCTCATTTCAATTTTTTTTTATATAGATACTCACACAAAGAAACGCACACATTACCCACTACACTTTTTTGGATCACAAGCTTTGTCCAAAAAACTTGTCTCAAATTCTCTCTTCTCCCACCTCTCAAAAACTCTTTTACTTCCTCCACCACTATAAGAACCACCACTCAAGAAACACAACCTTTCCATCCTTAAGCATCAAAGCTCAGAAAAATCCTTCTTTCTCTCTTTTCTTTCCTGCTTTGGCCGAATTTGTTCTTACCTCTAGGAAGATTTGCTACTTCCCATTTTAACACCTCAAAGACTCAAGGCCTTTATGTCTTGCTCAAACAAGAGAGAAGTATCTTTGGTAGGGATTTTATGCTCTTTGAGTTCTTTTCTTTTCTTTGTTCTTTCTTTCTTTTTTTATTTGGTTTTCAGCTTTTCTTCTTCTCTATTTGTTCTTGTTTTGTTGTTGTTAAAGTGGTTTGAAAATCCAAAAGCTTGATGATGAGGATCTTGGATATTGGTTGTGAAACAATCATTTTGTTTGACCTCTACAGTAGCCTCAAGGTTTGATTTGTGGTTCCAAAAAGATTGTTGTTTTGAAATGCCATTTTATTTTGGTACGCCTAATGATGAGTCTAGAGGAAATGTAGGTTCTTGAAACCATGGTGTTGAGGAACTCTAAAACTCTCATGTCCATTTTGTAAGATTGACTCAGTGCTTTTAGAGGTGTCACTCTAACATAGGAGTCTAGAGCTTGGGATCTAAAGAAGAATAACAAATGGAAATGCATTCTATATTATATATTTCAAGTCTTTGCGTTTCCTATTTATTTATTTAAATTTGATAACATGTACATCATGAACGCTCCAATTTTTACTAATAAGTGAAAATTAACAAAATCTTTCACTCAGTAATTTTTACACGAAATTAGAGTCAAATAAATAACTCAAATAAAGAATATAACATTGTAGAGAAACATCATAGGAGACTTGATTAACGATTAGTGTGAAATGTCGCGAACCACGATTTTTTTATGCGTGTAAAATGACCAAAATGTCTTAGAGGTCATTACTTACCTAAAAATCAAGCTGAGTAACTACAATCTAAATTATCTTTGAGAGGTATTAATTCTATGACCGATGGGGATTATATATGCCTTAGGGATAAAAATCTCTAATTCTCAATTTTACTTTGTAAGTAAAATTACCTCTTTTACCCACTGTAGTAATTTTTCATGAGAAATTATATAATCTTTGAATTTGATTTTCACCTAAAGGTTCAAAATGACTATTTCAAGTGTGATTTGGAGATTGTCCAATATTTACAGAGGAGTTTTATGTAGAAATTATCTTTTACCCACTAGTTTGTACTTTAAATAGATTTACTTGTGGTAACTCAAGAGTAGTATTAAGCTCTATTTGAACTCAAAATGATTTCACTTGTTAACCTTTGTGGAGTTTAAATTAATTACCTAAGGTTAAAAATTAATTCTTGAGGTAATTAGAGTTTAAAATTACCTAAGGTAAAATTAAATTACCTTTCCTTAATTATGAGAAAGCTCATAAAACTCATAGTGATAATTGAGATCAAAGTTAAGATTTCGGTTTAGGTAAAATTTTGTACATTTACATTTTCTCATTCTAAGTTTAGTACCTAGATATGTTACAAATTCATTTTAACTCCATTTGAATATTAACTTCATTTACTAGTGTATGATTTCTCTTTTACCTTATCTTGATTTGTCCTAAAACACTTAACCTTTTACCATTTTTCACTAACCTATCAATTCCCTAATCTTTTACCTAAGTAAATACACATCTAATACATGATTTACCACTTGTAAAACATCACCTAATCTTGATGCTAAAGGAATCAGAAACCAGCTGCAAATAATCCTCTTTGGCCTCCTTTTCGACATATATTTTAATTATTTTTCCAACCAAGAAACATATCCCAACCATAAACACTATACTTTTAGCTTTAGCTTTTGCATTATTTTTGGCTATGTTTAATCAAAAGAAAATCCACCCATTTCTCCTCTGTCATGATGCTGATCAAAGAAATAATGTCTCCCATTAGCATCATATATTTAGTGTTTTCATCCATTATGCAGTAGAACCAAAATTATTACAAGAATAAAATCATTCTTTTTCCATTTTTTTTTAATTGAAAAATGAACTAAAAACTCCATTTTTCCAGCCACAAGGCAGCAGCCATACAGCCCTCTTTGGCCTATAAATATGAGCTCTTCCATTACCTAAATGCACACACTAACATTCCTAGCCTTAGCATTTTCTTACTTGATATTTTTCTTACTCAAAGTTTGCTCAAAGTTCTCTAATTCTCTCAATACTTCAAGCTTTCTTTTTCTTCCTCATTCATACTCAAGAGACTCCATTCCCAACCTCTAATCAAGTTCTAAACCTCAAGCGTACACATTCCAACCGTAAATCAACTCTTAAATACATAACCTTTCCATTATCAAACACAAAAACACAAGAAAAATCCTTCCTCCATTTGCTCTAATCTTGGCCGAAATTCAAGGACATATCAAGGACATATTTTCTTCTTCTAACTTCTCTAAAGATCAAGCTTTATCTTTGATAATGAAACAATTTGGCAGGGATTTTATTTCATATTCTTTCTTTTGTTCTTCCTTTATATTTTCGATTTTTATGATTTGATAATGACCATGGCTTGATCATGAGGAATCATGGTGGTGGTTGTGAATCCATCATTTAAATGACCTTTGAAGCCTAAGGTTTAATTCTTGAGGTTAAAAGATTAATAAAGGAATTACTAAGTTTTGAGTTTTGAGCTTAACAAGATATAAAAATGAACTAGCATCCATATTTATGTTTCAAGTTCTTGCACATCTTATTTATATTTTATGCTTTGCATAATCATATTTATATTTCAAGTTATCAATTTAATTCTTAAAGATAATAATATGAACTTGTATATTCATATTTACATTTCAAGTTATCACCTAATTCATAAAGACCTAAGAATGAATTTGCATCTTTATATTTATATTTCAAGCCTTGTATTTCATATTTATATTTCCAAGTTATCACCTTATAATGATAATAATAAGGTTACAAGACAAGTTTATCATTCTAGTCATCACTTAAATCCTAAAGTTCAAGACTTGCTTCTTTTATCTTCAATGGCAATTTTGATCATAGACACTTCTCATCTATTTATTTTGGCCAAGTTATATAATTCTGATTTAAAGCTTGATATATTTTATTTTTAGGTATGATCTTGTCTTTAAAGTTGTACAAAGAAATTTTGAAAGACTTAGAAATTGCAAAAGATTAAGAATAAGGTTTTTCTCATTATTCTAAATGCTAAAGTTTTAGTATTCTGATCTAATATTTTAGAACTAGAATGGTTACTGATTTAGGATGTTTAGATGAGTTTAAATCACTAATAGTTATTGTAAAATTTATTTTTAGTGTTTTAGGAAAAACTAGTAACTAAAAAGGATCAAAATTGTATTTTTATGAAGCTTTTAGAATGCTAATTTTTGTGATTTCTATTCAGCCCTGTTCATCACTGATCACCACTATTCACTACTATTTATAGCTGTTCACACACTTGAGGATCACTAATAATTGTCATAAAAATTGTTCTTAGCATTTTAGGAAAGTCTAGTAACTAGAAAGGATTAAAATTGTGTTTTTGTGAAGCTTTAAGGAGATTAATTTTCTAATTCTGTTCAAGAGTTGTTCAAGGCTGTTCATGTTGTTCACATACTTAAAAACTACTAATATTTGTTGTAAAAATTGTTTTTGGTATCATAGATGCATAAAAGGGTAATTACAAGTGTTAGTTTGGGCTGTTTTGCAAAATGCAAAAAGTTGTGTTTTGAATTATCAACTATGTTATTTCAGCCAAATGATTTTATTTAGAGCTACTAATGATGTTGAATATGTCCATGAGTTCAAAATACTATTTATGAAGTTTTGATAATGTTTTAGAAATGTCGGTTGTTGTTAAGTATTAAAAACAAGCGATTCTGCACTTTGACCCTTAAAGTATGTTATAATTTAGTCTATGGCCCTAAAAGGTTTTTATGATGAGTTTTAAATGGATCTAGTAGTTACATGTCTCTTGAAAGTATTGGTTAATATTAAATATCTTTAGTTTGTGAGAATGTGTTAAAAAGGGGTATTTACGTTTTGACCCGTAATCTTTGAGAAATTGTGATTTGACCCTTTTTGGGGCTTAAGCATTAATATTGATAAATTTGATGAGATGAATGTGATTGATATCTCATGAAGGCTATGTTCATATGATGAAATTTATATGGCTTATGGATATATGCAATAAAATATGATGCATGTTTATATGATTTAAATTATGATATGTTATGGTTATGTTTGATTCATTGAGATACATAAGTTCATGAAGTTTATGAGCATGAAATATTGAAATGATGAGTTATTCATGTTTGCATCTCATATATCATGTCAAGATTAAAGGTGACAAAAAACACATGGAAATGATTCTCTAGACTCCTGAATTAAAGGTTATGAGAGGTGATCCAAATAGGAAATGATCCTTTAGACTCCGAATTAAAGGTTATGAAAGGTAATCCTAATGCCCCCTATCCCGTACCTTAAGAGTTGGGAATTTAACTTATCAAAATGGATAAGATTACACTAGTGACAACTAGTGAGGCATGAGCTCATAACCTAAAATTCTCGAGAAAAGAGAGAATATAGGGCGGCCCCTAAGGAAAAGAGAATAAAGAAGTTTAAGTCACCTGTAAGAATGATGATCATGATGTTCTTTATATCATATGCATTATTTTATGAATTTTATGATATTATGTATATGATATTAACATGCATCCATGACTAATATGTTGCATTCATGACATTAAGATTCATGCTAAAAGATACAGTGCTCAAGCTAATGGTATTTAAAACTTAATAAATGAACCTTATATATATGTTCACCATTTTCATAATTAAACCCGAGGTTCCTAGGGATGATGATGATGACACTTGTGTTAGAGTCAGGAAGCCCTACTGAGATTCTTGTATAAGTTTCTTATCCCTTTTCTTTTTCGTGTCGCCTGCACATGAAATGATAGGGTAGTTCGTGATTTACCTTAAGACTGACAGGTGGAGCTACTGAGATAACTTCCTTTGGATATTTTCCTTTAGAGTAATCGTATCTTATGTATCAGTTTGTATTCTATTGATAGATATATATTAATGTCCTTAAGTTTACAAGACATTACTATTATGATACAGTTATTGACATGTTATTATTATTTGAGTTATGTTATGCCATGGTTGTATTATGTATTTATTTGTTATTTGTTTCTAACATCTCTTTTATGCAGGCAAGATAAATGACGTTAGATATTTAGTATGCATGGCTCATGTTTTGGTATTTAAGTTCAAAAAAAATATTTACCCATATTTTTACTAAAGTATTTTCAAGAAGTTTTGAGTTAAAAACTAGAACAAAAGAGTAATAACTAATAATTAACTTAAATGCGTCATAGGCGTAAGTTGAGTTAAATATTAGGTGTTACATTTTGGTATCGTGAGCGCTTCGATTCTCATGGAGCCTGAGCATTGGACTGACTATGCTTCTTGTAACATCGCCCCAAGTAAAACATCATCCTTAAGTCATGACATATCTATAACTAGGTCATAATTCTACTAAAATATATAGCAATGAAACCAAAATATTTATTTAATACAAAGTTCAAGATACATAAAGGAAGTTCTTTCTATGAGCTTTAACACACCTTTGTCTCTCTAACATTTTTATTATATATATATATATATATATATATATATATATATATCCATTCCACTAAATACAACATAATAAAAGCATTAACTACTACACTATTGCACTTCTGAGTTCTTTGGCATAGCAGTCTCTCGATTTTCTGCACAACCTCGGAGATGACACAGAACACAAAATATAGGGTGAGAATTATACAATTCTCAAAGAGGGTAACTCCCCCAAATACACAATTATAATGTCATCGTCATCGCCCCAGCCACTTCGGTTTATTAAGAAAAAGTGGTCATGCATTATATGATAATGGTTTATTTTTAAAGTTCCAAATCATACTTCCGAAGTGGGTTACTTTTAACATTCAATCACTTAATGTACATATACCCTACTACTCAACATCATATACTACTAACTTTCCACTTAAATATATTGGTCTCAATATCAATACTAAACTTCTTCACTCAACATATAAGACAAAGGATTTCTTAGAAAATTTACTTCTTAAACTTGCCTTGGCCCTTGACTAATCTTGTCACATCTGGGCGTTATGTACCACTATCCCCAGTGTGGTAATAATGGGTAATAGACTGCTTTTAAGGACTGAGCTCATTCCTATACATGATCATTGGATTTACTTTCTCCAATTCTCACACAGACCTATTCTTAGCTAGGTTTACTTTCCCCAACTCAATTCAAAGGTAGTTAGGTTTACTTTCCTGATTGCATCAATTTACTTTCTCCAAATTTCAAGGATTATAAATCTTATGCTCTTCTTGGTAGTTAGGTTTACTTTCCCTAACAAACTAGATTTACTTTCTCCAGTCCAAGAAACATAATCTTATGCTTTTCTTTTGCATATGAGCAATTGTAATAAGCATTCATATCTATGTGTACCTAACCTCATCAATAAGCTCACATGCTCAGTTATTCGTACTCATATTCAGTGTACTCATGTTAAACTAGTACAAGATGTCATTATTTCATCAATTCAAAGCATCAATTTATTTTTAGCACAATGGCATATTTCACACTATTGTGGCATGAATTTATTTGCACATAAAACAATCATTTTAGAGGCTATAAAAATTATCAAGGACACCTCAATGTGTCATCAAGGTCCTGTAAAAATTTCAGGGTAGAGTTCTCTAACTATATTAACAATATTCTACAAATTTAGTGGTCAAACCCTCCAAATTTCGGCTTCAACAACCGTAATTCATAATTTTTAAACCTAGCAAGTGATTGAATCAATTCAGAATAAAAATCATAGTTATATTTCAAGATGTTATAAGTATCCTGTAAAAATTTCAAAGGATAATTCAATCATTTCGTATGTCAAAAATTGTACAAAATTACAGCTTTCAGGTTCCCGACAATCCGCAGACAAAGATATGCTTAATTTCTTCTTGATTTTTCTAGGATAGTATAAATTGAAATCAGAGCTCAAGAAAATTCATGGAACTAGCCTAAGATGTTAGCTTCAACATATAATTTTTATAGCTCATAAAAATACCCACAATTCACCCAGAAAATTCGTGATTATCCATCGCTTAGAATAGAACCGAAAATCTAGCATGCATATTTCAACTTCTCTTTAGCAAAAATGATTTTTAACATCATCCAAACTCTCCACCAAAATTAATACATCAACATCCATATATCATCAACCAATAAAACCAGAGATGACAATTTAAATCAGTGGCTGAAATAGAAAAACAGATTAGAAGAAAAAGAGATTTAAAAACCCTACTTTGAAAGCTTCAAAGCTTTATAACTTCAAAGGTTATTCCAATTGATTTCCCTTCACTTCAAGGCCACCAATTCAAGCCCAAAGACTCCCTTAGCCAGTGAAGAATGATCTCTCAAGGTGGAAAACTATGATGGATTCAAATTCTAATCGGTTAGTTTTGTAGGTATTGAGGTGTAGAACAAGTTTTGTGAAGGAAGTTTGAGTGTTTAGCAACTTTAGGCTATGATTTTTGAAGCTTGAAACATATCAATGGAGGTTTGGAAGGAAAGAAATGGAGGCTGTATTCAGTTGGTTCATAGCCGAGAATGACAAGAAGAAATGTCAAAGTTTGGTGGCTTGAGTTTATCTTATAACAAGCATAAATTATTTCTTTAATATAAAGTTTAATTTCTTTATGAAAAGAAACTAATATGAATGGCTAGGATTTGATCTTGTTATTAAAAATTTAATCTTAGCCATTCATTTGATTTAAATGGATATGCATCTATTTTTTGTAAAGATTAAACTAACTTTCGGTGTTAGAAATTGTACACCGAAATTTTACCGAACAGGTAAAACATCGTACCCGGGTAATCAGATATTGCCCGAAAATTAATTCCAAGTATGAAATCTTTATTTCTATCTATTTCTAATCTCATTCCCATGTTTTCCCAATTTCGAGCACCTTCGGGTCCCGAATCAGGGGTTTTGGCTGTCCCGGGGGGCCTGCAAAACACTATTCACTTTTTTTTTTTTACAAAACCGTTGGACCGTCTTCACCATTGTTAAAACTGTTAGATTTTTGAAATTACGACTAATAAAGCTCAAACTAATTTTTAGGGTGTTATACTTCTCAAGCATAATGCGATAGTTATGTCATGTGTAGTTGTCTTGTTGTTAGAATAAGCTATAGAATAGAGAGGCATGACTCAGAATTGGAGGTGCCATGGTAACTAGTTCACTTAGCATTAAGTATTGAGCCCGATCACCTCAAGTTGCTTGCTATTTTGTCTCAAGCCAGAACCAATGGCACTCTAAGACAGAATAGGACTTCAAACAGTGATGAGCAAAATAATGCAATCAGGCCGGCTTCGAGGACATGGCGAGAGCCATGCAAATGATGTTCGAAAGAATGGATTGCCAAGGTGAAAATGGATGCTGTTCTATTACTACTGAAGGTCTCGAGCATGCCCGATTTGGAGAATTTCGTAGAGCGAATCCACCATCATTTAGAGCAGCTCTAAACCCAAATCATACTGATGAATGGATAAAGAATATAGAAAAGATCTTCACAGTAGTCATATGCCCTGAGGAACAAAAGGTGACCTTTGCTACATACATGCTGAAAGTAGATGCCGAGTTCTGGTGGACTGGCACCCGAAGGCTATTAGAGGCTTCTAGCACCCGCATTAATTGGGAATTGTTCAAAGCTCACTTCTATGAGAAGTACTTCCCTGAGTCTGTGAGGAATGCTAAGGACATAGAGTTTATACAGCTAACTCAAGGGGGTATGAACATTGCTCAGAACACTGCAAAATTTGAGGAGCTAATCAAGTTCTCGAGGATTTTCCAAGGCAACCCGGATGAATATTGGAAGTGCATGAAGTATGAATCCGGACTAAAGGTAGAGATAAATGTCGCTGTTTCTCACTTGGAGATTAGGGATTTTCCTACCTTAGTCAACAATATCCTGTAAGCATGGCATGTGCATTAGTTGAGTCCAAATTCTTGAATTCCAAGATAATCGGATAGGATCATGTTTATTTGAATTATAATTAATTCAATGATATATGCAATAAATGTTGAACATGCTTATATGATTGATTGAGATGCATGATTATGAGCATGACATATTGAAAAATAAGTTATGATTTACATTGCATCTCTAGAAGAACATGCTAAGACTAAGCAACATGAAACATAGGAAATGATCCTTTAGACTCCCCGAATTAAAGGTTATGAGAGGTGAGTCATCAAAGTGATAGGTTTCATGATTGCATCTCTAAGTAACACGTTAAGCTTAAGGTGACATAAAACACGTGGAAATGATCCTCTAGACTCCCTGAATTAAAGGTTATGAGAGGTGATCCCATAAGGTGATCCTTTGGACTCCCTGAATTAAAGGTTATGAAAGGTGATCCTTGCCCCCTATCCCGTACCTTAAGAGTCAAGAACTTAACTTATCAAAAGGGATAAGATTACGCTAGTGACGACTAGTGAGGTATTAGCTCATAACTTAGAACTCTCAAAAGGAGAGAGTAATAGGGTGGCCCTAATGAGAGAAAAAGAATAAATTAAGTCACCTAAAGTATAAATGGAAGTAATTCATGCTATGTTTACTGTATTCTTTGTATATCACTTATGTCTTTATATAGTATGTTGCACCTTGTATTGACATGCATTTCATGATAAGGTATGTAATGCTCGAGGATTGTGAAGTCGGGGAGTGATCGCCGGTGCAAGGAGGCACGAACAAGGAGTAGTTCCTGGCAGACTTTGAAAGTGGAGGGGTACATGAATGAACCAATTACACACCCGAATGAGAGGGATCTTAAGACTATAGGTATGAGACTATACAGTTAAGGAGGGCTTATATGAATTGATTTGTACTACCTATATCAACAAGATGCATTTTCTTTTCGGTAGCACATCACTAAAGAACTCCATAGTTAAGCGTGCTTGACTTGGAGCAATTTTGGGATGGGTGATCTCTCGGGAAGTTTTCCCAAAAAGCATGTGAGTGAGGACAAACACACTAAAAGACCCGTGTTGGTTTATGGGGATAGTCGTCAATCCATAAAGCAGTAGGGGATGTTACAAATGGTATCAGAGCTTGCACCTCTCCCAGTGCGGTGTGGTTCAGGGATGAACCAAGCGGAAGCTGGTAGGCATGTAATGCCCGGGGATTGCAAAGTCGGGAGTGATCACTTGCAAGGAGGCACGAACAAGGAGCGGCCCCTGGCAGACTTTGTAACATCCTAATTTTTAACCCAATACTCTAGAACATATTTAGATTAATCATTAGTCTATTACGTCATCGTTTCTTTCTTACTTTAAAATGCTTAGCGGAAAATACTGGTAATTTTTTTTTTTAATTATAAAAGCAAAGTGAGAGCCGTGCGACACGATAAGCTATGAAGCACGCAAGGAAATAAAGCAAGCATCTCATAATCATCATAACATAAAGCAAGCAAAGGCATATCATGATAAATCTGAACTGTATATTTATATAATATGATATGCCCACTCATGGAGAATGGGACTTAGTTTAGTACAACATGAGCAAATACACCTAAAAAGAAAATACAAAGGAAAGTGCGACGGAAAGCATAAAAGCAAACTCCCCTACCCAAGTGCAACTAATGGGATAACCTCTACACAAAAGAAGGTTTATCCTCATCTAAGTAGTGTGTGCACTACCCCGGGTACTCCCTCGATTGTCCGCTACCTCCTACTGACGTCCATCCCTCGAGGGAGGTATATACCCGGCAAATTGGGTGAGCTCCTCTGGCGTGTGAAGGCGAAGCGGGGATCAGGGAATGACCCTCACGATGTGGTCGCATCTCCGGTCGTCGTGCTAACCGAGGCTGAGTCATGGTGTCTTCACTACCCTCCCTCATCAATAGTGGAGTGGGGGCAGAGCTCTCGCTGTACAGATGGGTAGGCAGGTCCTCCGACGGGTCGGTCTCCGAGGAGTATGTTCGGGCACGAGTCGGGATATTCACGCATGGTCGAGGTGGCAGTGTGCATGCGGAGCATTCTCTCAAGCAGCGTATGCGTGCTCAAAAACCCGCTCATCGTCACCGTAGGGTGCTGTCGGGGAGAAGTGACGGGTATGTACGAGGTGAGCGAAGGGACGTCAAATGAACATGAAGACTCGCACCGTGCACTATCCCTCAAAATGGTATGATTTGTGCTCCGAATCATAGTGCACCTCCCACATCGGGGTGTCCACAAAAACTACGAACGTCGCCATTTGAAAACGTGACGGGAGAAAAGATAGAGGGAGTGAGAATCTTGCTAAAGAATCTCAGTAGGGCCTTCTACTACCTAGGTGTCATCATCTACGTCCTCAGGAACCTTAGGTTTAGTATGCAAAATAAGTGAGCATGCATTAAGTTCATTTTTAAGCTTTTGGAAACATAGTTAGCCAAAGTCCATTCATTTTAGTATGATTCTTAATGTCATGGATGTAACATATTAAAGTATGTATGCATGACTCTACTTAATGCAGGAATAGTAATCATAACATTAAGAACATCATAATAGTGGCATAAAGTGGCCATTGAAATCTCATACGGGAAAACTTTGTGACATAATCATCATACTTTTCTTCCTCATGGGGCCACCCTAAAAGACATTCATTCTGGGGATGCTCGGTCGAACCGGTGTCACCCAGAACGTGTCATATCTCTAGGTTATGAGCTCATACCTTAACTAGTCGTCACTAGTTCTTACATATCAATCCCGATAAGCGTATCATAATCATAATCATAATCCCGACTATCTAGTACGGGCTAGGGGGCATTTCTTAGGGGTGCTCAAACAATCCTGTCACCCAAGAATACATCTTGGTACCGATGTCACATGAGTTCTTTGGAGGTGCTCTACTAACCGGTGTCATCCAAGAACCCATCTTAGTACCTCATATCTCATAAAAAGAACCTCATAGGTTTTTCAAAAACTTTCTAAGTCCCCAAATTTGTCAGAAATTCGACAGCACAATAGTAGCATGCCGGATTTCTTCCAAATAAAACATGCATCCTCAATCATAATTCCATACGTTTACATAATCATTCTCACATAAAACATACATTCACATATAACATTGAAACCCATTATACTCTTGATCTTATGGTATCTTATGCTTTGACCCTTACGGGCCTTAAACTTGGGATGTAATCATTCTATCATTCTTTATCAACCTCTTATGCACCTAAGGACTCTCTTCTAACAAATCTTACTATCATTTATGCTCTTTAATAAATCTGGGTAGAGTTATACCTCTATGATTACAGGGTTCTAGAACTTACGTTTTAGATCCTTTCTCGGTTCCGTCTTCGCCTAAGGCGCTATAGATTAAATCTAAACCAATTATGAGGCATTCCCATGCCTAAGGACTAATTCTAAACCCTATTTGCCATATTATGAGGTTGCTGGACAGAATCCAGAACTTAAATGTTCTAGGAGTTCTAGGATTGCACTTTTACGGTTTTCTAGTTACTAGTTTCTCTATAGGTGCTAAAATTCAATCCTACTTCAAATGTAACCAAATTTTTCATGCTTGATTAATCCTAAACTGATTGTTATCATACTAAAACAATTTTGGCATTGATTATGATTAAAGGGGTTAAACACACGTTAAATTTCAACTTTACGGTTTTCCTATGAAGCTAGTTTCTCCCCTAACATGCATAGAAGTATTCCTACCTCATTATATATCATTTTCACACATCAAAACATCATCATATAGCAACAAACATATCAAGTCAGAACTGAATTGTTCAAGTCAAAAAAGACACATAATTTGACATTTCTAAAACATATAAGCTACTAGTTTCCTTTAGAATCATTTTAGAACTTCTAAAACTCTTTACAAACCATTTTATTTTATCAAGAGGCTAAAAATAACCTTAGGTCAGTAACCAATTTAATTCTTCTTTGGAAAAGGAATAAAATCATAATTCTTGTTGGTCATAACTTTATAAAACTTATCAAGCTTAAAGAAAATACTAGAACATAGGTTGTTGGCCCTTGTAACTAGATGGAACTCATTCCAAGCTCATCATCATTACTTGGCCGATATTATACATTCAAGGAATGCTTCCATATTAAATTTTAACTTGAGATTAAATGGGCAAGTCTTTGAGCTCTAAGGTCTTTAAGTGATGACATAATATAAACATGCTATACACTTTATTTTTACTCTTCATTACAAAGTAAAGTGAGAATTTTAAAGTAAATATGCAAGACTTGAAGTAAATATGCAAGGCTTGGAATTTAAATATGCAAGACTTGAAATAAATATGCCATGCAAGTTCATTTCTTTATTTTAGTACTCTAGACCCAAAGAACAATCGACTTTAAGGCCAAAATAGAAAGGCTTTGAGAATTAATTAGGTGATAATGCGAGCTCTCATTTTAAATCTTTATGTTCTTTAGTGATGAAAAGTAAATATGCTAGACAATAACGTAAATATAAGATGCACTCCATTCCTTATCCTTTAACTTTAAGTGATGGCTTGGAAAATAAATATGAATGCAAAACTCAAAGTAAATATGCAATGCATAAGCTTGAATATAAATCTGAATGCGCATTTATTTTATTTCTTATTAGAGCTCCTACAAGACTTTTAGAGGAACTTTAACCTTAACCCAAACTCATCATGACAAGGTAAAGTGAGGTCTAGAGTTCTGAGAACTCAAGATAACATTCCTTGAAAATATAACCATAAATGAGCTTTATAACACCTTTATGAAAACTCAAGCTTTAGAGATTTCTTTGTGGTGAACACAAAGTCACCAACCAGAACTCTCATCATCAAGCTATCATGTTGGACCACCCAATGTTGGTTGGCCAAAATTTTAGAGAAAAGGAAAGGAAAGAAATTGAAACTTAAGAGCAAGAAAGAACCATTTTGAAACTCTAGAGACCATGATCTTGATGATGTATTAACACCAACATCATGAGTCCTCATCATTGAGTTCATGTAACCAATTTAAAACATCATCAAAGTTAAAGATTTCAAGGTTCAAGAAAGAAAGAACTATAAACATTATTATCTCAAGAACAAAGATCAAGCTTTAGAGGTTGTTCAAGTGATGAACATTATCATGAAACCCTCATCATCAAGCTCTCATTCCTTTGTTTTCAAAGGCTCATGGCCGAAAATGAAGAAGGAGGAGAAGAAGAAAAGAAGTTCCAAAAAGATTCAAGAGAAACTATGAACACATAACTAGTTTAAGAACTTAAATGAAAGAAACTCTTGAAAGAAAATCCTTACCAAGTGATTGGAGGTTGAGATGGGAGAAGAGGATGAAGAACTTGAAGAACTTGGACACTTGAACTTTGAGAGAAAAGAAAACTTTGAAGTGCTCTTTGAAAACTTACACTTAGCAAATGAACCCAAAATGATGCAAGTTCATCCAAGCATGCTATTTATAGAGAAATGAAACAAAATGAGAGGTGTAAATGGGAGAGAGAGCTTCGGCCATTTACAGCACAAGGAGGAGAGAAAATATCTTCTCTAAGGTATGGTTCAAGGCATGGTGGAAAGCATGGCTAGGTTTAGCTTCAAGTATGGGTGCAAGTATGGGTCAAGCATGGTTCTTTGAGTGAGAAACAAATCAACATGTGATGCAAATGGGGGAAGGAGTGGCCGAAACTTGCATCAGCCATGGGGAGGATTTCTTACATTTTAATTGTGGTTTAGAGTTGTGTTTAGGTGTATCTTTGATTAGGATTAAGATTAGGAATTTGTAAGAAAGTGTTTAGGTGAGAAAATGGGTAATCAAAGTTGTCAAGACATGTTTAAGGAGTGGTCTTGCATCATTAGTGAGTTATAAACTCATTTTAGTGCATAAACAATTCTAGACACAATTCCATGATTTAAGGAATTGGAGGGAGAAAATACTATTCAAGATTCCAAGATTGGAATCTTGAGTTTTAAAAGGAGATTTGAATCTAATCTAAGCAATTTTAGGTTCTAATTAATTTTAATAGCTTGTTTTGACTCTAGATTAATTATGGAAATTAATTAATCTTTGATTAAAGCCTAATATTGCTTAGGTTTGCTTAATTACGTCATTAAGCTCAAAAACACTATTCTAAGGGTAAAATCGTAATTTTGCACTAAAACTGCCCGGGACCGCTAGGACTTAAACAGACGCTTTTAAACATGTAAAAACATTGTTTTTGACCTGAAACTGCAAAAAATGAGGTTTTCACTGAAACTGCTTCAAGGGCCATCCAATCCCTTCAAATATTGAGTTGGCCCTTCAAGATCGGGGCCGGCCTTTCCTCGGTTCTGCATTTAAAATGACCTCAGGGGCATTTTGGTCATTTTCCTCTCAGACAGAAAAATTGGGGCGTTACAGACTTCGAAAGCAGAGGGGTACATGAATGAACCAATTACACACCCGAATGAGAGAAATCCTAAGACTGTATAGGTATGAGACTATATAATTAAGGAGGGCTTATATGAATTGATTTGTACTATCTATATCAGCAAGATTCATCTTCTTTTCGGTAGCTCATCACTAAAGAACTCCACAGTTAAGCATGCTTGACTTGGAGGAATTTTGGGATGGGTGACCTCCTGCGAAGTTTTCCCAGGAAGCGTGTGAGTGAGGACAAAGCATGCTAAAAAGACCGATGTTGGTTTGGGGGACAATCGTCAATCCATAAAGCAGCAGGGAATGTTACAACAGGGGGCAAGAATCATCTTTCATAACCTTTAATTCAGGGAGTCTAAAAGATCACTTTCTTTATTAGATCACCTCTCATTACCTTTAATTCGGTGAGTCTAGAGGATCATTTCCATATATTTTATATCCTCTTAACCTTAGCATGTTATATTGAGATGCAAGAATACAAACATATCATATAATGTCACATGCTTTCATATAACTTCAACATATGTATCTTAAACATTCCAAGTGTAGTCATAACATGCCACAATAAATCTTGTAATCAGTAGCCAAGTATAAATACATAATCATCATATAAATTCTCAAGTATATCTTAACCCATCATCTCATAAAATAAGTAATTTCATTATCTCTTAAATGGTTAAACCTCTAAGTCGGATAAACCTAACTTTTGTATTTATTCTTTTTTACATCTAAGGGATCAATTACAATGATTTCCATTAATTATCAACCCCAAGAACATCCTTAAACAATGCTGGATAGGTTTGAACAGAAATGAAAATTGAGCAATTTTGGTGTTCCGTGGTTACATTTTTAACCCTTTCATGTTATCTGCTTTTCCTAAGATGATAAAATTAATTTCTATACCAATTATGAGTAATTCCTACACATTTACTAAGTGTTAAAACATCTTGTTACCAAATTATAACTTGCTGGATAGAATCCATAACTTTCATCCTTAAAGGTTCTAGAAATCAGATATTTGATCCTTTCTAGTTACTAGTCTTTCCTTAGATGCTAAAAATAATTATAACACTAATTATTAACAAACTTTACACACTTAAACAACCCCAAACAACATACATGAGATCTGGAAAAGTTAGAACCGAAATAAGAATTTAAGGGGCTGTTTGGTTGGTGATTTTAAAAACAGTTTTTGAGTTTTAAAAACAAAAAAACAAAAGAAACTGATTGGTTGATTATTTTGTAAAGATTGGTTTTAAAAACTAAAAAAAAATTTCATTTTAAAAACTAAAACACAAAACAACTTTTAGATGTTTTCAGAAACAATTTTCTTGTTTTGTTCTTCACCCAACCATCCCACCTCCTCCCAACTCCTCCCTCCTTTTTTCAAGGTCCCCAGGTGTCGGCAAGAGGTGACCAACTCCACGCGACTGCCGCCTCTGAACACGACCAAGTAATGCGACCCCACAGTAGCATACATGACCAGGCGCACAGGCGACGCGAACCCTTGGCAACACAGCAGCAGAGCCAGCGACCAAGCAGCAGAAAGTCCACCGCTCCTCCACTCGTCGGCGAACCAAGGCCCATGCCCAAAGCCAGCCACAACAACCCTACAATCCAGTAACCAAGCTTTTCGATGAAGCTCCTCTGCGTCGCCACGACCAAGAACCCTTGATTCACCGTGCTTCGCTATGCTCAGCATCCCCACGTCCCAGATCCGTGGTGTTCCATTCACTTCTCATCTTTTTTTATTTTTTTGGAATGTTATTGATGATGATGAAGGGTTTGGGGTTGGGGTTGGGTTTGTGTTTCTGATATTGGATTATTAATGATGATGATGATGAATTGTTGTTGTGGTCTTTGTTTTAATGTAATTTTAAAAGTTATTTTTTAAAAAAATTATCCAAACAGGTTTTTGTTTTTCACCATTATAAAACTATTTTTGAAAATAAATTGCCAAATAAGTTTTTTTATTTTTGGTTTTTAAAAATTGAATTTAAAACTATTTTCTAAAATAGTTTTTAAAAACAAAAAACAAAAAAACACTTCCAAACAGCCTCTAATTTTCCAAGAGCATGCAAAATTACAATAATAAGCATTTCTAGCAACTAGTCCTTCTTAGCATTAATTCTAGGTCAAGGAACACTCTTATAATTAATTTATCCTTTTAGGTACACAAGTAAATGTCCTTAGGTCAGTAGTAAAATCAGAGGGCTTAATATTAAGATTTGGTTATGTAAATCATGTTTTAACACTTTAGGAGTTAACATTTTTCTCAAGGGAAAATTCCAAGACACAAGCTTTGAAACCTCAAGGTAATAATACACCAAACCTTAAAACTTTATTCCTTTGAAAACAAAACATATTTGTAAAGACAAATGCCTATGGAACCGAAATCCCTATGTAAATTGAAAGAGGTAAGTCTTGAGCTTTAGATATTTAGGTGATGACATAAACTTAAACATGCTAATGCAAGCCTTATTTTAGTCTTGATATTATAAGGTGAGGACAATGGAAATATACATATAATATGCAAAGCTTGAATATAAACATGAGAATACAAGCTCATTTTTAATCTTTAAGGTGTAGGTGATGGGTTGAAACATAAATATGCTGGACAAGAAATATAAACATGAAATACAAGTTCATTTTCTTATCTTCAAGATTTAGGTGATAACTTGGAAATAAACATGATATGCAAGGCTCAAATATAAATATGAAATGTAAAGACTTGGAAAGTAAGTATGAATGCATTTCCATTTGTTATTTCTTTAAATCTTAAGCTCAAGACTCCTATTTAGAGTAGCAACTCTAAAACACCGATCGATTCTTACAAGATGGACATGAGCATTAGAGTCCATTAACATCATGGTTCCAAGAACCTTTATTTTGTTTGGACTCACCATCAAGCTTAAGGGAATGAAATATATAGAAACTAATACCTTATTCATTATGGTTCTTTAAAAGAAAGAGAAAAAAGCAAAGTTCAAGCTTTAGAGGTCACAAATGTGATGATCTCATTATCACCATCTAGGAATCCTCATCATCAAGCCAATATTTTGAAACACAAAGGCCTTTAAGGCCGAAATGAAAAAGGAAGAGAAGGAAATCCAAAATCCAAAAATGTTAAGAGTAAAACTCATTCATTATATCATCATCAAACTAAAAAAATAAAGAGAACATAGAAGAAGAAAATGTTTCCAACCAATCCAACATTCCAACCAAAAATGATTCAAAGAAATAGAACTTTGAAACAACATCCCTACTAAAGTATATTTTCCTTGTTGAAAGAAAAGAGCTTGATCTTGAAAGGAAATAAGAAGAACAATCTTCCTTGTAGGGCTCTAAGGTTTTAGCCAAAGAGAAAAGAAAAGGAAGAAAGGTTTGTCTTGAGTTTTTGATCTTGGAAGTGGAAAGGTTATGTGTTTTAGAGAAAATATGGTGGTTGTTTGATGGTTTGAGGTTGAGATATGGTGGTTGATGGTGTTTTCTTTGAAGAAGGAGGAAAAAAAGAAGAACTCTTAGGATAAGAGAAAAGAGAGAAAACTTGAATGATCTAGAATTGCAAGAATGAGTAAATGTTCTTGCAAGTTTCCATGAGTGTGTATTTATAGAGAAATTGCAATATAAGAGGATAAGAGGAGGGAGAAGGCCGTGGCACTTATCAAGGGAAATAGGAGAGAAAATATCTCATCTAAGTGTATCATTACATGGAATGGTGTAGGAATGACCAGGTATGGGTTTGTGTGAACACCCGATTTTGTCCGGCCCTTAAACTGAAAATTCCAAAAATTGGCAAATTTTTAGTAGCTTGTAAATAAAGATCATCATCACTTTTCACCCATGGATTGTCACATTTTTTTTTTGTTTTTACATTTCTTGTCAAAAATAAAAATAAAAAAAATGAAAAATAAAAATACCAACCCATGTTTTTTTTTTAATGAATCACTTTTTAAAAAAAAAAAAAAAGAAGAGAAAGGCCCAATCAGTTCAACCCATTTCCTTTTTTGTTTTAAGAAAATAATAAATAACTAAAAAAAAGAGAAAAGGGAGCCAGGAGTGGTGGACACCAGCTACTCTCCACTCCTGGCCAAATGATGATGTTTTTACTCTTTACAGGTATGGGATGGTTCACGGATCCATATTGCCAACTTGTGCTCAATAATGATTTGATGATAAGAACAATCATATGTACATATAGCCACCAGCATCGGACGAAGAGGAGAGCAATCAAAAACACTGAGAGAATATACATTGAGAGGTCATCAGAGATCATAAGATCTTCAAGGAATCCAAACACACACATTCATCAACATCACTGATCAGAAAAATTCCAAACAAGGAGAGCAGTACCAGAGGTCAAATTCTTTCTCAATCAGAGAGCAAGACAACCCAAGAATTTCAAACAAAAATCGAGCAGTATATCAACTGAAAATTCGAGCATAGCCAACACAAACACAGAAAAAAATTCTAGCAACAAGATGAAAAGAAGGTAATAACAAAAAAAAATAAAAAAAAAGGGGGAGAGAGGCCGCGGCCACCCCATCACCGCCGCGGCCTTCTCATAGTCTCCCCTTCAGCATTTTCTCCCTTATCCTCTGTAACACCCCGATTTTTCTGTCTGAGAGAAATGACCAAAATGCCCCTGAGGTCATTTCTCGACCCGATTCGAGGGTAACCAACTCGGTCATCCTCGAAGGGTCAACTCAATGTTTGAAGGGGATTGAATGGCCTTTGAATGCTTCCGGAAGCGAAAATCTCATTTTCCGCAGTTTTGGGTCAAAATGACCAAAATACCCCTATAGCGTTTTTACGCAGGTAGAAGTGTTGTTTGAGTCCGAAACTTTCCCCAGAGGTTTAAAAACATGTTTTCATGTGTCTAGAGGTCTCTGTTCAAGTCCCGGTGGTCCCGGGCAGTTTTTGCAAAATTACGATTTTGCCTCTAGAATAGTGTTTTTACGCCTAATGACGTAATTAAGCTAACCTAAGCAATATTAGGCTCTAATCGAAGGTTAATTACTTTCCCTAATTAATCTAGAGTCAAAATAATTTATTAAAGTTAATTAGAACCTAAAATTGCTTAGATTAAACATAAATCTCTTTTTAGAATTCAAGATTCCTAGTCTTGGAATCTTGAATAGTGTTTTCTCTCACCAATTCCCTAAATCAAGGAATGTTATTGGCATTGGATTCTTTGTTAATGGAGTTTGACTCCATTAATCTAGCAAGACCACCCCCCTAAATCTAGTCTTACAAGTCCCGAATTAACCATACCTCACCATGCTTGAACCCATAACTCACCATGCCTTCAACCATGCCTTTGTAAGAGATATTTTTCTCCCAAATTCTGATGCATGTGGCCGAAAATCCCTCCCCCATTCACACCCTCCATTTGCTTCATTTCTCTATAAATAGATGGCCTTGGGAAGCTTGCACTACTTTTAGATCATTTGCTAAGTTTAGGAGCACTCAAGCTTTTCTTTTTCTCTCAAAGTTCTAGTGTTCTTCAAGTTCTTCACCTTCTTCATCTTCTTCTTCCATCTTCAAGATCACCACACCAAGTAGGGATTTCCTTTCATGTATTCTTTTCTTTAAAGTTCTTGTTTCAAGTTTGATGTTCATAGTTTCTCTTGTTTCTTTTTAGAACTTCTCTTCTACTCATTTTTCCTTTTCATTTTCGGCCATAGACCTTGGAGAACAAAGGAATGAGAGCTTGATAATGAGAGTTTCATGATGATGTCATCACTTGAAACAAACTCTAGAGCTTGATCTTTGTTCTTGAGTAAAATACTTCTAGTTCTTCCTTTCTTTAACTTTTGGAATCTTTAACTTTGATGATGTTTTAAAATGGTTCTAAGGACTCAATGATGAGGTCTCATGATGTTGGTGTTAATATATCATCAAGATCATGGACTCTAGAGTTTCAAAATGTTCCTTTTTTTTTCTTGAAGTTTCGGCCATTTCCTTTTCTTTTACATGCAAAATGTTTTGATTTTCTAAAAATGTTATGTTGAGTTCTAAGAACTCTAGACTTTACTTTATCTTGGTTTGATAAGTTTGGGTTGAGGTTTAAGTTTGTTTAAAGTCTTGTTAAGAGCTCTAGAAAAATAAAATGAACTTGCATAATTTATTTTATGCTTGCATTTACATTTATATTCTTGTTATGCACCTTTACTTTCAAGCTATCACCTAAGAACACAAAGATTAAAATGGAACTTGCATCATCACTTAATTTAATTCTCAAAGCCTTTCTATTTCGGCCTTAAAGTCGATTGTTGCTGGGCCTAGAGCTCTAAAATAAAGAATTGAACTTGCATTATCACCTAATTAATTTCTCGAATGCCTTTCTATTTTGGCCTTAAAGTCGATTGTTGTTGGGCCAAGAGCACTAAAATAAAGAATTGAACCTTGCATATTTACTTTCAAGCTTGCACATTTAAGTTTATGCCTCGCATATTTACTTTCAAGCTTGCATGTTTAAGTTTATCCCTTGCATATTTGTTTTACGTCATCACTCTATTTTGTAAGCAAGATTAAAAATAAAAAAGCATGAGCACGTTTATTTTATGTCATAACTTAAGAACCTAGAGCTCAAAGACTTGCCCATTTCATTCCAAGTTAAAGTTTAATGTGAATGCATTCAAGGAATGCATGTTTTCGGCCAAGTAGTGATGATGGACTTGCAATGAGTTTTCATCTAGCTACAAGGACCAATAGTCTATGTTCTAAGTTTTTCTTAAAACTTTACAAATCTTTACAAGGTTATGTTATCATGAGATATGACTTTATTCCCTTTTAGAAGATGAAATATATTTTGGTCACTGACCTAAGGCTTCTCTTAGCCTCTTGATGAAGTAAAATGATTTGCAAAGAGTTTTAGAAATTCTAATTTGATTCCAAGAGAAACTAGTTAACTTATGTACCTCGAAATATCAATTTAATTCTCTCACTGAAGCTCCATGATTTTGGTTCTGTCATGATGAGTGTGATGCTGTATGGTGATGTTTTGATGTGTGAAAATATCATATGGTGATGTAGAAATGATTCTATGCATAATAGGTAAGAAACTAGCTAACTAGAAATACCGCAAAGCTAGAATTTAACATAGTTTTGACCAATTTGTTTTTGGAACTTATCCAAACTGTTTTAATGGGAGCACAATCAGATTAGAATTGTTTAGACATGAAAAGCTTGGTAACATTTGGATTAGAAGTGAATTCTAGCACCTAGAGGGAAACTAGTCACTAGAAAACCGTAAAAGTGCAAGTTTAGAACATTTAATTTTCTGGATTCAGTCCAGCACCCTTACAACATGATAAGCATGATTAATAATTAGTCCTTAAGCATAGGAATGTCTCATAATTGATTTAGATTTAATTTATAGCGCCTTAGCCGAAGACGGAACCGAGAAAGGGTCTAAAACGTAAGTTCTAGAACCCCGTAACCACAAGTTAGAAATTCTGCTCTGTGCATTTCAGATTTGAGTATGAATATGAGAATAAGGAATGATGATTAAATATGAGCCCTTAGGTGCATAAAATATGAACAATAGATGTTAGAAAACTATATCTCAAGATTAAGACCCGTAAGGGTCAAAGCATAAGCTACCGTAAGGGTAAGCGTTTGAATGTTCTATGATGATGCATGTGGTATGTAAATGATGATGATGTTATTCATATGAGGAATTCATGAGGATATATGTTTATGTGGCATAAAGCAAATTTGGAAGGAATTCGTGATGCCATCGTGTCACTAATTTCCGACAAATTTAGGGACTTAAAGAGATTTTGAAAATTAAGGTACTAAGATGGGTTCTAGGATGACACCGGTTCGGCCGAGCACCCCTAAGAGGATTGCCCTCTAACCCGTACTCAGATAGTCGGGATTTATGATTTATGATACGCTTATCGTTAAGTGGTAAGTAAGAACTAGTGACGACTAGTTAAGGTATGAGCTCATAACCTAAAGATGTGACACGTTCTGGGTGACACCGGTTCGGCCGAGCACCCCCAGAGCGCTTGTCTTTAGAGTGGCCCATGAGGAAGAGAAGTTTCATGATTATGATTATGTCACTAAGTTTGTCCCATATGAATGTTTCTATTGCCACTTTATGCCACTAAGTATGATGATGCTTGACGATATGATTTATGTATATGCATTACGTAGCACCATGCATACATTCTCTATTATGTTGCATTCATGACATTAAGACCATCCTAAAATGAATGGACCTTGGCTAAAGTATATTTTAAGCTTAAAATAAACTCGATGCATGCTCACTTGCTTCTACGAAAATAAACCCAAGGTTCCTGAGGACGTAGATGATGACACCTAGGTAGTAGGAGGCCCTACTGAGATTCTTTAGCAAGATTCTCACTCCCTCTATCTCTTCTTTCCGTCACGTCTTCAGATGGCGACATTCGTGGTATTCGTGGACACCCCGACATGGGAGGTGCACTATGACCCGGCTCACGGGTCATATCATTTTGAGGGACAGTGCACGGTGCGGGTTTTCATGTTCGTAGGACTCCCCTTCGCTCATCCCGTGCACACCCACTGCTTCTCCCCGACTGCACCCTATGGCGACGACGAGCGGGTTTTTGAGCGTGCGCCAGACACATACACCCAGAGAGTGCTCCGCATGCACACCGCCGCCTCAGCCATGCGAGACTATCCCGATTATGTGCCCCGGACCTACTTCTCTGAGACCGACCCGTCCGAGGACCCGCCTACCCATCCGTATAGCGAGAGCTCCACCCCATCTCCACCATTGATGAGGGAGGGCAGTGAGGATACCGTGACTCAGCCACGTCTTGCACGACGACCGGAGATGCGGCCACACCGCAAGAGTCACTCTCGATCCCCGTTCCGCCTCTTTACGCCCGAGGAGCTCGCCCAGTTTCCCAGATATTTGCCTCGTTTGCAAGATGGACGTCAGTAGGAGGTGACGATCGACCGATGGAGTACCCGGGTAGAGCACACACCACTTAGATGGAGATAAACCTTCTTTTGTTTAGAGGTTACCCCATTTGATGCACTCGGGTAGGGGAGTAGTTTATGTTTATGTTTATGTTGTATTTTCTTTCATGTATTCCCTTGTACCAAATTAAGTCCCACACTTATAAGTGGGCAAGTTATATATATATATGAGATGATATTCAGTGTTTCCCATGATGTGCCTTTATGTGCCTTATGCTATGACGATATGAGATGCATGTTTTGTCCTTTACATGTTATATCGCATCATGCGGCTCTCACTTTGTATTTCAAAAAAAAATTTACCCGTATTTTCCGCTAAGTATTTCAAAGTAAAAATGAGAACTATGAAGTAACAGACTAATGATTAACCTAAGTATGTTCTAGAGTATTGGGTTAAAAATTAGGATGTTACATCCTCTACTCAACTCCAACCACAGCCAGCCCCTCCACCGTGACTCATCACTTTTGGTCCCTCAGTCTCTATGAAACACCATCATCATCACCACCCACCACCATCATCCTTTCCTCAACACCACAATCACACATGGCCAAACCATCTTCCACACCACAACCCACCATCGCCACCACTTCTCCATTCACCGCCGTGCCTCCACACACAAACAACTGCTTCTCTGCGCTCTACCCCATCGCCATAAGCCAAAGACACCACCACCTTTTCTTTTCAACCCACCTGAAAATCCAAATTTCAGATCATAAACAAACCAAGTTTCAAGGAGAAAATTTTTTTAAAACAAAAATAAAAACTGAAAAAGGAGAACAAAACCTGAAGAAGAGCAAACCACCACGCCACCATCTTCCTCTGTCAAGTAGCGACCACCGTACGTGAGCCATCCCTCACTGTGCTACCGTCACATGCGCATCGCCGGAGCCACCTTCCTCAATCGCACCTCTCAACCGCAGCCACCGCCGCGTACTCTAATTGTGGCCAGTTTCTTCTTCCTCTAGCACGGCCTCCAGCCACGGCCTCCTCCATCGCCGGCGCTCATCCTTCCAGCATCATCTTCATCGCGATCTCCGGATCGCATCACCACTGGACTGGCCGCCACCGCCGCGAAAATCGCGGCTTCCTCTTCCTTGTTTCGAGGGACTCGCGGTCCCCGCTCCCCCTCGTGGCCTGTTATTCCTTTTTTCGATCATCGGTCCGCCTCGCGGTGCATCCTTGGATCGCCGGTCCTTTCCCGTCCAGCCGTGCCTCCCTCCCCCGCTTTGGACCGGCGTACCCTCTCCTTCGTGCAGTGGTGAACTCCTCCTCGCACACTCAGCCTCTTCCCACGCGGTGGTGCTGCCACGATTTCTCTTCCTCTTCTTCTTCTTTGATCTTTTCTCTCCCTCTTATTAGTTTCTCATTTCCCTTTCTGGTTCACTCCCAGACCCTTCTTTCCCTCTTTTTTTCTTTTTTTAGTATGAGTGAGTAAAGTTGTCAATGGTGGAGTGTGTGAGCGTGTATGTGTGTGTTTTGAGTGGGTGTGTGAACGTGTGAGTGTGTTTGGGAATGGGTAGAATAATTTTAGGGATAAAATTAAAATAGGATTAGGTTAAATAAAATTTAAATTAATAAAATATAAAGAAAGAGTTCTAGATTTATTTTTCAGTTTGAGTTAGTGTTAGAATAAGTTTTACATTCTTAACTGTTTGTTCAATCTTTAATTTTGCTTGTTTTAGAATTAGTTTAGTTTAAGTTTTTTTTTTAAAACAAAGATTTGTTTTCTTTTGAGTAGAATTAAGTAAATTGGTTTAGGGATTGATATGATCATTTGTTTAATGTTTTGGTAAATTTTATGTGTAAAACCTGAAAATAAAAAATAAAAAAAATGGTAGTTAGAATCCTTGATTTACTTTTAATCTTTAATTGTTATATTTGTTCATATTTTTGTTACTAAAATAAATAATTGTCTCTAAATTAATGTTGTCAACTCATAATTAAAATTAGCCTTTTTATTGTTTTTTCCTTTCAAATAAGCAAATAAAAAAATCTTTACAAAGCTTTTTTTTTTGTGCAATGATCAATATCGATAATTGAGTAGCAAATGTTACCTTTATTGTTATTCAAATCATAAGGGTTCATTGAGTAGCCTAGTGCTAACTTGAATTCTGGCCACAAATGAATTTCCATAATTTGACAATCAAAATTTCTTTTTTTTTTAAATTAAAATCAATCAACCAATCTTTTTTTTTATTTTCTTCGCTTTTAATTAAAATCTATCAACTCAGAATCTTTTTTTATAGAACTACGTGGCTTTGAGTTCCTCATTGCACCAGAGGATACGTAGGAGCAGGCAACCTCTGTCAAGCCAAAATTAATTTTCCTTAAATTGTTTGTTTAAATTGTAAATATGTTGTTTTTTAAATTTTATTTGATATTTTTTAATCGTTATTAATTAATTTGCACAACTTGCTATGGTACCGTCTAAGGACGGGTGTATTAGGGGTGCGTAGGGTTAAACTCCTACCCTTCCCTATACATAACCGACTCCCGAACTCAAACCTGGTTTCAAAAATCATTTTCCAAAATAAATGGGTTTTTCCACATTTTCCCAAATGTAAATAAACTTGGTGGCAACTCCATTAATTTTCAAAGATAAAAAAATAAGTCTTTTTAGTCCACAAATCGCGATCGGTTGCGACAGATGGCAACTCCACTGGGGACTTTCCAAGAGAGTTAAGCCTGTTTTAGTTAGTTGTGCAAATTGAATATAACCTTTTGATTTTCATTTTTCCTTTGCTTATTTCTTTTTGTTTTTCTTTTCGATTTATTGCTGTACAAAGTGTAGTATTTCATGTGTTTATTTATAGTGATGGCATTATTTGCTAAAACCTTAGGATAGATTACCATTATTGTTCTGTATATATTTGTTATTTGTATTTTTGTTTTGCGGGAGTGTATGTAGTGTTAGGATTGAAAGGTTTGTATGCTCCCTGCACACACTTCACAATCACTTATTTCACACACTTTTTTAGGCTCTATACCCGAGCCTGTGCGAACCAAGGATAAGGGGTTTCTTGACATTGTCATGAGGGGCTTCATGCTCACTTGATAGTTGTTAGGACACCACTTAGATTGTTACTAGCTTTATAGGTCAATCATATTGAGAAAGTTTATCCCTACTTGTGGTTGATTCGAAAGTCGGATCCTTGTCTATGGATAGGGGCAATCTAGGGACCATGACTATTAGAAGTCTAGATCCACCATGAATATGTGCACGCATAGTTGAACTTAGCAAACACCTAAATAGGGTTTTGGCCTTAGAACTCCCCATTTATTAAGTTCAACCCTGTTAGGACAATGGGAGTATGCTTCTTTCATCCTTTCACTTTATACTTCCTTATGCTTTGCTTTAAACTAGTTAATCTTGCATCAAAACATTGTCACATTGCATTTAGGATTAGCCATTACTTCCTCTCCAACTTGGTCATGCTTTGTATTTTTTAGGTGTTTAGCCATACGTGATGTAGATACGTATTCCATTAATTACCACATGCATTCATTTTATCATATCTTGCTCTTTTCATAATTTACTCTTTCATGAAAATTGGTAGGCTTGTGCATTATCATTTTCTTAGGAAAGCATCTCATATTCTCAATAGGAGCATGTTCCTTTTCTTTCTTGTATCTTCTTTCCATCTTTTTAATTTTACTCATTTATCTTTTTCTTTCCCACAGTGGTCTTTTGATTATCAATAAGGCAAAAGTCATCATCAGATCTAAGCAAATGGAAGCATTACAAATGAACACTAGCAATGCACATGATTGCAAAAGAAATATCATAGTTACAGTGACTAATAATGAGCTAGAGCAAGTAAAGAAAATAGTTCAGTTGATGCCTTGTGAAGTCCGGTCATCTTTCAAGGATACATATGGGCATATATTGGACCTGTTACTTATCCCAATAGAAGCACCAGCATTGAGTGCTTTATCACAGTTTTGGAATCCTTCTCTTTGCTGTTTTGAATTACCTGATTTTGATACGACACCAACTATAGAAGAGTACATGGTTATGATAAGGCTACCAATTCGAGAAAGATTTGGTGTGTATCTCTATCAGGGACATTATATCAGTAAAGAAAAGATTGCCAAAATAATTGGAGTTGAAGCAAATTGGATGGAAATTGAAGTAGGGGGATCCACTCAAGGAATCAAGAGGAGTTTTCTTAAAGCCCATTTGCAAATGTTGGCCCGACAAGGAAATTGGAACTTCTTCAACCAAACATTAGCATTGAGTATTTATGGACTGGTCCTATTCCCATTCACACCAGATGTTGTTGACCAGGCCGCCATGGATGTGTTTGTCAAATTCGAGACACAAGGCATGAATCCTATTCCGGCAATATTGGCAGATAATTTTCTTTAATTGGGGGTTTGTCTCAAGAAAAATGGTGGCAGATTATGGTGTTGTTTGCCAATGTTATATGTTTGGTTTATGACTCATGCATATGCCAATAATCACATGGGCCTTTTTCCTGATCCATTTGGAAGCTTCCACCATATGCAAATAAGCCATCAAGAAGCACCAGCATGGAAAAAGGAGTTCTCAGAGATCCAGTCAAATTCCTTCAAGTGGGTTTGTCCTTGGTACCATGGAGAAAATGTTATATATAGTTGTGGTGACTTTCACAACGTTCCTTTGATGGGTCCAAGGGGATGTATCTCCTACACACCTACATTGGTGCTCAGACAACTTCATTGGACTCAAACAAAACCACAAGAAAAGCAACTTGGGGGTTTAGCTTCTTGTATCAGAAGGATAAAAGCACCATGGAGCAAGAAAAGAGGATCAAGATGGCATGGAATGATGTTAAAATCCTAGGAAGAAAAGAACTCGGGCAACAACGACTGACCTCTTCTCAAGAATACAGAGAGTAGAGGAAAACAAGGAAAAATAATATCTCAAAAGATATTCCAAGAAACTTGGCTCCCATAAAAACCACAGAAACACCTCCTTCAACATCCCAAGTAGAGATAATGAAGGCACAAATGCGATTCTTGGAAGAGAAAAAAGAGACAGCTGATCTGAAAAATGTCACCCTTCAAAGCCGATGCGAGAAAATGACTAAGAAAATTGAAGTCTTAAAAGAAGAATGTACTGTCACGACAGAAATTATAAAGTCCAAGAAAGGCAAAGAAAAGATCCCAACTACTCATTTCGTTGAAATCCAAGAGCTAAAAGGAAGACTCCATGTGTTTGAGAAAGAAAGGAACAAGTTAAAAGAAGAGATCAATAAAAGGAGTCGCACGGTGAAAAGGGTAGAACAAGAGGTCAGCAAAAGGGACAAAAATATTTTGAGCCTGAAAATGGAGGTCAACAAAGAAAAGGACAAGAGAAAAGAACTGGAAGGGGAGGTAGAAAATTTGTTGACAATGTTAGCACAGACAAAACATGATGCCATTCGTGGATGGACATCGGCAAACCAGTATCATGACTTGTTTGTTGATGCGACTGAATTTGGGAAATCATGGAGAGAAAAGGCCCTCGAGTGGAAAGAAGAACATGGAAAGCTAACTGACGAGCTGAGTTATTACATTCCAAATTTTGTTTATCGATTTGAGAAGGCGAGCAAGCAAATCAATAAGATGCCCCCATTCAAATTACCTCAAGAAGTGGTGGAGTTCATAGATACATGTGAGAGTATTACTAAAAATCTTAAGAAGAAAAAGATGAAGCTGTTGATGCAATTACCAAAGATCCTCTTGATGTAATTATTTCTTTGTCAGCACATGTGTGATGTATTCTGAAATGATTTGTACTCAGAACTTTGCCTAGAAATGAATGAAATTTCAATGTTTGTGTGTCAATTGCAAATTACCAATCAAGACATTCCTGGTATGCTCGATACTTTCTATAAAGGATCAAATGTTCCCTTAGAAAGTAATCTATCACTTTGCTTGCCTTGAGATTGTTCATCCTTGTGCAAGAAAATGAGAAGCTCAGTCACGAAGAACTGCATTGCTAGTGCTCATTATATAGCATCTATAGAGGAGTGTATTCTCGCTAGAGATTTGCTATTAACCGTACCTTGACTTATAGGGTGATATATCCATAAGAATAGATACAGGGCATCCTTATTTGCACAAAGAACTCTTGATAACTATTGTTCTCTTATTTGTTAGTTTTCCATATACAAAAAAAAAAACATTAATCTTTTGGTTTTGCTTTGGGTAACAGGTAAAATTTCCAACCATTGGGCGCCCAAGGAAGACGGATACCGATCAAACTCGTATTCACAATACCAGAGCTCGGACTAAAATGGCTAGAGGAAATGGTAACACAGGAAGTACTATTCCAACCATAACTACTTCTGAACCTGGAAGAGATTTGACCAATGAGGTTGATGCGGTAAGAGAAAAAGTGAATGAACTGTCAAACAACCAAGGAAGACTGGAGGATATGATACGGGCCATACAAGAGTCACTTAACATATTGGGAGCTCATCCAGCAAGTGTGCAACCAAATACCACGACATTAGGTATGCCTGTAGTATCAAGTGCAGCTCTAAATGTCACCTTAGGGATGAATGACACGGGAGAAATCCTAAATAAACCACTACCTACGATACCATTGATGCTACCGGTTGGAGAGGGCTATTGTTCCTTAGAAAATGTGCATATTGATGGGCATGGGCATGCTACCCCTGTTTGGGAATAGCCTGGTGTTATCATCCAGAAACAATCATTTTCCTCAGAGAATAGTCCTGCAGAGGTAGAAAAAGGGAAACTCAAGGAAGAATGGATGAAGAAAATACAAGAACAAATTAAAGCCATCCAAGGTCTTAGCTCCTATGGCGGTGTAGAGATTGTGCAACTATGCCCGCCTATGGACTTGATAGTCCCCAAAGACGTCAAAGTCCCTGATTTCTCAAAATACAATGGGACAGGTAATCCTCTTTTTCACTTGAAGAGTTCTTGCACTAAGATGGTGATATGGTCAAAGGATGAAAAATTTCTCATCAGCTTCTTCCATGAAAGCTTGACTGGACCTGCTCTTGAATGGTACATTCAATTAGACCATTCAAAGATTTCTAGCTGGAGAGAATTGGCGGATCTGTTCATGAGCCAATACAAGTTCAATCTTGATGTGACACCTACCCGGGAGCAATTAAGCTCCATGCAAAAGAAGAATGATGAATCGTTCAAATAATATGCTCAAAGGTGGAAAGCCTTAGCTGCCCAAGTTCAACCACCACTTATCCCAACTGAAATGTGTTCCTACTTCTTGGGAACCTTGGGATCCCCTTACATCGGGATAATGGCAGGGGTAGCATACAAAGACTTCTCCGAGCTGATAACTGCTAGAGAAAGAATTGAGAGCTTAGCAAAGGCCGACAAGCTTCCCATGAGCAGTGGAGACACAAGAAAAGGCTTCCTACCCAAAAAGAAGGAGACAGATGTGAATTATGTGCATGGTCAGCAATCCTTCGTCCCAAGGTATACATCAACACGTCCATGACCCGAAATGTTATCATACCAAACTCCTATCCCTCGTTACTCATTTTACCAAGCCACAAATACTACACCATATCCCCAACCACAGGTCAGTAATGTCCACGTACAGCCATATCCACCAACTCGCCCAACCTATCCAATTGTACCCCACCAAAACTACCCAAACACTATACCGCCACGGCTGAATTTCCAAAACCAGAATCGCAATCGATTCCCAAACCTTCCACCTTTTCCAAAGCTATCCATCTCAAATGCTGACCTTTTTCAGAAATTGTTTGATACTCATTTGATCTCACCATATCCTATGCGTCCACCAGAACTATCGTTCCCAACCTGGTGCGACCCAAACTTAACTTGCAAATACCATATGGAGATGCTGGGGCATTCAATTGAGGATTGTGACAGTTTCAAGACTACGGTAAGAAAACTAATTGCTTGTGGAAGATTGGACCTTCAAGAAGAGTCAAAACCGGATATTGTTCACAATCCAATGCCAAATCATGAAGGATGAAATCAAGTGAATGATATGAAGATAGGAGAAGCTTGATCCCTTCACTATTTTCCTATTATGAACCGATGGATGCCAAAAAGTTTGGAGAATGCAATGTTACTCCTGTTGCCAATGATAAACTAGGCAGTTGAACCAGTAACTGATGTTGTTGCTTTTAAATAATTGTTAGGTTGTATTGTTCAGGATTATTTATGCTTTTGTTTATGCTACTCTGAGACATCATCTAAATGAATTTGCATGAGTTGTTAATAATCTTTCTTTGTGTTTTCCTTTTGCCTTGTTTCTGTTTCCTTTCTTTTGCTTCTTTCTTTTCTTTCCTTTACCATTTCAGCTTGTTAATTCATATTTCTTCCAAGCCATTTGTATTCACTCTTTATTTTAGTTTGCTAACCCACCTCAATTGCTTCAAAAAAAATAATAAAAAAATAATAAAAAACCTCAAGATCGAAGTGTTGCCATATGAAAGGAACTTTGAAGGCTTATCAATTGATTATCTTGCTGCATTTGATTGTGATAACCATGAATCAGATGATGATGAAAGAATTATTGAGAAATTTTCAAATCTGTTGGAATGCTCAGAAAAAGAGTTTAGCCTAGACAACGAGATAATTGAAGTGATCAATAGGGGCACTGAAAAGAGAAGGAGCTGAAAATAATGAAAACTTGGAATGAACAGAAATAATTTTGTTGTTGAAAGAATGCCTGAATGTCTTTGCATGGACCTACCATGATATGCCAAGATTAGACCCAGCGATCGCTTCACACAAGATCCCTTTGTGTCTAAAAGCTGAGCTAAAAAAGCAAAAATTGAGAATAATATGGCCTGACATGTCACTAAAGATAAAAGAGGAAGTGACTGAACAGCTAAAGGTTGGGATTTTGGAGGTACCAAAACACACTAATTGAGTAGCCAACATTGTGCATGTGCCTGAAAGAGATGGGAAGATCTGGATGTGTGTATACTGATGTAGTTGAAGCTACCAATAGCAACATCAAGAAAATCATCATCAAAATGGTAGCAAATTACAAAGACTGGCATGAAATGCTGCCATACGCTTTGCATGAATACTGTACCAATACACGGTCAAGCACAAGAATAACTACCTTCTTATTGGTATATGGAATGGAAGCTGTATCTCCTATAGAAGTTAAAATCCCATCGCTCAGAGTTTTAGTAAAGGTTGAGTTAGAATAATCTGAATGGATGAGGGTTTGATATGAGCAATTAAACATAATCCAAGGAAAGAGGCTTGTAGCTATTTGCCATGGCCAGTCGTACTAAAGCAGAATTGCTAAGGCTTTAATAAGAAAGTCCATCCTAGAGATCTTCATCCAAGGGATTTGGTTTTGAAGACAATTCTCCCTAATCAAGAGGACGCACAAGGAAAATGGGCTTCAAGATATGATGGTCCTTACATTGTCAAGCAAACATTCTCAGGTGGAGCATTGATTTTGCAAAACATGGATGGACAAGAATTGCCTAAATTGATCGACAGTGATACAGTCAAAAGATTTTATGCCTGAAAAGATGGTCAAAAAGGGCCCGTTTGGTTGAAAACTTGAAAGAGCAGCCTAAGCAAAAGTTAGGCAAAACAAAAAAGAGAGAAATAAAAAAAGAAAAAGGGCTCGCTAGGTTGAAAACTCGAAAGAGCAACCTAGGCAAAAATTAGAGCATTAAAAAAAATAAAAATCATCTTCAGCAGCCTGCACTGGGGCAATTTTTGAATTTGTCCAGTAAATCAAGCAAACCAAAGACTGAAACTGGGGCAATTTTTGAATTTATCTTGCAAATCAAAGTCTGAAATTGGGGCAAATTTTGAAAAAGGGAATTTGAAGGCATATCATCGGAGATCATGGCTATGGTGTTCAATTTGCTGCAAGAAGTCATTTGATGGAGCCACAAAGAACCTAAACTGGGGCAAAATTTTGTGTCTTTCACAATTTTATATTTCGTTTTTATGTTGTTGCCTTTTCCAAGCATTTTGTTGTCCAATATAGCAACCAATAAAGATGTTCATTCAGTTAATCCTTCCACCTTCTCTTTGAATGCATGTTTATTTATGATGTCTCAAGTAGGATAAATTTAGGTTTAAATTATACAATCTAATAATGTTTATAGCAATACATCAATGATTAGTGTCACATCAGGAGAATGCAAAGCTTTAATCAAAAAGCAATCATCGTCCCAAAGAAAAAAAAAAGAGAACAAAGAAGAATGGAAAGAAGTGAGCAAAGAATGGAGGGAAGTGAGTGAAATTACAATGGAAAAGATAAAATCTCGTTTGCGCCAGAAGGTCCAACTCATGAGCTACGAGTTTTGATCGGTTAAAGTCTTCCTCAAGGATTGCTTCAATATGGTAAAGTTGTTTCACAAAAATGTTTTTGAGAAAAAAAAGGGGTAAGCAAATCATTGGTTTTCGTGTTCGTTCTGCCTTGATTGTTATTTTACCTTTTCAGTCAGCCCCCGATGGCTTTTAAATTTCCAGTCAGCCCCTGATGGCTTTTAAATTTCCAATCAGCCCCTGATGGCTTTTTAATTTCCTGTCAGCTCCCGATGGCTTTTAAATTCCTGTCAGCCCCCGATGGCTTTTAAATTCCTATAAGCCCTTGATGGCTTTTAAGTTTCCAGTCAGCCCCCGATGGCTTTTAATTTCCTGTCAGCCCCCGATGGCTTTTAAATTCATGTCAGCCCCCGATGGCTTTTAAATTCATGTCAGCCCCCAATGGCTTTTAAATTCATGTCAGCCCCCATGGCTTTTTAATTTCATGTCAGCCCCGATGACTTTTTAATTTCATGTCAGCCCTTGATGGCTTTTCAATTTCTTGTCAGCCCCGGATGGCTTTTCAATTTCTTGTTAGCCCCGAATGGCTTTTAATGTTCAGTCAGCCCCTATTGGCTTTTAAATTTCAATTTCAGCTTTTAATTTCAGTCAACCCCATTGACTTTTAATTTCCTGTTAGTCTCATTGGCTTGTAAATTTCCAGTTAGTATCCTTGCCGGTTTAATTTTTAGTCAGTCGGTATCCTTGCCGGTTTGATTTTCAATCGGCCTCCTTGCCAATTTACATTTCCAGTTAGTCTCAGATTGCCAATGTAATTTCTAGTCAGCCTCAAATTACCAATTTAATTTCTAATCGGCCTCAGATTGCCACCATTTATTTTCCTATCACTTATTGGCCTATCCAGTTGGTCGCAAGGTTTGTAAATTCTCGCCAACCCCCGTCGGCTTGTAAATTCTTGTCAGTCTCGTCAGTTTGTAAATTTCCTGTCAACCCTCGTCAGCTTTTGATTTCCTATCATTTATTGACTCGTATCCAGTTGGTCACAAGATTTTTGATTTCCTGTCATTTGTTTACCCATATCCAGTTGGTTGCAAAGCTTTTAAATTCCTGTCAGCTCTGTTTGCCTTTAGATTCTTGTCAACTTGTGTTGCATTGCTTGTCATTTGTGAATCTGTAACCCTTTAGTCACATCTTTACACTGCTTATCACTCACGAACTCATTTCAATTTACTTACTTTCTTTTTCTTTCCACCTTTCTTTGCATGACTCATACACTATTGGTTTCTGAATTGCATCATTGAATGTGGTTTTCTCGAATGTTTCGTTTCTTTTGTTGTTAGAATTTGATTTTTCCTGCATTTTCAATTTCACGCATTTGCCGAACAAAATCAATGTTCATATCTTTATTCATTCCTTATGAAGAAAATATATAAAACTTAGGTTTTTCACATTCTTTCATAAGAAATGAATAAAGAGGGGCAACTGTGAACACCAGATTTTATCCGGCCCTTAAACTGAAAATTCCAAAAATTGGAAAATTTTTAGTAGCTTGTAAATAAAGATCATCATCACTTTTCACCCTTGGTTGCCACATTCTTTTGTTTTTACATCTCTTGTGAAAAATAAAAAATCAAAATGAAAAATAAAAATACCAACCCATGTTTTTTTTTAATGAATTAGTTTTTTTTATAAAAAAAAAAGAGAAAAGCCCAACCAGTTCAGTCCATTTCCTTTTTGTTTTGAGAAAATAATAAATAACTAAAAAAAAGAGAAAAAGGGAGCCAGGAGTGGCGGACACCAGCTACTCTCCACTCCTGGCCAAATGATGATGTTTTTATTCTTTACAGGTAAGGGATGGTTCACGGATCCATATTGCCAACTTGTGCTCAATAATGATTTGATGATAAGAACAATCATGTGTACATATAGCCACCAGCATCGGACGAAAAGGAGAGCAATCGAAAACACTGAGAGAATATACATTGAGAGGTCATCATAGATCATAAGATCTTCAAAGAATCCAAACACACACACATTCATCAACATCACTGATCAGAAAAATTCCAAACAGAGAAAGCGTGACTAAAGGTCAAATTCTTTCTCAATCAGAGAGCAAGACAACCCAAGAATTTCAAACAAAAATCGAGCAGCATATCAACTGAAAATTCGAGCAGAGCCAACACAAACACACAGAAAAATTCCAGCAACAAGAAGAAAAGAAGGTAATAACAAAAAAAAAATCAAAAGAAAAATAGGAGAGAGAGGCTGCGGCCATCCCATCACCGCCGCGGCCTTCTCATAGCTCCCTTTCAGCATTTTCTCCCTCGTCCTCCACTCAACTCCAACCACAGCCAGCCCCTCCACCATGACTCATCACTTTTGGTCCCTCAATCTCTATGAAACACCATCATTATCACCACCCACCACCATTATCCTTTCCTCAACACCACAATCACACACGGCTAAACCATCTTCCATACCACAAACCACCATCGCCACCACTTCTCCATTTACCGCCATGCCTCCACACACAAACAACCTCTTTTCTGCGCTCTACCTCCACTGCCATAAAGTCGGGGCTTGAGGTCCTAGCCCCTTAGCTCGTTTCGCCCTTGCAGCCTGAAGCTTGCCTTGTCCTTCCTCCAGAATGCGGCACTTGTTGACTTGGGTGGGGAAGTCCCTGATCTCCATATGTGCTACGGCGTAGTTCAGCTCCGGCTTCAATCCGGCTTCGTACTTCACGCATTTCCATATCTCGTCGGGGTTCCTTTGGAACACCCTCGAGAACTTGATCAGCTCTTCAAATCTCGCCGTGTACTGAGCAACAGACCTTCCTCCTTGGGTTAGCTGCATGAATTCAATGTCCTTCGCATTCCTCACTGACTCCGGGAAGTACTTCTCATAGAAGTAAGTCTTGAATAGCTCCTATTGACAAAGAAATGCGAAGCTTCTAGCAGCCTTCAGGTGCTAGTCCACCAGAACTCGGTGTTCGATTCCATTATATAGGCCGCAAAGGTGACCTTTTGCTCCTCCGAGCAAGTGACCACGGAGTATACCTTCTCCAGATTCTTGATCCACTCATCAGCTTTGTCGGGATCCATGGCTCCTCTAAAGACCGGTGGGTTTGCCTTGCGAAACTCACCAAACCTTGCTTGCTCGACCATTTCAGTAGTTGGGGGAGCACGTCCGGTGTCCCCTTGTTGATTCATTCTTTCGAACATCCGCTCCATGGCTCTTGCCATGTCACGGACAACAGTAGCAGTTGCATCCTCTTGGTTACCCTCGGTCGTGGTCCTATTCTGTCGTCTGGGTGCCATTGGTTCCTAAACACATAAGACAATAACCATTGAGTTGATCAGGCTCAACGTTTCATGTGAAATGAGCTAGTTACCATGGCACTTGAAAACAAACAGGGGTCATGCATCTCTAACCTATAGCTTGTCTCTAGCAAGCTCTACACATGACATGTCTACCGCATTATGCTCTAAAAGCATAGTCAGTCCAATCCTCAGGCTCCATGAGAATCGAACTGCTCTGATACCATAATGTAACATCCTAATTTTGAACCCAATACTCTAGAACATAATTAGGTTAATCATTAGTCTGTTACGTCATAGCTTTCTCATTACTTTAAAATACTTACTGGAAATACTGGTAAATTTTTTTTTTGAATTATAAAAGTAAAGTGAGAGCCGCGCGACACGTTAACTAGTAATGCACAAAAGGTATTAAAGCAAACATCGCATAGCAATATCACATAAGCAAAGTAAAGGAACATCATAACATCAAACTGCATATTTCTATAATATATGATATGCTCACTCATAAAGAGCGAGACTTAGTTTAGTACAACTGGAATGAAAATACATGGAAACAAAAGTACAACAAATGTGATAAAAGAAACTCTCCTAACTCTAGTGCGCCTACAAATGGATAGCCCCAAGGACAAGAGAAGGCTATCCTAGCCTAGTCGAGCCCAAGTGCCAGAACCACGATGGTCGTCTCCTACTGCAGAACTCTCTGGAAAGGAGGGATGTACCCGATCCACTGGGCGATATCGGCCGGGGTGGCAATACGCTGCATCGGTCGGACGTGAGCTCCACGGTGGGGAGTCATCCTCACCCGTCCTCCACATACTGGCTGAGCGACGGAAGCCTAGCTACCCTCCCCAACGTCCATCGGCACGGTGGGGGAGGATCCCTCGGAGGGTACCTGAGTGGCAGAATCCTCCGAAGGGTCCATCTCGGAGAATGATGAGGGCGAGCGGGGTACATGCTGTGGGTAGTCCCGGATGGGGTACGATGGATCCGCTCCTCTCGAGGACGTGCACGCTCGAACACGAAGTCGTCGCCGTAGGGTGAGACAGGAGAGAATCGGTGGCTATGTACGGGGTGACTGAAGGGCCGTCCAACGAACATGAACACTCGAACGACGCAGTGGCCCACAAAATGATATAACCCGTGGTCCGGATCATGATGTACCTCCCAAGTTGGGGTGTCCACAAAAACCACGAACGTCGCCATCTGAAGACGTGACGGAAAGAAAGAGATAGAGGGAGTGAGAATCTTGCTAAAGAATCTCAGTAGGGCTTCCTACTAGCTAGGTGTCATCGTCTACGTCCTCAGAAACCTTGGGTTTAGTTATGCAAAATAAGTGAGCATGCATTAAGTCCATTTTTAGGTTCTAAAACATAGTTTAGCCAAGGTCCGTTCATTTTAGCATGATTCTTAATGTCATGGATGCAAGCATATATTAAAGAATGTGTGCATGGCTCTACTTAATGCAAGAATAGTCATCATATACTTAAGAACATCATAATAGTAGTGGCATAAAGTGGCAAATAAATTCTCTTTGTGACATAATCATCATAACTTCCTCATAGGCCACCCTAAAAGACAAGCGCTCTGGGGCTGCTCGGCCGAACCGGTGTCACCCAGAACGTGTCACATCTCTACGTTATGAGCTCATACCTTAACTAGTTGTCACTAGTTCTTACTTACCACTTAACGATAAGCGTATCATAAATCATAAATCCCGACTATCTGAGTACGGGTTAGAGGGCAATCCTCTTAGGGGTGCTCGGCCGAACCGGTGTCACCTAAGAGTATAAATTGGTACCGATGTCACATGAGTTCTATGGAGGTGCTCGACCGAACCGGTGTCATCCTAGAACCCATCTTAGTACCTTAATTTTCAAAATCTCTTTAAGTCCCCAAATTTGTCGGAAATTCGGCGGCACAAAGGCATTACGCTGAATTCCTTCCAAATTTGCTTTATGCCACATAAACATATATCCTCATGAATTTCTCATATGAATAACATTATCATCCTTCACATAACACATGCATCATCATAGAACATTCAAACGCTTACTCTTACGGTAGCTTATGCTTTGACCCTTACGAGTCTTAATCTTGAGATATAGTTCTCTAACATCCGTTGTTCATATGTTATGCACCTAAGGGCTCATAATTAATCATCATTCCTAATCCTCATGTTCATACTCAAATCTGAAAAGCATAGGGCAGAATTTCTAACTTGTGGTTACGGGGTTCTAGAACTTACGTTTTAGACCCTTTCTTGGTTTCGTCTTCGCCTAAGGCGCTATAAATTAAATCTAAATCAATTATGAGACATTCCTATGCTTAAGAACTAATTATAAATCACATTTATCATGTTGTAACGTTGCTGGACAGAATCCAGAAAACTAAATGTTCTAAGAGTTCTACATTTGTATTTTTACGGTTTTCTAATTGCTAGTTTCCCTATAGGTGCTAAAATTCAATTCTAATCCAAATGTTACCAAGTTTTTCATGTCTAAACAATCCTAATCTGATTATGTTCCCATTAAAACAGTTTGGATAAGTTCCAAAAATAAATGGGTCTAAACTATGTTAAATTCTAGCTTCACGGTATTTCTAGTTAGCTAGTTTCTTACCTATCATGCATAGAATCGTTTCTACATCATCATGTGATATTTTCACACATTCTAACACATCAAAAAATCATCATACAGCCACAAGCTCATCATGACAGTACCGAAAACATCTAACTTCAATAAGACAACTAAATTGACATCTCTAGGTACATAAGTTAACTAGTTTCTCTTGGAATCAATTTAGAATCTCCAAAACTCTTTGCAAATCATTTTAATTCATTAGGAAGCTAAGAGAAGCCTTAGGTCAGTGACCAAAATATACTTCATCTTCAAAAAGGGAATAAAATTATAACTCATGATAACATAACCTTATAAAGATTTGTAAAGCTTCAGGAAAAACTTAGAACATAGATTATCGGCCCTTGTAGCTAGATGAAAACTCATTGCAAGTCCATTATCACTACTTGGCCGAAACATGCATTCAAAGAATGCATTCACATTAAACTTTAACTTGAAATGAAATGGGCAAGTCTTTGAGCTCTAGGTTCTTAAGTTATGACATAAAATAAACGTGCTCATGCTTTTCATTTTTAATCTTGCTTACAAAATAAAGTGATGACTTAAATTAAATATGCAAGGCATAAACTTAAACGTGCAAGCTTGAAAGTAAATATGCAAGGTTCAATTCTTTATTTTAGTGCTCTTGGCCCAACAACAATTGACTTTAAGGCCGAAATAGAAAGACATTCGAGAAATTAATTAGGTGATAATGCAAGTGCAATTCTTTATTTTAGTGCTCTTGGCCCAACAATAATCGACTTTAAGGCCGAAATAGAAAGGCTTTGAGAATTAAATTAAGTGATGATGCAAGTTCCATTTTAATCTTTATGTTCTTAGGTGGTAGTTTGAAAGTAAAGGTGCATAGCAAGAATGTAAATATAAATGCAAGCATAAAATAAATTATGCAAGTTCATTTTATCTTTCTAGAGCTCTTAACAAGACTTTAAAGGAACTTAAACCTTAACCCAAACTCATCAAACCAAGATCAAGTAAAGTCTAGAGTCCTTAGAACTCAACATAACATTTTTAGAAAATCAAAACATTTAGCATGTAAAAGAAAAGGAAGTGGCCGAAACTTCAAGAAGGAAAAGGAACATTTTAAAACTCTAGGGTCCATGATCTTGATGATATATCAACACCAACATCATGAGACCTCATCATTGAGTCCTTAGAAACATTTTGAAACATCACCAAAGATAGAGTTCTCAAGAGTTCAAGAAAGGAAGAACTAGGAACATTTTTGCTCAAGAACAAAGATCAAGCTCTAGAGTTTGTTTCAAGTGATGAACATCATCATGAAACTCTCATCATCAAGCTCTCATTTCTCTATTCTCAAGGACTCATGGCCGAAACAAGAAAGAAAAAGGAATAGAGAAGAAGTTCTAAAAAGAAAACAAGAGAAACCATAAACATCAAGCTTTAAAGAAGAGCATTCATGAAAAGTGTAACGCCCCAATTTTTACTGTAATTTTTACTGTCATTAGAAATTACTCAATTACCGAATTACCGTAGGTAATTATTACATAAGATTTGAGGCCGAACAATCCTCAATAAAGGAATATCACATTAGAAGAGAGGTTAGGAACGATTCATGCGAGAGTCGCAAATGCCGAATTTCAGACGTATAAAATGACCAAAATGCCCCTGAAGTTATTTTACTCAGAAAATGAGGATCGTGGGCCCCACCTATTCTCAAGGGGATATTTTGAGGATAATAAGGGATTGTTTGTGCTATGTGTGTTAATAGAGCAGAAGGATCTCAATTTTGAGTTCCGACGCGCGAAATGACCAAGACGCCCATGCTTGTTGCTTTTAACTCCGATGTGCATGCCGATCGAGCCCGAACCTCACTAAAATGTTTTAAAATGTGTTTTTAAGCCATGATTAACCATTGGTTAAGCTCGGGTGGCCTCGGGCGCTTTTAAGTGAAAGTACGATTTTGCCTCTGCTTTTGGGCGCTTTGCGAATTTCGGGATTTTTGATTCAGATATCAAAACCTAAGCAATATTAGGCTCAAATTAAAGCTTATTAAATTCTAAATATTAATCTAGAGTCAAAATTATGTATTTAGATTGATTAGAACCCAAAATTGCTCAAAAACACCCAAATTGCTTACTAATTCACTTAAGCCCTTAACCGTAAATTCTCTAAATTACATGAATACCTTGCCTACACCTAAATAATGCATGGAACACACAAATTTCACTTCTTTGGGCTGTAATGGACGAAATTATTGATGCCATTATGCAGCTGAATTATTGCCAAAAGTTGCACTAAAACAAAATGCCAAAATGTCATCATAAGAGACATAATTCCTTAATTTCATACAACTTTGTCTAAAATGATTTTTCCTCCCTTATTTCTCCTGCAAAATTCCGTCCACTACCTCATCATTTTGGCCAATTAGAAGCCTCAAAATCTTCTATAAATAGGCTTGCTTGAGTGGTCTTGGAATGCTTGGTTCATAACTAGTTTTTAGGAGCACCAAAAACTTTCTTTCTTCCTCCTCTTTGGCTGAATTCTTTCTTCAATTTTTTCAAAGAGATTTTGTTTCATTTCACTTCAAGAAACCAAGTTCTCTTCCTCTTCTTCAACTCAGATTAGGTAGGGAGTAGTTTCTAAATTTATTTCTATGCTTTGAGGAGTTGTGTTTTTAGCTCAAAATGATGATATTACGAACTTACCTTAGCTTTTCATTTTGGTTTTCCTCTTCAATTTTTCTTTAACCAATTCAACCATATGGCCTAGGTGGAACTAAGATGATGGCTTGATGATGAGGACCTTGAGGGTGGGTTGTAAATCCATCACAAGTTAGGCCTCTAAAGCTTGAAAATTCCACTTGATGCAAAACTTTAAAGAATAATGCTTTATGATGCTAAAACAAAGATTTTTAGTTTAGAATTTGAAAGATGTATTTTCCTTTTATGTTTTATTTCTTGTTAAGATATGTATTGGGTTGAATTTATAATTCTTTTAAAGTCTTGAAGGAGCTCTAGTAAAGAAACAAAATGAATTTGCATCCATGATTAAGTTTATGCTTTGCATAACCATGTTTACCTTCTATGTCATCACTAAATTTTCAAGAATGAATAAATGAACTTGCATTTCTCATGTTTAAATTCCAAGCTTGTATTTCATGTTTATGTTTCAAGTCATCACTTAATCTTTCAAGATAATAAAGAGGTTGCATCTCATATTTAATTTATGCTCTTACTATATTTTATAATGGCTAAAAGAATCAACGCATGGCATGTTTATTTTATGCCATCACCTAAAGATCCTAGAGCTCAAAGACGTGCCCATGTATCACAAGCAAAGAAATATGATTATTGGAGTTAAAGAATTTATTCTTTAAAAAGTCTTGAGATTGGAGCTTAAAAAGATGTAATAATAATTCTCTTCTCCCTCTACTGGTCCTGTGCGGACTACCGCCGCTCCGGTTTCTTAATAATTCTCTTCTCCCTCTACTGGTCCTGTGCGGACTACCACTGCTCCGGTTTCTTAATATTCTCTTCTCCCTCTACTGGTCCTATGCGGATTACCGCCGCTCCAGTTTCTTGTATCATGTTTATATTTCAAGTTCTTGCATCATGTTTAATTTTCAAGTCATCACCTTAAATCTTAAAGATAAAGAAATGGAATTGCATATCATGTTTATGATTCCAAGCTATCACCTTATAAAGATAAGATTAAAATAAGGTTGCATAGCATGTTTATAATTCTAAGATGTCACCTAAATCTCTAAAGCTCAAGACTTACTCCTTTTATCTTAAGTGAGAAGTTTAATTGTGAAGATCCTCCCAAATTTGACAAAAGAACTAGTTTCTAAATGAGTTTTAAGGCTTTGCAAAGATTTTACGGGGAACTAGTATTTTATATGCACTTAAAATATGATTCTATGTAATTGCATGAGGTTCATGATTCGGCCACTGATCTGAGTTTAGTATCAATGTGTGATAATGATTTGATATGATTGAAGTTGTGATAATTATGGTTTATTGTTAAGAGAATGATTCATAATTGGTTTAGTAACTAATTAGTTCTATAATTGATAATTCTATGTAAGGATTGGATGCTTATTAAGTACTTGATATCATTGAATGATTTCCTGGCTTGCATGTTATAATTGCTGTTGCAAATAATGAGAATGCTTATACATGAAATGTTCTTTATTATGTAAAATTTACCTTTGTTGCTAGAAGAAAGTGTATCATTGTAAAAGTGTAATTTGGAAAGGTTACGCTAAGGAAAGACTTGGTATTTAAGCGTGTCCATTGTGACCCACCTCTCTTTCCTGGGAATCTCCCACATGCATGATTACAGTTGATATATATTATTCTAGCTTAAGACTATAAATGAGAAAATGTTATGATGTTTATGAATTGTATTGTGATATAGCATGCAAAGATTTAATGGTGACTTAAACGTATAAGAAAATGATCCTTTGGAACCATCAGACTATAGGTGGTGAAAATGTGATTTTAGCCCCCTAACCCGTTCTCTCAAAAGGGTAGAGTCGGGACTTTAGCTTATCAAAAGGGATAAGTATATGCTAGTGACGACTAGTAAAGTATGAGCTCATAACCTAAATTACTCCCAAAAGGGTGGAGTATAGGGTGGCCCAAGGAAAATAATGATGATGATAAGATTTTAAGTCACCTAAGGCACTAAAGAAATGAAATATGTGCACTGTGTCCATGTGTAGCTAATATTATATGACGTTCTTTTATGCATGTTATTTTGATAATGATGATGAGGAATACGATGTAATGATAAAGGAAAAGTTCATTGTAAACATGACATGTTAAGAATATGATGCATTATAAGACGCATGATTAAAAATTGATGAACCTCGGTTAAGTATTTGTCCGAACTTAAAATGAATCTTTGCATGCTCACTATTTTAGAATAATCCCGAGGTTCCTGGGGACTTTGATGATGACATCAGAGAAGGAAGTACCCTACTGAGAATTCTTTAGCAAGATTCTCACTCCCTTTTCTTTATTTCCGTCATTGTCTCCAGATTCAAATGGCGACATTCGTCCTGTTCGTTGATACCCCTACTTGGGAATTCCACTGTGATCCGGTGCATCGCTCGTATCATTTTGAAGGGAGGTGCGCAGTTTGTGTTTTTATTTACATAGGTCGTCCATTTGCACATCCTGTCCCTAGTTATCGATTTTCTCCTACTTCTCCCTATGGCGATGAAATGGTTTTCGAACATGCACGTCCACTTGATGAAAGGATGTTACGTTCTTATCCCGCTTCATCTGCTGTCCATGGATTTCAGTATGTTCGAGACGAGATATTCTCAACTGATCCTTCAGAGGACACTCCTACTCATGTATATTCTGAGAGCTCTGCTCCTACTCCCACACGTATAAGAGAGGGTAGTGAGGAAACAGTTGTTCAGCCGAGGTTAGCGAGAAGGCCGTCCATGCGACCCCAGCCTGGTGCATCTCGTGTGTCCCCCCGAGGAGCTCATCGATGGATCGGATTTATTCCCCATTTCGGGACAGTGGCCATAGAAGGTTCTTAGTAGATTTATGTGTGTTCATGCACCCTAGTTTTAGGATAACCTTCCCGGCTTATGGAGTTATCTAGTTTAGGGGCATGTATTTCCTTACGTATATTTTTCTTTTATGGGTTTGCATAAGATAATGATGTATGAACATAACCCACCCTTTGAGTGAGGTTATTGTATGTAAATATATGCTATAATGTGTTTATGGATGTTATATGATGGAGCCTAAGTGATATGATGTGATATATTCTTAAACGTCTTATTATACTCCGCTTACTCGTTCACGTTGTACTCGGCTCACGTTTTCAATTATGTGTTTAAAAAAAAAAAGGCTCGTAATTTCACTAAGTATTTTCAAATTATGAAGAAAGAACCAAAGCAAGGAGTAAAGTCTAGTCATTAATCAGATTCAACCTAGGTGTATCTGGTTAATTACTAGGGTGTTACAAAAAGAAATCCCTACTTGGTATGATGATCTTGAAGATGGAAGAAGAAGATGAAGAAGATGAAGAACTTGAAGAACTTTGAAGAGCTTGAAGAACACTAGAACTTTGAGAGAAAAAGAAAAGCTTTGGAGAGAACTAAACTTTGCAAATGATCTAAAAGTGGTGCAAGCTCCTCAAGGCATTCTATTTATAGAGAAATGAAGCAAATGGAGGGGTGTGTGTGGTGATGAAGGCTTCGGCCATTGTGTGCAGAATTGGGGAGAAAAATATCTCTTACAAGGCATGGTTGAAGGCATGGTGAGTTATGGGTTCAAGTATGGTGAAGTATGGTTCAAGGCATGGCTCAAGCATGGTTCATTGAGTGAGAAAACAAATTAACATGTGGTCAAATGGGGGAGGAGGTGGCCGAAACTTCATCAGCCATGGGGGAAGGATTTCTTGCATTTTAATTGTGGTTTAGAGTTGTGTTTAGGTGTATCTTTGATTAGGATTAAGATTAGGAGTTTGTAAGAAAGTGTTTAGGTGAGAAAATGGGTAATTAAGGTTGCCAAGACATAATTAAAATGTGTTCTTGCATCATTAGTGAGTTATAAATTTATTTTAGTGTATAAACAATTCTAGACACAATTCCTTGATTTAAGGAATTGGAGAGAGAAAACACTATTCAAGATTCCAAGAGTAAAATCTTGAGTTTTAGAAAAGAGATTTAAATCTAATCTAAGCAATCGTAGGTTCTAATTAATTTTAATAATTTATTTTGACTCTAGATTAATTATGAAAATTAATTAATCTTCGTTTAGAGCCTAATATTGCTTAGGTTTGCTTAATTACATCATTAAGCTCAAAAACACTATTCTAGGGGCAAAATTGTAATTTTGCACTAAAACTGCCCGGGACTGCCGGGACTCAAACAGATGTTTTGAAATATGTAATAACATGGTTTTAAACCTCTGGGGAAAGTTTTGGGCTCAAATGGCACCTTTACCCACGTAAAACGCTATGGGGGTATTTTAGTCATTTTGACCCGAAACTGCGGAAAATGAGACTTCCGTCTCCGGAACCACTCAAGGGTCATTCAATCCCCTTCAAACATTGAGTTGGCTCTTCGAGGACTGTCGAGTCGGCCATCCTCGAATTCCGGGCCAAAAATGACCTCAGGGGCATTTCGGTCATTTTCCACTCAGACAGAAAATCAGGGCGTTACACAAGGTGTACTTGAGATTCGGCCAAAGAGGAAGAAAAAGGAAGGAATGGTGTTTTCTTTGAGCTTTGTGGTTAAAGGGTGGTGTATGTTGAGAGGTGCTGAGATAAGGTTGGAGTATGGTGGCTTGAAGTTGTGAAAGGTGGTTCTTGGGTGGAGATGAAGAAGATGAAAAAAAAGAGAACTCTTGAAGAAATGAGAGAACTTGAGACAACTCTTGAAAACTTAAAGCTAGCAAATGATCCAAAGGTTCTCACAAGCTCATTTGCATATGTATTTATAGAAAAACAAAACCAAGGGTCGAAGAATGGAGGGGTGGCCGAATTTTGAGGAAAGAAAGGAAGGAAAATATCTTTCTTCAAATGGTCATTCAAAGGCATGGTTCAAGGTATGGTGAGGTATGGCCTAAAGCATGGTGAGGTATGGTCTTAGGTATGGGTGGGTATGGCTTCAAGCATGGCTCCTTGAGTGAGAAATAAACCAATATGTGATAGAATTGGAGGGTGAGGTGGCGCCATTTGGAGCATCCAAGGGGGAGGAAAATGTCTCATTAATTGTGGTTTAGTGATATGTTTAGATGTGTCTTAGATTATGCTTAAGATTAGGAATTTGTAGGAAGGTGTTTAGGTAAGGAAATGGGTAATTAAGGTTGTCTAAACATAATGAAAGAGTGGTCTTGCTTCATTAGGGAGATAGAAATTCATCTTAGGGTATAAACAATTCTAGACACAATTCCTTAATTTAAGGAATTGGAGAGAGAAAACACTATTCAAGATTCCAAGACTAGGAATCTTGAGTTTTAAAAAGGGATTTAGATTTAATCTAAGCAATCTTAGGTTCTAATTAATTTTAATAACTTATTTTGACTCTAGATTAATTATGAAAATTAATTAATCTTTGATTAGAGCCTAATATTGGTTAGGTTTGCTTAATTACGTCATTAAGCTCAAACGGCACTATCTCGGGGGCAAAATCGTAATTTTGCACAAAAACTCCCCGAGACCACCGGGATTTAAACAAACACTTTTAAATACTTGAAACATCATTTTAAACCTACAGGAAAAGTTTCGGGCTCGAATAGTGTAACATTCTAATTTTTAACCCAATACTCCTAGAACGTATTTAGGTTAAACATTAGTCTATTACCCTTTTAGTCCCATTCTTTAAATCCTTTCATTAAAATACTTAGCACAAAATATGAATAAATTTTTCTTTTTGATTCTTCTTTTTTGAAACTTGAAAGCAAAACGTGAGCCACGTGCTAATCTAACGTTTATCATAACCATAACGTGCAAGAAAAGTAATCACACCATTCATAATCATGAAACCTAGTATTATACTTAACAATCATAATATCATTACATCTTCATAGATGCATAGTTTACTAACATCATTGTAACTTCATTTACATCAAAACATGCACATATATATGGAGTGTTACTTATCCGCCTACGAGGATGGATAAGTATCAATCCCAAAAGCTAAATTATCTATGCTTCCGTAGCGACCCTCTGCTCCGTTTACTAATATGACCCTTAAGCACGAACCTTAGAAGAAGTCAAGAACCTCATTGTAATCCTCGTCTAGAGATGACACGGAAGAAAAGAGAGGGATGAGAAACTCATTCAAGATTCTCAGTAGGGATTTCCGATTCTAACACAAGTGTCATCGTCATCGTCCCCAGCCACCTTGGTTTTAATTATGAAAAAGGTGTACATGCATAAGGATTAATTTTAGACTTTTCAAATCTATTTATCCGAATTGGGTGTCTTTTAGTATGTGTCTTAATGATATGAATGCAACAGATATTTGATGAATGCATGACAATACCATATGCACATTAACATGAAAATCATAGCTCTTGGGCCCAACATAAAGAAACATAAATCATATACATGGCATAAAAGACATAGTACTTTTCATGTGACATCTTTCTCATAAGTCAAACTCTTAAGTTCTTTTCCTTAAAGACCACCCTCTTAACATATCCACCAAAAGTCCAACCGACTCACCAGCCCTGGCGATAATCTGGTCACCAAACTACATCTCACGTATCGCCTAGGAATGAGCTCAATCCTAACTAGTCGTCACTAGATTTAATATGGGGTAATAGAGGGGGTATACATAACTTTCTTGAATCACCTATCTTAGGATCATTTCCTTCTTTGAAACGCTCTATTGGTATCTAGTACACAGCGAATTGTCTGCTTTGGCAAGCTCAATGTCAATACCCTCACGGATTTATTTCCTCCCCACCATAGCGGGAGGAATGCATCTCAATGTTATGTCACATCTATTTTGGGGGTGCTTGGCCGAACCGGTGTCACCCAGAAGTTTTCACAAACTTTTCTCAAATCCTCAAGTTTGATAGGAAATTCGGCAGTGTAACAGCGTACACCGGATTTCCTTCAAACTTGCTTTATGCCACGAAACATATAGAGTATGCATAGCCATTCAATCATCACCATAAGACATCAAGTCATATAGTCAAACTCATCATAGTATATACGTCTTCACATCATTGCTTTAACATTCTTAAAAGATGGAATGCTCCTAATCAGTTTGTCGGAATCAAGGACCGGGCTCAGTTAATGCTTATGCCATGCTCAATTCATTCTCATAATTAAACATACATTCTCATGCAACATCAAAGCTCACTGTGCTCTCGAACCTATGGTGTCTTATGCTTTGACCCTTACAGGCTTTAAACTTGAGATATAATTATCCTATCATTCTCTATCAACCTCTTATGCACCTAAGGATCCACAACTAATAATTTTTACTAGCATTTATGTTCATTAGTAAATCTGGGCAGCATCAAACTCTAAGGGTAGAATTACATTTTATAGTTACGGGGTTCTAGAATCTACATTTTAGACCCTTTCTAAGTTCTGTCTTCGCCTAAGGCACTATAAATTAAATCTAAACCAATTATGAGGCATTCCTACCCTTATGAACTGATTATAAACCATGTTTACTACATTACAGGGTTGCTGGACAAAACAGAAAATTAAATGTTCTAAGAGTTCTAGAATTGTATTTTTACGGTTTTCTAGTTACTAGTTTCTCTGCGGGTGCTAAAATTCAACCCTACATCAAATGTTACCAAGTTTTTCATATTTAAACAATCCTAATCTGATTATCATCCCACTAAAATAGTTTGGTCAGTGTATAAAAATAAATGGGTCAAAACCACGCTAAAACTTGACTTTACTGTTTTTCTATAAGACTAGTTTCTTTCCTTACAAGCATAGAAAGGTTCCTACCTCAACATATATAATTTTTACACATTCTTTGCACATCAAAATAACATCATACAGCGTCAAACACACCATGGCAGAACCGAACTCATATACATACATATATCATGCATAAAATTTCATTTTCAACAAGCATAAGTTACTAGTTTCTCTTTGAATCGTTCTAGGACTTCTAAAACTTTTTTGCAAAACATTTATCTTGTAAAAGGGACTAAGAACAATCATAGGGCAGTGACTAATTTGAAACACTATTGGAAGAGGTTTAATTTACAAATCTTGTTGGTAAAGACCTTATAGAATTCTTAAAACATAGGAAAACTTTTGAACATAGATTGTTGGCCCTTACAACTAGATGAGATTCATATTAAGTTCATCATCATTACATGGCCGAAATATGCATCCATGGGGATGTCTTCATCACCAAACTTTAACTTGAGATAATAAGGGCAAGTCTTTGAGCTCTTAGAGTTTTTTAAGTGATGACAAGAAGTAAACGTGCTATGTATCCCATTTTACTCTTTATTGTAAAGTAAAGTGAGAGCTTCAAAGTAAATATGCAAGACTTGAAAGTAAATATGCAAGACTTGAAAATAAATATGCAATACTTGAAAGTAAACATGCAAGACTTGAAAGTAAATATGCAAGATTTGAAAATAAATATGCAAGTTCAATTCTTTATTTTAGTGCTCTAGGCCCAGCAACGATCGACTTTAAGGCCGAAGTAGAAAGGCTTTGAGATTAATTAGGTGATATGCAAGCTCTCATTTTAAATCTTTAAGTTCTTAAATGATGACTTGAAAAGTAAACGTGCTAGACAAGAACATAAATATGAGATGCTCTTCGTTCCTTATCTTTAGCTTTAAGTGATAGCTTGGAAGATAAACATGAATGCAAAGCTCAAAAGTAAATATGCAAATACAAAAGCTTGAATATAAACATGAGTGCAAGTTCATTTTATTTTTTAATAGAGCTCATCCAAGACTTTAGAGGAACTTAAACCTCAACCCAAACTTATCACAACAAGCTAAAGTGAACCTCAAAGTTCTTAGAACACAAAGTATCTTTTCTTGAAGCAAAGTTATAAATAACATTTTTATTAAAACTCAAGCTCTAGAGGTCTCATTATGATGAACACATAGTCATCATCTAGAAACTCTCATCATCAAGCTATCATGTACATTAACAACAATTATGGCCGAAATTTGAAGAAAAGAAAAGAAAAGGGGCCGAAACTATAAGCAAGAAAAAGAATCATTTTGAACAACATCAAAGTTAAGTTTTTTGTAACACCCCGATTTTTCTGTCCGAGGGAAATGACCAAAATGCCCCTGAGGTCATTTCCTGATCCGAATTCGAGGGTAACCGACTCGGTCGTCCTCGAAGGGTCAACTCAATGTTTGAAGGGGATTGAATAGCCTTTGAATGCTTCCGGAAGCGAAAATCTCGTTTTCCGCAGTTTCGGGTCAAAATGACCAAAATACCCCTATAGCGTTTTTACGCGGGTAGAAGTGCCGTTTGCGCCCGAAACTTTTCCCAGAGGTTTAAAAACACGTTTTCATGTGTCTAGAGGTCTCTGTTCAAGTCCCGGTGGTCCCAGGTAGTTTTAGTGTAAAATTACGATTTTGCCCCTAGAATAGTGTTTTTGAGCTTAATGACGTAATTAAGCAAACCTAAGCAATATTAGGCTCTAAACGAAGATTAATTAATTTCCCTAATTAATCTAGAGTCAAAATAATTTATTAAAGTTAATTAGAACCTAAAATTGCTTAGATTAAACTTAAATCCCTTTTTAGAACTCAAGATTCCTAGTCTTGGAATCTTGAATAGTGTTTTCTCTCTCTAATTTCCTTAAATCAAGGAAGTGTGTCTAGAGTTGTTTAGACTCTAAATTGAGGATCTAACTCACTAATGGTGCAAGACCACTCCTTAATTATGTCTAGACCACCCTAATTATCCATTTTCCTTACCTAAACACTTTCTTACAAATTCCTAACCTTAAGCATAATCAAGGATACACCTAAACACAACTCTAAATCATAATTAAATTGCAAAACAAACCTCCCCTTGGCTGCAACATGGCCGAACAGCCATGCTCTCCTTGGCCACATGTTTAATTATTTTCTCACTCAAAGAACCATGCTTGAGGCCATACCTTGAACCATACCTCACCATACTTTGAGCCATACCTCACCATGCCTCAAGACCACATTATCTCACCTCATGGAACTCATGGATGCCTTCAATTTCTGCACCCTCATGGCCGAAACCCCTTCAGCCACACACACACTTCATTTGTTTCATTTCTCTATAAATAGAATGCCTTGAGGAGCTTGCACCACTTTTAGATCATTTGCTAAGTTTAGGAACACTCAAAGCTTTTCTTTTTCTCTCAAAGTTCTAGTGTTCTTCAAGTTCTTCAAGTTCTTCAAAGTTCTTCATCTTCTTCTTCCATCTTCAAGTTCATCACATCAAGTAGGGATTTCCTTTCATGTATTCCTTTCTTTAAAGTTCTTGTTCTAGCTTTATATTCATAGTTTCTCTTGATTCTTTTTAGAACTTCTTTTCTTCTCCTTTTTCTTTCTCATTTTCGGCCATGGGCCTTGAAGTTCAAAGAAATGAGAGCTTGATGATGAGAGTTTCATGATGATGTTCATCACTTGAAACAAACTCTAGAGCTTGATCTTTATTCTTGAGCAAAAATGTTTCTAGCTTTTCCTTTCTTGAACTCTTGAGAACCTTAGTTTTGATGGTGATTTAAAATGGTTCTAAGGACTCAATGATGAGGTCTCATGATATTGGTGTTAATATATCATCAAGATCATAGACTCTAGAGTTTCAAAATGTTCTTTTTGTTCCTTGAAATTTCGGCCATTTCCTTTTCTTTTACATGCAAAATGTTTTGATTTCTAAAAATGTTATGTTGAGTTCTAAGAACTCTAGGCTTTACTTTATCTTGGTTTGATGAGTTTGGGCTGAGGTTTATGTTCCTCTAAAGTCTTGTTAAGAGCTCTAGAAAGATAAAATGAACTTGCATAATTTATCTTATGCTTGCATTTATATTTACATTCTTGCTATGCACCTTTACTTTCAAGCTATCACCTAAGAACATAAAGATTAAAATGGACCTTGTATCATCACTTAATTTAATTTCTCAAAGCCTTTCTATTTCGGCCTTAAAGTCGATTGTTGTTGGGCCTAGAGCACTAAAATAAAGAATTGAACTTGCATTATCACCTAATTAATCTCTCGAATGCCTATCTATTTCAGCCTTAAAGTCGATTGTTGTTAGGCCAAGAGCACTAAAATAAAGAATTGAACCTTGCATATTTACTTTCAAGCTTGCACGTTTAAGTTTCTGCCTCGCATATTTACTTTCAAGCTTGCACATTTAAGTTTATGCCTTGCATATTTAATTTAAGTCATCACTTTATTTTGTAAGCAAGATTAAAAATGAAAAGCATGAGCACGTTTATTTTATGTCATAACTTAAGAACCTAGAGCTCAAAGACTTGCCCATTTCATTTCAAGTTAAAGTTTAATGTGAATGCATTTTTTTTGAATGCATGTTTTCGGCCAAGTAGTGATGATGGACTTGCAATGAGTTTTCATCTAGCTACAAGGTCTAATAGTCAATGTTCTAAGTTTTTATTAAAGCTTTACAAATTTTTACAAGGTTATGTTATCATGAGATATGACTTTATTCCCTTTTAGAAGATGAAATATATTTTGGTCATTGACCTAAGGCTTCTCTTAGCCTCTTGATGAATTAAAATGATTTGCAAAGAGTTTTAGAAATTCTAAATTGATTCCAAGAGAAACTAGTTAACTTATGTACCTAGAAATGTCAATTTAAATCCTTTACTAAAGCTAAATGTTTTCGGTTCTGATATGATGAGTGTGATGCTGTATGATGATGTTTTGATGTGTTAGAATGTGTGAAAATATCATATGATGATGTAGAAATGATTCTATGCATAATAGGTAAGAAACTAGCTAACTAGAAATACCGTAAAGCTAGAATTTAACATAGTTTTGACCCATTTGTTTATGGAACTTATCCAAGCTGTTTTAATGGGAGCATAATCAGATTAGGATTGTTTAGACATGAAAAACTTGGTAACATTTGGATTAGAATCGAATTCTAGCACCTATAGGGAAACTAGTAACTAGAAAACCGTAAAAGTGCAAGTTTAGAACTCCTAGAACATTTATTTTTCTGGATTCTGTCCAGCACCCTTACAACATGATAAACATGATTAATAATTAGTCCTTAAGCATAGGAATGCCTCATAATTGATTTAGGTTTAATTCATAGCGCCTTAGGCGAAGACGGAACCAAGAAAGGGTCTAGAACGTAAGGTCTAGAACGTAAGTTCTAGGACCCCGTAACCACAAGTTAGAAATTCTGCCCTATGCTTTTCAGATTTGAATATGAACATGAGGATTAGGAATGATGATTTATTATGAGCTCTTAGGTGCATAACATATGAACGACGGATGTTAGAGAACTATATCTCAAGATTAAAACCCGTAAGGGTCAAAGCATAAACTACCGTAAGGGTAAGCGTTTGAATGTTCTATGATGATGCATGTGTTATGTAAATGATGATGATGTTATTCATATGAGGAATTCATGAGGATATATGTTTATGTGGCATAAAGCAAATTTGGAAGGAATTCGGTGTAATGCCATCGTGCCGCCGAATTCCCGACGAATTTGGGGACTTAAAGAGATTTTTGAAAATTAAGGTACTAAGATGAGTTCTAGGATGACACCGGTTCGGCCGAGCACCTCCATAGAACCCATGTGACATCGATACCATTTTATACTCTTAGGTGACACCGGTTCGGCCGAGCACCCCTAAGAGAATTGCCCCCTAACCCGTACTCAGATAGTCGGGATTTATGATTTATGATACGCTTATCGTTAAGTGGTAAGTAAGAACTAGTGACGACTAGTTAAGGTATGAGCTCATAACCTAGATATGTGACACGTTCTGGGTGACACCGGTTCGGCCGAGCACCCCCAGTTCGATTGTCTTTTAGGGTGGTCCATGAGGAAGAGATGTTTCATGATTATGATTATGTCACTAAGTTTGTCCCATATGGACATTACTATTGCCACTTTATGCCACTAAGTATGATGATGCTTGATGTTATGTTTTATGTATGTGCATTAGGAAGTGCCATGCATACATCTTCTATTATGTTGCATCCATGACATTAAGATCATCCTAAAATGAATGGACCTTGGCTAAAGTATATTTTAAAGTTTAAAATGAACTTAATGCATGTTCAGTCATTTTGTATAATTAAACCCAAGGTTCCTGAGGACGTAGATGATGACACCTAGGTAGTAGGAGGCCCTACTGAGATTCTTTAGCAAGATTCTCACTCCCTCTATCTCTTTCTTCCGTCACGTCTTCAGATGGCGACGTTCGTAGTGTTCGTGGACACGCCGACATGGGAGGTGCACCATGACCCGGACCACGGGTCATTCCATTTTGTGGGTCGATGCATGGTTAAAGTATTCATGTTCATGGGTCGACCCTTCATTCCCCCTGTACATTCCCATCGTTTCTCCCCCGTCTCACCTTTTGGCGATGACCTGGTGTTCGAGCGTGCACGTCCCCTAGAGGAGAGGCTTTACCAGACACCACCGGCCCACGCCCGCCGCCAAGACTACCCCAAAGATGTACCTGCGTTCGGCTGCCTTTTTTCGGAGACGGATCCTTCCGAGGATTCGGCAACCCAGGTACCCTCCGAGGGATCTTCCCCCACCATACCCATGGACCTTGGGGAGGGTAGCGAGCCTTCCGTGACTCAGCCGAGACTCGCACGACGACCGGAGATGAGGCCACACCGTGGAGGTGACTTCCGAGCCCCGTCCCATCTATTCACGCCGGAGGAGCTTGCTCAGTTTCCTGGTTACGTACCATGCTCGAGGGATAGTCGCCAGTAGGAGGCTGTGGATGGCCCGGGTTAGAGCACACACCACTTAGATGGGGATAAACCTTCTTTTATTTAGAGGTTATCCCATTAGATGTACTCGGATAGGGGAGTAGAACATGTTTATGTTTATGTTATATTTCCTTTCATGTATTTCCCTTGTACTAAATTAAGTCCCACACTTATAAATGGGAAAGTTATATATATATGAGATGATATTCAGTGTTATTCATGGAGTGCCTTATGCTATGACGTTATGAGATGTATGTTTTGTTCGTTACATGATATATCGCATCACGCGGCTCTCACCTTGCATTTCAAGAAAACAAATTTACCCGTATTTTTCGCTAAGTATTTCTAAGTAAAAATGAGAAACTATGAAGTAACAGACTAATGATTAACCTAAGTATGTTCTAGAGTATTGGGTTAAAAATTAGGATGTTACATTTTTCAAGATAAAAAGGAAAAAAACTAAAAACACCTTTTCCTCAAGAACTAAGATCAAGCTTTAGGGGTTGCTTAAGTGATGAACATCATCATGCCATTCCTATCAGCAAGCTCCCATTTCCAAGCTCACCAAAGGCCCTTGGTTGAAAATGAAATAGGAGGAGGAGAAGAAGTTCTAAAAGATTCAAGAGAAACCATCAAGTCAATGACTAAATAAGAACTTTTAATGAAAGAAACATTTAAAATAAAATCCCTATCAAAGGTATGTCTCTTGGAGGATGAACAAGGCTTGGTCTCGAGAGGAGAATGAAAGAAAAATCCTTCCTAAAGCTTGATAGAGCTTTGGCCAAGAAGAAACGAAAAGGAAAGGAAGTTGTGTTTCTTGAGCTTAATCTTGAGAATGATACGGCTAAGTGTTTTAAGGAAGATTTAATGGTGGTAGTCTGGTGGTGGAAAGGATGGAGAAGATGAGAGGAAGAAAGAACTCTTGAGTTCTTTGAAAGAAAAGAAAGAAACCAAGACACTCTTGAAAACTCAAAGCTAGCAAATGAACTAAAGGTTCTCACAAGTTCATTTGCATGTGTATTTATAGAAGAACAAAACCAAGGGTGCAAAGAGGGAGTGGTGGCCGAATTTTGAGGAAGGAAAAGAAGGAAAATATCTTCTTCAAATGGTCATTCAAAGGCATGGTTCAAGGTATGGTAAGATATGGTCTAAAGCATGGTGAAGAATGGCTAGGTAAGGCCTAAGGTATGGTTCTAGGCATGGTGCAAGGCATGGTGTGGTATGGGTAGCCATGAGGGAGGTATGGGTGGCCATGCCTTTCTAGAAGAACTTGGGGAACAAGTTGTTCCTTAATTATGGGTTAGGATGTGTGTTTAGGTGTAGCTTTGATTAGACTTAGGATTAGGAATTGCAAAGTAAGTGTTTAGGTGAGGTAATGGTTAATTAGGGACCTGTAAGACTAGATATAGGAGGTGGCCTTACTAAATTAATGGAGTCAAACTCCATTAACTAGGAATCCAATGCCAACACAATTCCTTGATTTGGGGAGTTTGGAGAGAGAAAACACTATTCAAGATTCCAAGACTAGGAATCATGAGTTTTAAAAAAGGATTTAGATTTAATCTAAGCAATTTTAGGTTCTACTTAATTTTAATAACTTATTTTGACTCTAGATTAATTATGAAAATTAATTAATCTTCGATTAGAGCCTAATATTGCTTAGGTTTGCTTCATTACATCATTAAGCTTAAATGGCACTATGCTAGGGGCAAAATTGTAATTTTGCACAGAAACTGTCCGGGACCACCGGGACTCAAACAGATACTTTTAAACACATGAAAACATTGTTTTAAACCTTTGGAGAAAGTTTCGGGCTCGAACGATATCTTTACCCACGTAAAAACGCTATAGGGGTATTTTGGTCATTTTGACTGAAGCTAGAAAATAAGATTTTCATTTTGAAATCACTCAAGGACCTTCTAATCCCTTTCAAATATTGAGTTGACCGCCGAGGACTACCGGATGGCTATCCTCGAGTGCAGGCAGAAAATGACCTCAGGGACATTTTGGTTATTTTTTTCTTAGACAGAAAATCGGGGCGTTACAAACGACACTTTTATTCGTGTAAAAACGCTGCAGGGGTATTTTGGTCATTTTGACCCGAAACTGTAGAAAACAAGTTTTTCGTTTCCGAAAACACTCAAGGATCATCTGATCCCCTTCGAATATTGAGCTGACCCTTTGAGAACTGCCTTGCCGGCTATCCTCGAATCCCGGTCAAGAAATGACCTCAGGAGCATTTTGGTCATTTTTCTCAGACAGAAAAATCGAGGCGTTACATGCACACAGGAAAAATCAGGGCGTTACAATATGCAACCTCATTTTAGTCTTCATTATTATAAGGTGATGGCTTGAAAATGTAAATATGATGTGCAAGACTTGACATATAAATATGGAAATGCAAGTTTATTTTTAACTCTTTAGAGTTTAGGTGATAACTTGAAGTAGAAACATGAAATGCAAGACTTGAAATTTAAACATGGGAATGCAAGACCATTTCTTTAGTCTTCAAGATTTAAGGTGATGACTTGAAGATAAACATGATATGCAAGGCATTGAAACATAAACATGAGATGCAAGAGCTTGAAATATAAACATGATGCAAGTCCTTTTTTATATTTTACTAGAGCTCATTTCAAGATTTTAAAGAATGATACTTTCAACCCCATTCAATCTTAACACATGGAAGTGAGCTTTAGAGTCTCTCATCATTATGGTTCCAAGAACCTCATTTTTTTAGACTCACCATCAAGCTCAAAGAAAAACCAACAAAACAAGCTTTTCTCATTTTTCTCTTGAAACCAAAAATCAAACCTTGAGCTCCAGAGGTCAAACAAATAATGGTAACATAGCTAATATCAAAACCCTCATCATCAAGCCATGGTTTTCAACCATCTAACAACAACAAAATGAAAAAGAATAATGAAGGAAAAGGCAAGCTCAAACCGAAATAGAGAGGAAGAAAAAGAGCAAAAACTCAATCATTCTTTCATCATCTAAAAAATGAAAATGAGAAGGAAATATAAAAGAAGAAAACGTTTCCAGTTTGCTCCAACATATAAAACCAAAAATGAACCAAGAAAAGAAAAAGAACTCAAAACAAAATCCCTACCAAAGATTGTTTTCTTGTTGGCAAGAAAAGGGCTTGATCTTTGCAAAGAAATGAGAAGAATATATCTTCTCTTGGAGCATCTTTATGATTTCGGCCCAAGTGAGGAACAAGGGGGAGAATGATTTTTCTTGAGGTTTTGAACTTGGGGATGGAAAGGTTTTGTGTTTTAGGGAAGATCTATGGTGGCGGTGTAGTGGTTTGAACTTGAGAGGAGGTGGAGAGTGGTGGTTCTTGATGGTAGAGGAAAAGAAAATGAGAGCTTGAGTTGAAAGGATTTTTGGCCAACTTTGGGAGCAAGACTCCACAAAAAAAAATGGATGGTAAAAATGAGAGTTTTTGGTGTTAAAAAAACTAAAATATGAGGGTGAAATAGGAGGGAAGGCTGATGCCTTTCCTTGGCACTTTAGGGGAAAAATTCTAATTTTTCATGTGGGTTAAGACTTGGGTTAGTGATAATTTTGATTAGGCAAAGGGTTAGGGATTGATAATGAAGTGTATAGGTTGGTAATCATGTGTTTAGGGGCTTCAAGACATGATTAAAGAGTGGCCTTGCATAATTAGTTGAGTCAAAGTTGATTTGATTTGAAATTCAAAATCCAACAAGGTTCCTTATTTTAGGGAACAAGAGAGAGAAAACACTATTCAATTTTTGACTTTCTCAAAGTCTTAAAATCTCTTTGATTACGAAAAGGATTTGAACTCCCTTAAACAATCTTAGGACTTAATTAACCTCAAATAATTATTTTGACTCAAGATAAATAATTAAAATTAATTTATCTTTAATTAGAGTCTAATATTGCCTAGGTTTCCTTAATCACACAATTAAGCTCATTATGCACTTAGTTAGGGGCAAAATGGTAATTTTGCACAAAAACTCCTCGGGACCACCCGGGCTCATGTAGATATCATGCATCCCTTAAAATCAACATTTCAAACTCCCGAGTAATGTCCGGATCCAATCGGCAGTTAATCCCGTGTTAAGTTACCACAGGGATACTTTGGTAATTTCACGTTCGGGAAAAACCAGGAAATCGAGGTTTTCACATCTAAGAGAATTAACAATACATCCATTCCCCTTCAATTATCAAACAAAACCCTAGAGGATAGCCTGGACTGGCTGTTCTTGATTCCTAGTGAAAATGACCTCAGGGGCATTTTGGTCATTTTGCACAGCGGGAAAAAATTGGGGTGTTACACATGGAGTTGAGGGACTCTAAAGCTCATTTCCATTTTGTGGGGTTGATTGAGGTTAAAAGTTATTCTCTAAAAGTCTTGAGTTTGAAGCTAAAAGAGATAAAATGAGATGCATTCATGTTTATATTTCATGTTCTTGCATCTCATGTTTTAATTTCAAGTCTTGTATATCATGTTTATTTTTCATGCTATCACCTTAAATCTTGAAGATAAGAAAATGAGCTTGCATTTTATGTTTAAATTTCAAGTCTAGCATCTTAATATTTCAAGCTATCACCTAAGACTCAAAGACTTAAAATGGGCTTGCATAATCATGTTTATATTTCAATCTCTTGCATTTCATGTTTAAATTCCAAGTCTTGCATATCATGTTTATATTTCAAGTTATTACCAAAATGATAAAGCTCAAGACTTGGCTCTTTCATCTAAAATGGATGTTTTGATCTTAAACACCTCAAGAAATTGGAGATCTTGAAATGGACCTTGTTGACGATGAATCTTAGATTTTATGATGTACAAAAGAGCTTTGAAAGATTAAAGAACTCAAAAGGAGTAAAATGTGAGTTTAGTTTTAAAGAAAATGTTGGAATGATGTTCAAATGGTTTTAGAATGAATGGATAACCTGAGGGATGTCACATCTTGAGTTTTTCAACTTTTAGGGTTTATGGTAATTGATTACTAGCAGGATGTAATCGATTACCAGAGTGTCTTGAATATCCGAAATATGAGTTTTTGGCCTTGGTAATCGATTACTCTCTTATGTAATCAATTACCAACATGTTCCTGAAGGCCCAGAATGCATTTCCAACACCGTGTCGATTCTGAGCCTATGTAATCGATTACCAGAACTCAAGTTTACTGTTTGAAGAATTGAAGCGTATGTCGATTACCAGATCATGTAATCGATTACCAGAACCTGAAAAGTGTAAATAAGTGTGTTTCTACTTGAAATAACGTGGATTGATGACTTGCATGCTTGATCTTGAGCTATATGAATGATGATCTTTGGTATAACTATATACATATATCCTATTAAGCATAGCATGTGCATTAGCTAAGTCCAACCCTTGATTTTCGACACACTGGATAGGAGCATGTTAATTGTTATATTGGATTATGATATGTTTATAGATATATGCAAAGGATATGATGCATACTTATGTGATCAATTATACGAATGAGTTATGACATGTTATAGTTATGGTTGAATAAGTGAGATACATGATTTATAAAGATATAAGCACGATATGTTGAATGATGAGTTATGATTGCATTGCATCCCTAAAAGAACATGCCAAGATTAAGATGACATAAAACATATAGAAGTAATCCTCTAGTGGGGTTTATGTGAGGTGGGTTAATGAGAGGTGGGCTGTAACACCCTCCGAATTACCATATTTTACTCGAGCATTAACATAGTAATTAGAAAAGTATTACTTACATTCACAATCTATACTAGTCGAAAATAATTGAAATCAAATAATTCAGACACATATATGGCCAAACTCGTATATACATATATAAACATCATTTATAAGTTTGCAATGTGTACACCATACTGATACTACACTGGTTAACTTCTAAGCTCATCAGGAACTCAGTTCACAAAAGGAAGGAACACCTCCAGTATCTAATCTAACCTGCTCAAAGTTGAGGTCTAGCAAAAGTTTGTACAAACAGAAATAAACCCCACAACATTTAACACGATAAATCTGCAGGTTAGAGGTTCACTAGTACTAAACTACCACTATATACATATCATGAGTCCCTGAAGATCTCACGTCCTACTAGATGAAACCGTTGGCTATCGGCATGATAGCCTCACCTCCACCTGGGGCATCAGGACCCTCCGATGGGTCTGAGTCTGAAGACGAGGATGAAGAGGGATCATCTGCTGGAGGGCGTGGTGGTGGTGCTGCAGCTGGGACCTCAAATATCACTGGGTGTGCCAAGTGGAGAGGCACACCATCATAAGGGAAAGCAGGGTCAAAGTCAGCTGTAAATACTGATGTACTAAAAGAGCGGCCGAAAAACACATAGACACGAACTTGCGAGTAACCCACTACATACAGAGAGTCAAGAGCAGGATCATAATGCCACACCCACTGTGGCGAGTCAAGGTAAAATACTAGTGACGACATCTGCTGGATCTGGTTAACACCAAGTAAATGCAACCGTAGGGATGAGAATATTATAAAATCCTCAGTAGGGTATTCCCTCAGGTATAATGTGAAACACAATTGATAAGCTCATTCATGTGGGAATACTCATGCAAAACTATGTACAGCAATATCAAGGTATATACATCATGTAAAATCAAGTACAAGTATAATAATAATTCGTGCATTGTTCTTTTTCTCATTAACATAGGGAAGGCTTAATCCCACATCAAGTGATGTCTGTAATGGAATCACTCCACAAGAACTATTTACCATTAGGACATGAGCTCATTCCTATATGTCGATACGTCTACCGACTTATCAAATTCCCAGGAAAGCTCTTACTTTTGTCTTTCCCGTTCAACCACATAAGCCTTGTCTCTATTTTCCCCATATGTTAAAAATTGCACAACTAAAAGTCATGTTAATTTTCTTTTCTTTTCCTTTATCCTCACACTAATCACATAATGTACTCCTCCTTTCAAAGGTCTGCTTAGATCATAGGTAGGCATACAATTATGTTGGAGTCTCATCCATATCTCATCAACATTTCTTTCAAACAAATAGCATGCATTAACATGATATATACTTGTATCTAAAGCCATTCTATCATTAGTTCAAGACATTCTTACCGTTTTCAGCAATCAACAGATTTATTACTCTAGAATTCAAAATTAATTTCCCTATCAAACAGAGAATTTAAGAGCCATAAAAATTCTCTATGACATGTCAATGTATCTAAAAGGCCCTGTACAAATTTCCAAACAAACGGTGTTCTCTAACCTTATCAAATAAACTTTTCCAATCTGGTGGTTAGAGACCACTTGTTCACAGTTTAGATCAGGACTCTCATAATTTTCGACCCCACCAATTGATTAAATCAACTCAAAATAAAATTCATAGTTATAATTCAACGTGTTATCAGCTTCCCATAAAATTTTCAAGGAGTAAACCTATCGTTTACTATGATAATAAAATCACACAATTTTACTGGCTCAGCTTCAATATTTCAGGCAGCATAGTCACAACTTCGGTTCTTGAATTTTTAAACACAGAAAAAGTACCCAGAATAACCCCAAATTTTTAATAGAGACCCCTTAACATGGTAACTACATCCCATAAAATTTTCAACTGAATCTAAGATCTCTAGATATATTAGAAAATTCGACAAAATTTGCTGCTTGCTTCAAACCGGGATTTTCCAGCAACAATGTTCAAGAATCATGAATTTTTTTCAAGCAGAGAAAATCGTTCACATGACCCAAGGAAAATCATGGGGTTGTCTCAGGATGTTACCTTCAACATATAATTTTTATAGCCCATAAAATGGAACACAATTGCACCAGAAAATTTGTCAACAAGTTCTGCCTTGTTGAAATCCGAAAATCCAGCAAACTAATTCCAAGTCTCTCTTGATGTAAATGATTTTGCCACCACACCAAACACTCCACCAAAATTCATACATCAATATCAACATATGATTAACCAATAAAATCAGAAATTTTAGGACAAAACCAATCAGAATTTTCAGAGGAAATTTTGAAACAAAAGAAGACAAATAAAACCCTACCCTTGAAAGCTAATGCTTCTTTAGCTTTTGTATACTTCAAGGTAGATGTTCTCCACCCCAAACTCTTGAAACAAACCTAGATCCTCCACTAATTAGTGCTGAGTGAGGTACTAAAGTGAGGTTTTGAAAAATCTAATCGGTTATATTTGTAGAGGTTGAAGTGTAGAACAAGTTTGCTTAAGGAAGTTTTTGATTCTAGCAAGATTTGGTCTAGGATTTTGGAGGTTGAAATTTTCAAGGTTAGCAAAGGTTTTTGGATGAAGAAGGAATGAGTTTTGCTGCTGCTCTTCACTTGGCCGAGGATGATGATGAAAAAGATGTGATTAGGTGGGTTAAGTATATCTATTAAGGAGTGTTTTGATTGGTTGAAAAAATAAAATATAATTTCTTTCCATTAAAAGGGTTTAAAATCAATGGCTAGGATTTGATCTTTCATCCAAGATGAAATCCTAGCCATTCACTTGGTATTCAAGTGGATATACTTCATTATTTGCAGATATTAACTAGTTTTGATTGTTAGAAATCGAACATTGAAATTTCTACAAGCAGATTTAAATAAAGTGTACCGAGAAATCAAACATTGCCCGAAAAATAATTTCGGGTATGAAATCATTATTCCTACCTATTTCTAAACATAATCTTATAATTTCTCAATTTTGGGCATCTCCGGGGCCCAATTCTAGGATTTATTTGTTCAAGGACCTGTGGGGCCTGTAAGACACTATTCACATTTTTTTTTTTTTTGCTTCCTTGAGTTAGTCTTATCATTTCCACATTTATCAACATCCTAAAATTCTCATTAATAAAGCTTCATTTAATTTCTAAAAAGAATAGGGTATTACATGGGCCAATACTGACCTTCTGGACTCCTCTAATTAAAGGTTATGAGAAGTGAGCCAACAATGGCCCTTTGGACTCTTCTGATTAGAGGTTATGAGAGGCGAGTCAATACTGACCCTCTAGATTCCCTGACTTAAAGGCTATGAGAGGTGATCTAATAAGATGATCCTGACCCTCTTGAAAGTGATGTGTTTCCCCCTCTATTTGGAACATCCTCCCAAGTACAACGTCATCCTTAAGTCATGACATCGGACTCGAGAGTTGGTACTTATAAATTAGCGGACATTTCTTAAATAATTATAGCAAATTTGGTGGATTCGTGTAATATTTAACGTAATTCGATTAAAATATATAACAAAGATACAAAACTTACTATAAAGTCAATTATATAAGGAAGCTCTTGTATGAGCTTTAATACATATACAATCCCTATTACATTTACATACACATATGCCTTCAACTATATACAACATAATAACAATATCAACTACTAAACTACTATTATTCCGAGTTCTTTCAGGTAATAGCCCCATAGTCCACTGGATCAACCTGGAGGCGACATAGGAGTACAGAACATATAGGGGTGAGAACTATACAATTCTCAGTAGGGTAATTCCCTAAACATATAATCATAATGTCATCATCATCGTCCCAGCCACTTCAGTTTATTAGAAAAGAGTGATCAAGCACTTTATAATAATGGTTCATTTTTAGAGTTCCAAATCGTACTTCGGAAGTGCATAATTTTTAATGATCAATCACTTAATGCATATATATTGTAATGTTCAAACATCTAGTAAATCATCCTAAGTAGACAATTCAAAAATAACAACCAAAACATAAGTAGAAATTTCATTCTTACAAGCATTGTCGAGTAAACTTATATGCAGAAATAATAATAAATCATGTGTTCCTTTTCATGGCCGAGGAACTTAATCTAGTGTATTTTTCTCTTTTCATTGACATAGAAAAGATTTAGCTCATATCATGTTGTAAAACTCAATTCAGTGCAACTTTCTCTCTTCATTGACATAGGAAAGTGTAACATCCTACAATGTACAACATCAGTCTTAAGCCATGACATTGGACTCAAGAGTTGTCACTTATAGATTAGCGGACCTTTCTTAAATATCTATAACAAGCTTGGTTGATTCACGAGATAGTTATGTTATAATTCTATTAAAATATATAGCAAGGAAACCAAAACATTTGTTTAATACCAAGTTAAGTACATAAGGGAAGCTCTTCTATAAGCTTTAACACACCTTTGTTCTCTAACATATTAACATACATATCCATTCTGCTAAGTACAACATAATAAAAGCATAAACTACTACACTATTACACTTTCGAATTCTTTTGCGTAGCAGCATCATAGTCCTCTAGCTTAACCTAGAGACGACACGGAACACAAACACATAGGGGTGAGAATTCTCAAATTTCCAGTAGGGCATTTCCCCCAAAAACACAATTTAATGTCATTGTCATCGTCACAGTCACTTCGGTTTATTAAGAAAACAGTGATCAAGTATTACATAATAACAGTTCATTTTTAAAGGTGCAAATCATATTTCCGAAGTGGGTTGTTTTTTTAAAAATCAATCACTTTGTACACATTAATCATAAGCTCATAATCATAGTAAATAATGTCAATAAAAAATGATTCTTAATGATACAAATATGTATATACCAAATGTAAGGAATTTATCTTTAATTGCCTTTGATAAATCAAAGAGGATCTCATCTATCTTTATTTTTCCTTGACAAGTTAAAAAGGATCTCATCCTTCTCTATTTGCCCTCAACAAGTCGAAAGAATCCCATTTTTCTCTATTTGCCCTCGACAAGTTGAAAGGATCTTATGTTTCTTTGTTTGCCCTTAACGAGTCAAAGAGGATCTCATGTTTCTTATTTGCCCTTGACAAGTCAAAAAGGATCTCATTTTTACTTAGGGCTATAGAACTTAATTAAATATATCATTCACTTTTCTTTTTCCAATGCATGCATAAAACACATATAGGCACTCACTCATATTATGATTTTAATCATGCCTCATAAACCAATCTTTACTTCCTCTAGCATGCATTTATACATCACAAGTCACATGGACAAATATTTAACATCAAGTATTCATGTCATACTAGAACCAAAATGCTATTATATTATCAAATCAAGTCTTGGATTCATTTCTAGCAATTGGGTAGATTTCACACCATTGGAGCACAAATCTATTTACACATCAAACAATCAATTGGGAGGCTATAAAAATTATTTGAGACATTTCAATATGTCCCCAAGGTCCTATAAAAATATCAGGGCAAGAATCATTCTCTAACTATGTTATCAAAATTCTACAAATTTGGTGGTCAGAAACTACACACTCTCAGCCAATAGCTAGAAGTCTTAATTTTTTTACCCTATCAAATGAACCCAGAACTTTGTACCAAAATTTATATTTGGACCTCAATATGTCCTTAATATCCTGTAAAATTTTCAGCTAATAATTCGATCATTTACTGGGGTAACAAAATTAGACAAATTCAGTACTACAAACTAGACTAGCTGGGCAGCACCCCTGACCTGTTCGATTTTCCATTTTTTAAAAATAGTAAAAGTGATAAAGAGAACCAAGAAAATTATTGGAAACTCTTCCATATATTAGCTTTATTATATAAAAATTTTAGCTCATGATGATGTTTCAAAATTATTGAGAAAAATCAAAACATTTCACCTGCTTGCTAAATTTGGGATTTCCAGTAGTATCATTGATAACGTGCTTTAGCAAAAAAGGTTTCCTAACTTCATCAAAACTCTTTACCAAAGTTAATACATCAATATCTATGTGAAATCAATCAATATATCTAGAAAATTCCAGCCAATTCAATTCAAAACATTCAGAGAAAAATTGGAAAACAAGAGAACAAATAAACCCCTAATTTTGGTAACTTAATAGATCCTTGGCTTCATGGTGCTCCAAGAGTAATTCCTTCCATTTCAAAGCTCTCAAACCCACACCAAACCCTTCCTTAGGCAAAGGAGTATGAGATATCAAAGTGAGGAATTGAAATTTCAATCGGTTAGTTTGGTAGATCTTGATGAGAGGAAGAAGTTTAGTAAAGGAAGTTTGAGGATTTACCAAGTCTAGTCTAGGATTTTGAGGTTCGAATATTGTTTTTTTGATGTTTTTGAAGAGAACAATGTTGGCTATTTGGTTCTCTTTATGGCCGAGAATAATGAGTGGAAGGATAAGGTTGTTGGCCTTATATTTATCTTAAGTTAGACTTTAGGTATTATTTAATGTAAATGCTTAATTCTTTCTAAAAAGAAAAATAAGATAAATAGCTAGGATTTAATCTTGTAATGTTGACTTTGAGCAAAGTATCAAAGAGATACCCATAGTGAGAGATTATTCCGAAGTATTTCCAGATGAAATCCCTGAGTTTCCCCGCAAGAGAGAGATTGAATTCTCAATAGAGTTACTCCAAGGTACCGGACCCATATCCATAGCCCCATATAGAATGCCTCCTTTAGAATTGGCCGAGTTGAAAACCCAATTAGAGGACCTTTTGGAAAAGAAGTTCATTAGGCCTAGTGCATTACCGTGGGGAGCCTCGGTGTTGTTTGTGAAAAAGAATGACGGAAGTATGAGGATGTGTGTTGATTATAGGCAGTTAAACAAAGTTACGGGAATAAGTACCCTTTGCCTAGAATCGATGATTTGATGGACCAATTGAAAGGTGCAATAGTATTTTCTAAGATCAACTTGAGGTCTGGCTATCATCATATCAGAGTTAAGGACGAGGATATACCCAAGACGGCTTTTCACACTCGATATTGTCACTTCGAGTTCGCAGTTATGTCCTTTGGATTAACCAATGCTCCAGCTGTTTTCATGGATTATACGAATAGGATCTTTAGACTGTATCTGGATAAGTTTGTGGTTGTCTTTATAGATGATATACTCATTTATTCAAGGACCCATGAGGAGCATGAGCAACATTTGGTCACGGTATTAGAGATTTTGAAGGAAAAGAAACTATATGCCAAGCTGTCTAAGTGTGAGTTCTGGTTGGAAGAAGTGAAATTTCTAGGGCATGTAATGTCAAAAGGTGGTATTGTAGTAGATCCTAGTAAGGTGGAGGCTGTGATGAATTGGGAACAACCGAAGGCGATGAACTGAGAGATAAGGAGCTTTTTGGGCTTAGCTGGCTATTATCGTAGGTTTATCAAAGGATTTTCTCAGATCTCGTTACCTTTAACCAAGCTTACTAGGAAAAACACCCCTTTTGTATGGACCCCAGACTGTGAGAAAAGTTTTCAAGAGCTGAAGCATAAGTTGACCTCGACCCCTATCCTAGTTTTTTTTTACCCCAAGAAGCCTTTTGAGGTGTTTTGTGATGCTTCTGGTAAGGGTTTGGGCTGCATTTTGATGCAAAATAGGCAAGTGGTGGCCTACGCATCAAGGCAACTCAAGCCGCATAAAGCAAACTACCCCACCCATGACCTTGAGCTAGCCGCCGTTGTAACACCCCGATTTCTCTATCCGAGGGAAATGACCAAAATGCCCCTGAGGTCATTTCCTGACCCGAACTCGAGGGTAACCAACTCGGTCATCCTCGAAGGGTCAACTCAATGTTTGAAGGGGATTGAATGGCCTTTGAATGCTTTGAGCGAAAATTTAGTTTTCAGCAGTTTGGTCAAAATGACCAAAATACCCTATAAGCGTTTTTCTGGCGGGTAAAGGTGCCGTTTAAGCCCGGAACTTTCCCCAGAGGTTTAAAAACATGATTTCATGTGTCTAGAGGTATCTGTTCAAGTCCCGGTGGTCCCGGGCAGTTTTAGTGCAAAATTACGATTTTGCCCCTGGAATAGTGTTTTTAAGCTTAATGACGTAATTAAGCAAACCTAAGCAATATTAGGCTCTAAACGAAGATTAATTTATTTCCCTAATTAATCTAGAGTCAAAATAATTTATTAAAGTTAATTAGAACGTAAAATTGCTTAGATTAAACTTAAATCCCTTTTTAGAACTCAAGATTCCTAGTCTTAGAATCATGAATAGTGTTTTCTCTCTCCAATTCCTTAAATCAAGGAAATGAGTCTAGAGTTGTTTAGACTCTAAATTGAGGATTTAACTCTCTAATGGTGCAAGACCACTCCTTAATTTTGTCTAGACCACCTTAATTACCCATTTACCTTACCTAAACACTTTCTTACAAATTCCTAATCTTAAGCATAATCAAAGATACACCTAAACACAACTCTAAACCACAATTAAAATGCAAACTAATCCTCCCCATGGGCTGATGCATTTTCGGCCACATCCTCCCCATTTGACACATATTAAATTGTTTTCTCACTCAAAGAACCATGCTTGAGCCATACCTTGAGCCATACCTCACCATGCTTTGAACCATACCTCACCATACCTCAAGAACACATTATCTCACCTCATGGAACTCATGGAGAGCCTCCATTCTGCACCTCATGGCCGAAGCCATCCTCACCCATGAGCATCCTCCATTTGTTTCATTTCTCTATAAATAGAATGCCTTGAGGAGCTTGCACCACTTTTAGATCATTTGCTAAGTTTAGGAAACACTCAAAGCTTTCTTTTTCTCTCAAAGTTTTTGTGTTCTTCAAGTTCTTGGAGTTCTTCAAGTTCTTCATCATCTTCATCTTCTTCTTCCATCTTCAAGTTCATCACACCAAGTAGGGATTTTCTTTCATGATTTCTTTCTTTAAAGTTCTTATTCTAAGTTTGATGTTCATAGTTTCTCTTGATTCTTTTTAGAACTTCTTTTCCTTTCCTTGTTCTTACTCATTTTCGGCCATGGGCCTTGGAGAACAAAGGAATGAGAGCTTGATGATGAGAGTTTCATAATGATGTTCATCATTTGAAACAAACTCTAGAGCTTGAGTTTTGTTCTTGAGCAAAAGTGTTTCTAGATTTTTCTTTCTTGAACCTTTGAGAACTTTAATTTGGTTGATGTTTCAAATGGCTCTATGAACTCAATGATGAGGACTCATGATGTTGGTGCTAATATATCATCAAGGTCATGAACTCTAGAGTTTTAAAAATGTATCTTTCTTTCTTGAAGTTTTCGGCCATTCCCTTAATTTTTCTAAGTTTCATAGTTTGATTTCCAAAGATATTATGTTGAGTTCTAAGAACCCCAAGCTTGACTTTACCTTGTTTAAATGAGTTTGGGTTAAGGTTTAAATTCCTTTAAAGTCTTGTTAAGAGCTCTAGAAAGATAAAATGAACTTGCATAATTTATTTTATGCTTGCATTCATATTTACATTCTTGCTATGCATCTTTACCTTCAAGCTATCACCTAAGAACATAAAGATTAAAATGGAACTTGCATCTTCACCTAATTTAATTCTCGAAGCCTTTCTATTTCGGCCTTAAAGTCGATTGTTGTTGGGCCTAGAGCACTAAAATAAAGAATTGAACTTGCATTATCACCTAATTAATTTCTCGAATGCCTATCTATTTCGGCCTTAAAGTCGATTGTTGTTGGGCCAAGAGCACTAAAATAAAGAATTGAATCTTGCATATTTACTTTCAAGCTTGCACGTTTAAGATTATGCCTCGCATATTTACTTTCAAGCTTGCACGTTTAAATTATGCCTTGCATATTTAATTTCAAGTCATCACTTTACTTTGAAAGCAAGATTAAAAATGAAGAGCATGAGCACGTTTAGTTTATGTCGTAACTTAAGAACCTAGAGCTCAAAGACTTGCCCATTTCATTCCAAGTTAAAGTTCAATGCAAAACCACACTTTGAATGTATGTTTTTCGGCCAAGTAGTGATGATGGACTTGCAATGGGTTTTCATCTAGCTACTAGGACCAATAGCCTATGTTTTGAGTTTTCCTTAAAGTTTTACAATTCGTTATAAGGTCATGTCATTATAAGTTGTGATTCCAATCTCTTTTAGGGGATGGAATATGTTTTGGTCAGTGACCTAAGGCTTCACTTAGCCTCTTGATGAATTAAAATGTTTTGCAAAGAGTTTTAGAAATTCTAAATTGATTCCAAGAGAAACTAGTTAACTTATGTACCTAGAAATGTCAATTTAATTCTCTTATTGAGGCAAGATGTTTTCGGTTCTGATGTGATGAATGTGATGCTGTATGATGATGTTTTAATGTGTTGGAATGTGTGAAAATATCATATGATGATGTAGAGGCGAATCCTATGCATGATAGGTAAGAAACTAGCTAACTAGAAATACCGTAAAGCTAGAATTTAACATAGTTTTGACCCATTTGTTTATGGAACTAATCCAAACTGTTTTAATGGGGACATAATCAGATTTAGAGTGTTTAGACATGAAAAACTTGGTATCATTTGAGTTAGAATTGAATTCTAGCACCTATGGGGAAACTAGTAACTAGAAAACCGTAAAAATGTAAATGTAGAACTCTTAGAACATTTAATTTTCTGGAATCTGTCCAGCACCCTTACAACATGATAAACATGATTAATGATTAGTTCTTAAGCATAGGAATGTCCCATAATTGATTTAGATTTAATGTATAGCGCCTTAGGCGAAAACGGAACCGAGAAAGGGTCTAAAACGTAAATACTAGAACCCGTAAAAACAAGTTAGAGATGCTGCCCTATGTTATTCAGATTTAAGCATGAACATGAGAATGAAGAATGATGTTTAAATATGAGCCTTAGGGGCATAAAATATGAGCGACGGATATTAGAGAAACTATATCTCAAGATTAAGACCCGTAAGGGTCAAAGCATAAGCTACCGTAAGGGTAAGCGTTTGGATGATTTATGATGATGCATGAAGTATGCTAATGATGATGATGTTATTCATATGAGGAATTTATGAGGTTATATGTTTATGTGGCATAAAGCAATCTTGGAATGAAATTGATTGTAATGACCGTTTTGGCATGAATTTCCGACAAATTTGGAAGGAAACTTCGGTGTAATGACCGTTTTGGCGCGAATTTCCGACAAATTTGGGGACTTAAAGAGATTTTAAAAATTAAGGTACTAAGATGGGTTCTAGGATGACACGGTTCGGCCGAGCACCTCCATAGAACTCATGTGACATCGGTACCATTTTATACTCTTAGGTGACAGGTTGGCCGAGCACCTAAGAGATTTGCCCCCAACCCGTACTCGGATAGTCGGGATTTATGATACGCTTATCGTTAAGTGGTAAGTAAGAACTAGTGGCGACTAGTTAAGGTATGAGCTCATAACCTAGATGTATGACTCGTTACAGGTGACACCGGTTGGCGAGCACCCCAGTTCGATTGTCTTTTAGGGTGGCCCATGAGGAAGAGAAGTTCATGAATTATGATTATGTCACTAAGTTTTGTCCCATATGAATATTACTATTGCCACTTTATGCCACCAATGATGATGATGCTTGATGTTATGTTTTATGTATGTGCATTAAGTAGTGCCATGCATGCATTTTCTATTATGTTGCATTCATGACATTAAGATCATCTTAAAATGAATGGACCTTGGCTAAAGTATATTTTGAAGTTTAAAATGAACTAAATGCATGTTCAGACATTTCGTATAATTAAACCCAAGGTTCTGAGGGCGTAGATGATGACACCTAGGTAGTAGGAGGCCCTCTTGAGATTCTTTAGTAAGATTCTCACTCCCTCTATCTCTTTCTTTCAGTCACGTCTTGAGATGGCGGCGTTAAGTAGCGTTCATGGACACCCCGAGCATGGGAGGTGCACTATGACCCGACTCACGGGTCATACCATTTTGAGGCGGTGCGGTCGCGGATTTTCATGTTCGTAGGGCGCCCTTCGCTCATCCGTGCACACCCATCACTTCTCCCGACTGCACCTATGGCGGCGGCGGCGGGTTTTGGCGTCTTGGCGTCGCATGATGAGAGAGTGCTCGTAGGCACACGCCGCCCTAGCCATGCGAGATTATCCCGACTCGTGCCGGACCTACTTCTCGGAGACCGACCGTCCGAGGACCGCCTACCCATCCGTATAGCGAGAGCTCGCCCTCTCCACCACGGATGAGGAGGCGGTGAGGATACCGTGACTCAACCACGGCTCGCACGACGACCGGAGACGCGACCATACCGCGGGGGTCACCCTCGATCCCCGTTCCGCCTCTTCACGTCCGAGGAGCTTGTCCAGTTTCCCGGATATCTGCCTCGTTCGCGAGATGGACGCCAGTAGGAGGTGACGATCGTCCGACGGAGTACCCGGTTAGAGCACACACCACTTAGATGGGGACAAATCTTCTTTTGTTTAGAGGTTATCCCATTAGGTGCACTCGGGTAGGGGAGTAGATTATGTTTATGTTTTATGTTGTATTTCCTTTTATGTATTTCCCTTGTACTAAATTAAGTCCCACACTTATAAGTGGGCAAGTTATATATATATGAGATTATATTCAGTGATGTTCATGATGTGCCTTATGTTATGATGATTGCGAGACGATTGTTTTACTTTGCATGGTTTACCGCTTATCGCATCACGCGGCTCTCACTTTTATTTCAAAAAAAAAATTACCCGTATTTTCCGCTAAGTAATTCAAAGTCAAATGAGAACTATGAAGTAACAGACTAATGATTAACCTAAATATGTTCTAGAGTATTGGGTTAAAAATTAGGATGTTACAGCCGTTGTGTTTGCTTTAAAGATCTGGAGACACCATTTGTATGGAGTGAGGTTTGAGGTGTTCTTCGATCATAAGAGTTTGAAGTATCTCTTGGACCAAAAAGAGCTAAACATGAGGCAAAGGAGATGGATGGAGTTCTTGAAGGACTATGATTTTGGGTTGAATTACCATCCAGGAAAAGCTAATGTAGTAGGTTGGCATACTGAGTAGGAAATCCCTGCATCTGTTATAACACCCTAATTCTCTTTAGAAATTAAATGAGGTTTATTAATGAGAATTTTAAGATTTTGATAGGTGTAGAAATGATGAGAAGGATTCACGGAAGAAAAAAAAATGTGAATAGTGTTTTGAGGGCCCCGCAAGCTTGTCTGGACAGCCGAAATCCTAGAATTAGACCCCGGAGATGCCCAAAATTGAGATATTATATGATTATGGTTAGAAATAGGTAGAATTAAAGATTTTATACCCGAAAATATTTTTCGGGCAATGTTTGATTGCCCAGGTACACTGTTTCACCCATTCGGTGAAATTTCGGGTGTGATTTCTAACCCCGAAAACTAATTACATCTCTACAAAACAAATGAACCTATCTTTTAAAATCAAATAAATGGCCAACATTCAATCTTGAATTACAAGATTGAATCACAACCATTCATTTTACTTTATTGGATGATAACGATTTATATATATATATATATATATATATATATATATATATATAAAATTAATAACTTTTACTATAAGATAAACATGACTTGATTAGCTTCTTTAAGAAGCTCATTTTCGGCCAGCCCAAGGGGAGAGAACTCAGCTGCCTTCCTCCATAGCCAAGAGCTTCATCTTGGTTTTGATTTCCATATATACTAGCCTAGAGTCCTTAAAATCAAAACTTTCCTTCATCAAAGTTGTTCTACACCTCAAACTCTACAATTCTAACCGATCAGAATTCTAATTCTCCATCAATTTTTCACCTTGGTCCCTCACTCCCTCACTGTCTACGGGAGGTTTGGTGTGTGATTGGGAGCTCTCAAGGTGAAGGGAGGTCAAGTAGAACACTTTTGAAGCAAAGAACTCAAAAGCTCTCAAAGTAGGGTTTAATTGCTCTCTTTTATTTCAAAATTTATTCTAAGAAGTTCTTGCTAGTTCTGCTCGAAATTTTTCATTTTTTTGGTTGATAATATGTTGATATTGACTTAAACACTAGCCTTAGAAGAAGTCACAAACCTCGTTGTTATCCTTGTCTGGAGACAACACGAAAGAAAAGAAAGGGATGGGAAACTCATTCAAGATTTTTAGTAGGGATTTTCGACTCAAACACAAGTGTCATCGTCATCATCCCCAACCACTTCGGTTTTAATTATGAAAAAGGTGTACATGCATAAGGTTTGGTTTTAAACTTTTCAAATCCATTTATTCGAAGTGGGTGTTTTTTGGTATGAGTCTTAATGACATGAATGCAACAGATATTGGATGAATGCATGATAATACCATATGCACATTAACATGAAAATAGTACTTGGGCACAACATAAAGAAACATAAATCATATACGTGGAATAAAAAGGCACAGTGCTTTTCATGTGACATCTTTCTCATAAGTCAAACTCTTAAGTTTTTTTTTCTTAAAGACCACCTTCTTAGCATATTCACCAAAAATCCAACCGACTCATTGGCCTTGGCGATAATCTGATCACTAAACTACATCTCACCTATCGCCTAGGAATGAGCTCAACCTAACTAGCCATCGCTACATTTCATATGGGGTAATAGAGGGGGTAACACATCATTTCTTCTTCAAAACACATCTACTGGCATCTAGTGCACAGTAATATTGTCCACTTTGGCAAGCTCAATGTCAATATCCTCATGGTTTTGTTCCTGGGGGTGCTCGGCCGAACCAGTGTCACCCAAGACGCGTCTCGGTAATATATCACATTTAAGTTCTCATGATTTTCAAAAACTTTTCTAAGTTCTCAAATTTGATGAAAATTCGGTAGCATAAAGGCTGTAAACCGAATTTCCTCAAATTTGCTTTATGTCACGAAACATATAGAGTATGCATAGCCATTCAACATCACATAAGACATCAAGTCATATAGTCAAGCTCATCATAGCATATACATCATCACATCATTACTTCAACATTCTTGAAAGATAGCATGCTCCTAACCAGTTTGTTGGAATCAAGAACCGAGCTCAGCTAATGCATATGCTATGCTCAAGTCATTCTCATGGTTAAATATACATCTACTTGAAGTCATAAAGCTCATTATGTCTTGGGACCTATGGCGTCTTATGCTTTGACCCTTACAGGTCTTAATCTTGAAAACTAATTATGCTAACATCCATCTTTATCCTTTTATGCACCTATAGGTTCACAACTAATTATTCTCAATAATTTTTATTCTTAAGAACTAATCCAAATAGCACTATGTAGATTTGGACCGTTTTAAGTTAATGTGATTACGGGGTTCTAGAATCCATGTTCTAGAATCCATTTTTATGCTTATGATGATGTTTTGATGTGTTAGAATGTGTGAAAATGATATATGATGAGGTAGGAATACTTCTATGCATGTTAGGGGAGAAACTAGCTTCATAGAAAAACTGTAAAGTTGAAATTTAACGTGTGTTTAACCCCTTCAATCTTAATCAATGCCAAAACTGTTTTAGTATGATAACAATCAGTTTAGGATTGATTAATCATGAAAAATTTGATTACATTTGAAGTAGGATTGAATTTTAGCACCTATAGAGAAAACTAGTAACTAGAAAACCGTAAAAGTGCAATCCTAGAACTCTTAGAACATTTAATTTCTGGATTCTGTCCAGCGACCTCATAATATAGAAAACATGGTTTATAACTAGTTCTTAGGTATAAGAATGCCTCATAATTGGTTTAGATTTAATTTATAGCGCCTTAGGCGAAGACAGAACCAAGAAAGGGTCTAAAACGTAAGTTCTAGAACCCCGTAATCATAGATATATAACTCTACCCTTGGAGTATGGTGCTGCCTAGATTTATTAAAGAACATAAATGATAGTAAGATTTGTTAGAAGAGAATCCTTAGGTGCATAAGAGGTTGATAGAGAATGATAGAATAATTATATCTCAAGTATAAGGCCCGTAAAGGTCAAAGCATAAGATACCGTAGGATCAAGAGCATAATGAGTATCAATATTACATGTGAACGTATGTTTTATTTCAGAATGATTATGTAAACGCATGATTGAGGATACATATTTTATTTGTTCATGTGGCATAAAGTAAATTTGGAAGAAATTCGGCGTCTTTGTTATTCTTATTGCCGAATTTCTGACAAATTTGGGGACTTAGAAAGTTTTTGAAAAACCCATGAGATTTTCTTTATGAGATATGAGGTACTAAGATGAGTTCTTGGATGACACCGGTTCAGCCGAGCACCTCCAGAGAACTCATGTGACATCGGTACCAAGATGTATTCTTGGGTGACACTGGTTTAGCCGAGAACCCCCAAGAAATGCCCCTTAGCCCGTACTAGATAGTTGGTATTATGATTATGATACGCTCATCGGGATTGTTAAGTAAGAACTAGTGACGACTAGTTAGGTATGAGCTCATAACCTAGAGATGTGACACGCTTTGGGTGACATCGGTTCGGCCAAGCACCCCCAGAACAAATGTCTTTTAGGGTGGCCCCATGAGGAAGTAAAGTATGATGATTATGTCACAAAGTTTTCCCATATGAGATTTCAATTGCCACTTTATGCTACTATTATAATGTTCTTAATGTTATGATTACTATTCTTGCATTAAGTAGAGCCATGCATACATTCTTTACTATGTTGCATCCATGACATTAAAAATCATACTAAAATGAACGAACCTTGGCTAACTATGTTTCAAAGGCTTAAAAATGAACTTCATGCATGCTCACTTATTTTATACACTAAACCCAAAGTTCCTGAGGACGTAGATGATGACACTTAGGTAGTAGGAGGCCCTACTGAGATTCTTTAGCAAGATTCTCACTCCCTCTATCTCTTCTTTCCGTCACGTCTTCAGATGGTGACGTTCGTGATTTTTATAGACACCCGATATGGGAGGTGCATCATGATCCGGACCACGGGACATACCATTTTGTGGAGTCATTGTGTCATTCGTGTATTCATGTTTGTTGGGCGGACCCTTGGTCACTCTATACATACTCATCAATTCTCTCCTGCCTCACCTTTTGGCGACGACTTCGTGTTCGAGCACGCACCCCCTTGAGAGGGGTGGATTCGCCGCACCCAAAGCGACCACGCCATCCGGGACTACCCACAGTATGTGCCCTGCTCGCCTTCATCATTCTCCAAGACGGACCCTTCAGAGGACTCTACCACTTAGGTACCTTCCGAGGGATCCTCCCCTACCGTACCGATGGACTTTGGGGAGGGTAGCGAGGCTTCTATCACTCAGCCGGTACATAGAGGACGGGTGAAGATGATTCCCCGCCGTGGAGCTCATGCTCGACCGATGCAACATATAGCCACCCCGACAGAGATAGCCTAGTGGATCATATACGTCCCTCCTTTCCAAAGAGGCCCGCAGAAGGAGACGACTATCGCGTTCTGGTGCCCAAGCTTTGACTAGACCAGGATAGCCTTCTTTTGTCTTAAGGCTATCTATTTGTAGGCGCACTAGAATTAGGAGAGTTTCTTTTTATGCCTTCTGTTGTACTTTCATTTTCCATGTATTTCTATTGTACCAAACTAAGTCCCGCCTTTCTTCGGTGGGCATGATATATATATATATATATATATCTACTTATGTAGTTTGCTAAATTATTTTGTGCATTTACATGTTTTATGATCAGGTGTTTATGATGTGTTTATTTGGATTATGTTTCATTCCTTTCATGCTTCATTGTTCGTCAAGTAGCGCGACTCTCACTTTGCTTTTATAATTAAAAAAAAAAATTACCAGTATTTTTCGCTAAGTATTTTAAAGTAAAAAGGAAACCATGACGTAATAGACTAAGATTTAGAGTTCAAGATAAAGTAAGCTCTAGAGTAAGCTCATCAAGATAAAGTAAGCTCTAGAGTTCTAAGTACTAAGATTTCAAGGAAAACTTATGGTGTAAACATCATCATCAAGCTCAAGGAAATGGATTCCAAACAAAAGGAAAAGAATTCGAAACCAAAAGGAAACCGAAACCAATGTTAAAGAAAAGGAAAGGAAAAACCAAAATGTGTTAAGATCAAAACTAAGTTTCAAGCTTTAGAGATCTCATTGTGATGAACTCAAGTCATCATCTAAAGACACTCATCATTAAGCTATCATGAGAAACCGACAAGCCCATGAAGGCCAAAATGTTAAAAGAAAAGGAATGGAAGAAACTGATTTTGTAAAGCATTAAAGTACCAAGAATAAAGCTTAACAAAGCAAAGAAATAATTATCAAAACAACTCCCTACCAAGGTATGTTTTCTTGGAGATAAAAAGGACTAGATCTTGAGAAGAGGATGAAAAGAAAATCTTCCTTGGAGCTTGATGGTATATTCGGCCAAGGAGGAAAAAGAAAGGAAGAAAGTTGTGTTTCTTGAACTTGATCCTTGGAAAGGCAAGGCAAAGTGTTTAGAAGGTTGTGTATGGTTGAGAAGTGGTGGTTCTTTGTGGTAGAGGAGGAAGATGAAGAAGAAGAGAATGAGAAAGAACTTTTGAGCTCTTGGAGAAGAAAAGAAACTTAGGACAATTCTCTTTGAAACTTTGATGCACAAAATAAGCAAAAATGGACCAAGTGCTCTCAAGACAAGTATTTATAGAAGAACAAAATGTGAAGGAGTGAATAGGGAGGAAGAACCACGAAATTCATGGCCATAGAGGAGAGAAAATATCTCTTACAAAGTGTCATTCCAAGGTATGGCTTGAGGTATGGGTGGGTATAGTTTAAGGTGTGGTGTAGGCATGGTTCTTTTAGTGAGAATAAAGCAACATATGATGAATTGTGGGGGATGAGGTGGCATTGAATTTTACAGCCAAGGGGAGGGAAAAATCATCTCTTTTAATGTGGATTAGAGGTGTGATTAAGTGTGGGTTTGAGTAGATCAAAGATTAAGGGTTTGTAACTGTGTTTAGGTAAGTAAGTAGGTAATTAAGGGCTTGTAAGACTAGATTAGGAGGTGATCTTTCTAAATTAATGAAGTCAAACCTCATTAACTTGGAATCCAATGCCAATACAATTCCTTGATTTAGGGAAATTGGAGTGAGTAAATACTATTCAAACACTATTTAAGATTCCATGACTTGGAATCTTGAGTTTTAAAAAGAGATTTAAGTTTAATCCAAGCAATCTTAGATTCTAATTAACCTTAATAAATTGTTTTGACTCTAGATTAATTATCAAAATTAATTAATCTTCGATTAGAGCCTAATATTGCTTAGGTTAGCTCAATCACATCATTAAGCTTAAAAACACTATTCTAGAGACAAAATCGTAATTTTGTACAAAAACTGCCCGGGACCACTGGAACTCAAACAGAGGTCACTAAGCGCATAAAAACATCATTTTAAACCTTCTAGGAAAGTTCCGGGCTCAAACAGCACTTATACCTGTGTAAAAACGTTATAGGGGTATTTTGATCATTTTGACCCCAAACCTCAGAAAATGAGATTTTCATTTCCAAAACCATTCAAAAACCATCTAATCCCCTTCAAACATTGATTTGACCCTTCAAGGACCGCCGGGTCGGCTATCCTCGAATTCCGGGTGAAAAATGACCTCAGAGGCATTTTGGTCATTTTTCTCTCAGATAGAAAAATCTTGGTGTTACATCACAAGCAACAAATATGTCATATTGCTTAATGCACAAATGAGTAGGAGCTTGGCTTATGAGTTCAACTGAACTCTGGCTTTGATGTTCTAGCCTTCCTACATCTTGGGACTCCTTTTTGATGTTGAGAATCCTTTTTCAGGTTCTAGAGAGTGATCAGACAAGATGGTCAGTTGATGAAAAGCTTTTCTACTATATGGATTCAGGCCATTCTATCCCTTGGATCTTTGTACTCTGCAATCGTTGGATTACTCAACCTCTCAGAGGCCTTGCTCTGATACCACTTGTAGGTATGATGTGGATGAGAAGGGGGTTAAATCGTGCTTTACTTCTTTTTTATATCTAAAACTTTTAACAAAGATATTATCAAGTATGAAACTTGTAGTGCAATGGAAACACAATTAGTAATTTCATAAACTAGATTTCTGAAGTAAAAGATAAATAAAGTGAAGACTTAAAATGTTATATATGCATAAATTCATATGAAAAACATAACAAAATCATTATAGATTTGAAATAGTAGATATTGAACTGTAAAGTGCAATAGAGAAAAAGATAAAAGAGATTAGGGAGAAAAAAATGAGACATTAAGGATTTTATACTGGTTCGGCAAAACTGCCTACATCTAGTACTCAACAAATATTGAGGTTCCATTAAAATAGCTTTCTCAACCTAAGAAAGAACAACTAGATAGTCTTTATATTAGCCTTCCCAAGCTCTCATTTATGACCAACAGACAACTCCTACTGTCACAAATTGAGTAGTGATTCACCACCCTCTCCAAGCTGAACTAAGTAGTTATTCAACAGCCTCTCAAAGCTGAGCCAAGTAGTTATTCTCCAACCTTCCTAAGCTAAACCGAGTAGTCTTGTACTGGCCTGTCCAAGCTAACACCTGTGACTAGTAGACAACCCCTACTATCACAAACCTGAGTAGTTATTCACCAGCCTCTCCAAGCTGAACCAAGTAGTTATTCACCAGCCTCTCCAAGCTAAACGGAATAGTCTTTAACCAGTCTCTCCAAGCAAAACCATATCAGTAAGAACACCTCACTATTGCATTGCAAGTAGTTTTACATTACCTCTCCAAGCTATCTCACACCGATCACTACTAGATTGAGGATATAAAGGTTTTGTATTTGGATTGTCACTCAAACTATCCTACACTCAAGTTTCCTTAACATATACATGAAAAACCTGGGAAAGCTTGAATGACTTCTTTCTATCATTTCTTCCTAAGAAGAACATAAATCTATTCAAGAACATAGAAAGAAGATTTTTACAAGTACAAAATCTAATGACATAATGATATGAACCGTACTAGATATTGTAACGCCCCGATTTTCTGTCTGAGTGGAAAATGACCAAAATGCCCCTGAGGTCATTTTCGGCCCGGAATTCGAGGATGGCCGACCCGGTAGTCCTCGAAGGGCCAGCTCAATGTTTGAAGGGGATTGAATGACCCTTGAGTGGTTCCGAAGGCAAAAGTTTCATTTTCTGCAGTTTCGGGTCAAAATGACCAAAATACCCCTATAGCGTTTTTACGTAAGTAAAGGTGCCGTTTGAGCCCGAAACTTTCCCCAGAGGTTTAAAACAATGTTTTTACATGTTTCAAAGCATCTGTTTGAGTCCCGGTGGTCCAGGCGGTTTAGTGTAAAATTATGATTTTGCCCCTAGAATAGTGTTTTTGAGCTTAATGATGTAATTAAGCAAACCTAAGAATATTAGGCTCTAATCGAAGATTAATTCATTTCCATAATTAATATAGAGTCAAAATAAATTATTAAAATTAATTAGAACCTAAGATTGCTTAGATTAGATTTAAATCTCTTTTCTAAAACTCAAGATTTCACTCTTGGAATCTTGAATAGTGTTTTCTCTCTCCAATTCCTTAAATCAAGGAATTGTGTCTAGAATTGTTTATACACTAAAATGAGTTTATAACTCACTAATGATGCAAGACCACTCCTTAATTATGTCTTGACAACCTTGATTATCCATTTTCTCACCTAAACACTTTCTTACAAATTTCTAATCTTAATCCTAATCAAAGATACACCTAAACACAACTCTAAACCACAATTAAAATGCAAGAAATCCTCCCCCCATGGCTGATGCACCTTCGGCCATCTCTCTCCCATTTGCATCACATATTGATTTGTTTCTCACTCAAAGGACCATGCTTGAGCCATACCTTGAACCATACCTTACCATACTTTGAACCATACCTCACCATGCCTCAAGATCACAACATCTCACCTCATGGAACTCATGGGGCTGCCCATGAGCTGTAATGGTCGAAGCCTCTCCCCCCATTTGCACATTGCATTTGTTTCATTTCTCTATAAATAGCATGCTTGGGTGAACTTGCATCATTTTGGGTTCATTTGCTAAGTGTAAGTTTTCAAAGAGCACTTCAAAGTTTCCTTTTTCTCTCAAGTTCAAGTGTTCAAGTTCTTCAAGTTCTTCATCCTCTTTTCTCATCCCAACCTTCAATCACTTGGTAGGGATTTTCTTTCAAATATTTTCTTTATTTAAGTTCCATCTCTAGTTATGTGTTTATGGTTTCTCTTGAAGTCTTTTTAGAACTTCTTTCCCCCTCCTTTTTCTTCATCATTTATGGCCATAGGCCTTGAGGACAAGGGAATGAGAGCTTGATGATGAGGTTTCATGGTGGTGATGTCCATCACTTGAATAATCTCTAAAGCTTGATCTTTGTTCTTAAGTTAAAGATGTTTTCTTTTGTTCTTTCTTCTTGAACCTTGAAACCTTTCACCTTGATGATATTTTAAATGGTTACATGAACTCAATGATGAGGACTCATGAGGTTGGTGTTAATGCATCATCAAGATCATGGTCTCTAGAGTTTCAAATGTTCCCTTTTCTTCTTAAAAGTTGCGGTTCCTTTTCCTTTTCTTTCTTCACATTTTCGGCCATGTTGGCCAATGAGGTTCTCAATGGCTTGATGATGAGAGCTTCTAGATGATGACTATGTGTTCATCACAATGAGGTCTCTAGAGCTTGAGTTTTAATAAAAATTTTATTTATGTCTACATTTCAAGAAAAGAGACTTTGTGTGTTCTAAAGAACCCTTGAGGTTCACTCTTGTCTTTACTTTATCTTGTCATGATAAGTTTGGGTTGAGGTTTAAGTTCCTCTAAAGTCTTGTATGAGCTCTAATAAGAAATAAAATGGTCTAGCATTCATATTTAAATTCAAGCTTATGCATTACATATTTACTTTGAGTTTTGCATTCATATTTATTTTTCCAAGCCATCACTTAAAGTTAAAGGATAAGGAATGAAATGCATCTCATATTTACATTCTTGTCTAGCATATTTACTTTTCATCACTAAAGAACATAAAGATTTAAAATGAGAGCTTGCACTATCACCTAACTAAATCTCAAAGCCTTTCTATTTCGGCCTTAAAGTCGATTGTTACTGGGCCTAGAGCACTAAAATAAAGAAATGAACTTGCATATTTATATTTCAAGTCTTGCACATTTATTTCAAGCCTTGCATATTTATATTCAAGTCTTGCATATTTACTTTAAGCTCTCACTTTACTTTGTAATGAAGAATAAAAATGAAGTGCATAGCATGTTTAAATTATGTTGTCACCTAAAGACCTTAGAGCTCAAAGACTTGCCCATTTTATCTCAAGTTAAAGTTTAATGTGGGAGCATTCTTTGTATGCATAATCTCGGTCAAGTAGTGATGATGAACTTGGAATGAGTTTCATCTAGCTACAAGGGCTAACAATCTAAGTTTTAAGAATTCTCTCTAAGCCTCATGAATTCTATGAGATTAAGACCAACAAGATTTATGAGTTGAATTGTCTCTTAGGGAGGGATCAAGTGGTCACTGACCTAAGGATGTTTTTAGCCTCTTTTACAAAATAAAATGGTTTGCAAAAGAGTTTTAGATGTCCTAAAAATGGTTCCAAGAGAAATTAGCAACTTATACATTTTAGAAATATCAAGTTATGCATCTTTTTGGAAACTTAATGTTTTGATTCTTCCATGATGAGTTTGCTGTTGTGTGATGATGTTTTGATGTGTTTGAATGAGTAAAAATTATGTACGATGAGGTAGGAACATTTCTATGCATGATAGGAGAGAAACTAGCTTTCTAGAAAAACTGTAAAATCAAGATTTAGCATAGTTTTAACCCATTTACCTTTGGACACTGCCCAAACTGTTTCTATGGGGATATAATTAGATTAGGATTGTTTAATCATGAAAAATTTGGTTACAATTGAAGTAGGATTGAATTTTAGCACCTATAGAGAAACTAGTAACTAGAAAACCGTAAAACCGCAATTCTAGAACTCCTAGAACATTTAGTTTTTAGAATCTGTCCAGAAACCTTATAATGTAGAGAACATGGCTTATAATTAGTTCTTAGGCATAGAAATGCCTCATAATTGGTTTAGGACGAACTTATAATGCCTTAGGCAAAGACAGAACCAAGAAAGGGTCTAAAACGTAAGTTCTAGAACCTTGCAATTATAAGTTTATAATGCTGCCCCTAAGGAATGATGTTGTTTAGATTTAATAGAGAGCATAAATAATAATAAGATTTGTTAGAAAAGAACCCTTAGGTGCATAAAAGGTTGATAGAAGATGATAGGTTAATTACATCACAAGTTTAAGGCCCATAAGGGTCAAAGCATAAGATACTGTAGGACCAAGAGCATAATGAATTTTTAATGTTGCTTGTGAACGTATGAGAATGATTATGCGAATGCATCAAACTATGATGGAGATGCATGTTTGAATGAATTATGTGGCATAAAGCAGAATTTGGAAGAAATTCAGCATGCTACAGTTACGCTGCTGAATTTCTGCCAAATTCAGGGACTTAGAAAGTTTTGAGAAAACTATGAGATTTTAATTATGAGGTACTAAGATGAGTTCTCGGATGACACCGGTTCGACCGAGCACCTCCAGAGAACTCATGTGACATCGGTACCAAGATGAATTCTTGGGTGACACCGTCGCCAAGCACCCCCAAGAAATGCCCCCTAGCCTGTACTGGATAAGTCGGGATTATGTTTATGATTATGTTACGCTTATCAGGATTGATAAGTAAGAACTAGTGACGACTAGTTAAGGTATGAGCTCATAACCTAGAGATGTGACACGTTCTGGGTGACACCGATTCGGCCGAGCACCCCCAGAGCGATTATCTTTTAGGGTGGCCTATGAGGAAGTAAAGTATAATGTTTATATCACAAAGTTTCCCATATGAGAATTTAATTGCCACTTTATGCCACTATTATGATGTTCTTAATGTTATGAGTATTATTCTTGCATTAAGTAGAGCCATGCATACATTCTTTAATATGATTGCATCCATGTCATTAAGAATCATGCTAAAACGAACGGACCTTGGCTAATTATGATTTAAAACCTAAAAATAGACATTTATGCATGCACGCTTATTTTGTATACTAAACCCAAGGTTCCTGAGGACGTAGATGATGACACCTAGGTAGTAGGAGGCCCTACTGAGATTCTTTAGCAAGATTCTCACTCCTTCTATCTCTTTCTTCCCGTCACGTCTTCAGATGGCGACATTCGTGGTTTTTGTGGACACCCCGACGTAGGAGGTGCACTATGATCTGGATCACGGGTCATACCATTTTGAGGGACAGTGCACGGTGCGAGTCTTCATGTTCGTAGGACGTCCCTTCGCTCACCCTGTACACACCCATCGCTTCTCGCCGACAGCACCCTACGGCGACGACGAGCGGGTTTTTGAGCGCGCACGTACACATAACGAGAGAGTGCTCCGCATGCACATCGCTGCCTCAGCCATGCGTGACTATCCCGACTACGTGCCCCGGACTTACTTCTCGGAGACTGATCCGTCGGAGGACTCGCCTACCCATCCGTACAGCTAGAGCTCCGCCCCCACTCCACCACTGATGAGGGAGGGCAGTGAGGATACCGTGACTCAGCCACGGCTCGCACGACGACCGGAGATGCGACCACATCACGGGGGTCACTCCTGATCCCCGTTCCGCCTCTATATGCCAGAGGAGCTCGCCCAGCTTCCCGGATATATGCCTCGCTTGCGAGATGGACGTCAGTAGGAGGTGACGTACGACCGATGGAGTACCCGGATAGAGCACACACCAATTAGATGCGGATGAACCTCCTTTTGTTTAGAGGTTATCCCTTTAGTTGTACTTGGGTAGGGGAGTTACTTTTACATTTTCTGTCGTACTTTCCTTTGTATTTGCTTTTTAGTTGTATCTGTTCATGATGTACTAAACTAAGCCCCACTCTCCATAAGTGGGCATATCATATGATATTATATAAATATGCAGTTCAGTTCTATTGATGTGCCTTTACTTGCTTATGTTATGCTGCTATGCGATGTTTGCTTAATTCCGTTCGTGCTTTATTATGTATTGTGTCGCGCGGCTCTCACTTTGCTTTTATATTTCAAAAAAAAAATTTACCAGTATTTCCGCTAAGTATTTTTAAAGTAATAAGGAAGCTATGACGTAACAGACTAATGATTAACCTAATTATGTTCTATAGTATTGGGTTAAAAATTAGGATGTTATAGATGTGAGGAGAGATTTTTACAGAGTTTGCTCTTCTTGTGCAAAGTCTCTCTCTCTCTATGTTTGAGCACAGCATCTCTTATTTATAGAAAGTCTTCCTCATGACTGTTGCCCTTTATCAGATCTCCAAGTGACACGTGTTGATCATTCATTTGTGTCTTAGAAAAGCAGTCTAGAAGTGTAGGTTGACAATTTGTCAGATCTATTTCAGAAACCATTGTGGCGTTGAGGTTTCTAATGTCCCTTCAGAAACTACGCTTTCTAAATGTGGTTTGTGAACTTTTTCTTCTAGAAGCTAGGGTAAGTTGATCCAGATGGCAAATGATGTGACACGGCAGTTCTGACACTGGTTTTTGTAACATCCTAATTTTTAACCCAATACTCTAGAACATACTTAGGTTAATCATTAGTCTGTTAGTTCATAGTTCTCATTTTCACTTTGAAATACTTAGCGAAAAATACGGGTAAATTTTTTTGAAATACAAAGTGAGAGCCGCGTGATGCGATATAACACGTAAAGGATAAAACATACATCTCATAACGTCATAGCATAAGGCACATAAAGGCACATCATGAGAAACACTAAATATCATCTCATATATATATATAACCTACCCACTTATAAGTGTGGGACTTAGTTTAGTACAAAGGAATACATGAAAGAAAATACAACATAAACATAAACATAAACTACTCCCCTACCCGAGTGCATCTAATGGGGTAACCTCTAAACAAAAGAAGGTTTATCCTCGTCTATGCGGTGTGTGCACTAACCCGGGCCATCCACAGCCTCCTACTGGCGACTATCCCTCGAGCGTGACACGTAACCAGGAAACTAAGCAAGCTCCTTCGGCGAGAATAGGCGGAACGGGGCTCGGGAGTGACCTCCATGGCACGGCCTCATCTCCGGTCGTCGTGCAAGCCTCGGCTGAGTCATGGTGGGCTCGCTACCCTCCCCAAGGTCCATGGGTATGGTGGGGGAAGATCCCTCGGAGGGTACCTGGGTTGCCGAATCCTCGGAAGGATCCGTCTCTGAAAAAGACGACAGGCAACGGGGCACATACTGGGGGTAGTCTCGAACGGCGGACGTGGACGGTGGAGTACGACGAAGCCTCTCCTCTCGGGGACGTGCGCGCTCGAACACCAGGTCATCACCAAAAGGTGAGACGGGGGAGAAACGATGGGAATGTACAGGGGGAGTGAAGGGTCGACCCATGAACATGAATACTCTAACCGTGCATCGACCCACAAAATGGAATGACCCGTGGTCCGGGTCATGGTGCACCTCCCATGTAGGCGTGTCCACGAACACCACGAACGTCGCCATCTGAAGACGTGACGGAAAGAAGAGATAGAGGGAGTGAGAATCTTACTAAAGAATCTCAGTAGGGCCTCCTACTACCTAGGTGTCATCATCTACGTCCTCAGGAACCTTGGGTTTATTTTCGTAGAAGCAAGTGAGCATGCATCGAGTTCATTTTAAACTTTAAAATATACTTTAGCCAAGGTCCATTCATTTTAGGATGATCTTAATGTCATGAATGCAACACAATAGAGAATGTATACATGGGGCTACCTAATGCACATACATAAATCATATCATTAAGCATCATCATACTTAGTGGCATAAAGTGGCAATAGAAACATTCATATGGGACAAACTTAGTGACATAATCATAATCATGAACCTTCTCTTCCTCATGGGCCACCCTAAAAGACAAGCGCTCTGGGGGTGCTCGGCCGAACCGGTGTCACCGAGCGTGTCACATCTCTAGGTTATGAGCTCATACCTTAACTAGTCGTCACTAGTTCTTACTTACCACTTAACGATAAGCGTATCATAAATCATAAATCCCGACTATCTGAGTACGGGTTAGGAGGCAATTCTCTTAGGGGTGCTCGGCCAAACCGGTGTCACCTAAGAGTATAAATTGGTACCGATGTCACATGAGTTCTATGGAGGTGCTCGGCCGAACCGGTGTCATCCTAGAACCCATCTTAGTACCTTAATTTTCAAAATCTCTTTAAGTCCCCAAATTTGTCGGAAATTCGGCGGCACAATGGCATTACGCCGAATTTCTTCCAAATTTGCTTTATGCCACATAAACATATATCCTCATGAATTCCTCATATAAATAACATTATCATCCTTCACATAACACACGCATCATCATAGAACATTCAAACGCTTACCCTTACGGTAGCTTATGCTTTGACCCTTACGGGTCTTAATCTTGAGATATAGTTCTCTAACATCCGTTGGTCATTTGTTATGCACCTAAGGGCTCATAATTAATCATCATTCCTAATCCTCATGTTCATACTCAAATCTGAAAAGCATAGGGCAGAATTTCTAACTTGTGGTTACGGGGTTTTAGAACTTGCGTTTTAAACCCTTTCTCGGTTCCATCTTCGCCTAAGGCGCTATAAATTAAATCTAAATCAATTATGAGACATTCCTATGCTTAAGAACTAATTATAAATCACATTTATCATGTTGTAACGTTGCTGGACAGAATCCAGAAAATTAAATGTTCTAAGAGTTCTACATTTGCATTTTTACGGTTTTCTAGTTACTAGTTTCCCTATAGGTGCTAAAATTCAATTCTAATCCAAATGTTACCAAGTTTTTCATGTCTAAACAATCCTAATCTGATTATGTTCCCATTAAAACAGTTTGGATAAGTTCCAAAAACAAATGAGTCTAAACTATGTTAAATTCTAGCTTTACGGTATTTCTAGTTAGCTAGTTTCTTGCCTATCATGCATAGAATCGTTTTTACATCATCATGTGATATTTCCACACATTTTAACTCATCAAAACATCACCATACAGCCACAAGCTCATCTTGATAGTACCGAAAACATCTAACTTCAATAAGAGAACTAAATTGACATCTCTAGGTACATAAGTTAACTAGTTTCTCTTGGAATCAATTTAGAATCTCTAAAACTCTTCGCAAATCATTTTAATTCATTAGGAGGCTAAGAGAAGCCTTATGTAACACCCTAATATTTAACTCAACACGCCTAGAATGCATTTAAGTTAATTATTAGTCATTACTCTTTTGTTCCAGTTTTTAACTCAAACTTCTTTAAAATACTTTAGTAAAAATATGGGTAAAATTTTTTTTGAACTTAAATACCAAATCGTGAGCCGCGCATACTAAATACCTAATGTCATTACCTTACCTGCGTAAGAGAGATGTTAGAAACGAATATCAGGTAAATACAGAATACAACCATAACATAACATAACTCAAATAATGATGACATATCAATAACTGTATCATAATAGTGATGTCTTGTAATTTTAAGGACATCAATATATATCCATCAATAATATACAAACTGATAACTGAGATACAATTACTCTAAGGAAAAATATCCAAAAGGAAGTTATCTCCGTAGCTCCTCGTCCACTCTCAAGACAAATCACGAACTACACCTTCATTCATGTCCTGGAGGCGACACGGAAAAGAAAAGGGATGAGAAACTTATACAAGAATCTCGGTAGGGCTTCCCAGACTATAACACAAGTGTCATCGTCATCGTCCCCAGGAATCTCGGGTTTAATTATGAAAATGGTGAACATATATATAAGGTTCATTTATTAAGTTCTAAATATCATTAGCCGAGACCAAAATCTTTTAGCATGAATCTTAATGTCATGAATGCAACATATTAATCATGGATGCATGTCAATATCATATACATAATATCATAAAATTCATAAAACAATGCATATGATATAAAGAACATCATGATCATCATTCTTACAAGTGACTTAAACTTCTTTATTCTTTTTTCCTTGGGGGCCGCCCTATAATTCTCTCTTTTCTCGAGAGTTCTAGGTTATGAGCTCATACCTCACTAGTCGTCACTAGCGTATTCTTATCCCTTTTGATAAGATAAATTCCCGACTCTTAAGGTACGGGATAGGGGGCATTAGGATCACCTTTCATAACCTTTAATTCGGGGAGTCTAAAGGATCATTTCCTATTTGAATCACCTCTCATAACCTTTAATTCGGGGAGTCTAGAGGATCATTTCCATGTGTCTTATGTCACCTTTAACCTTGGCATGTTATATAGAGATGTAAATATGAATAACTCATCATTTCAACATTTCATGCTCATAAACTTCATGGAATCATGCATCTCAATTTATCAAGCATAATTATAACATACCATAACTTAAACTACATAAACATGCATCATACTTCATTGCATATATCCATAAGCCACATAAGTTTCAACACATGAATATAGCCTTCACAAGATATCAACCGCATTCATGCCATCAAATTTATCAACATTTACGCTTAAGCCCCAAAGGGTCAAATCACAATTTCTCAAAGGTTACGGGTCAAAATGCAAATACCCCTTTGTAACACCTTCTCACAAACTAGAGATCTTTAACATTAACCAATACTTTTAATAGACATATAACTATTAGAAACCGTTATAAACTCATCGTAAAAACCTTTTAAGGCCATAAACCAAATTTCAATACATTTTAGGGGTCAAAGTGCAAAATCGCTTGTTTTTAATATTTAAAGACGACCGAATTTCTAAATCTTTATATAAACTTCATAAATGGTATTTTGGACTCATGGACACATTCAACATCATTAGTAGCTTTAAATAAAATCATTTGGCTGAAATAACATAGTTGATAGTTCAAAACACAACTTTCTGCATTTTACAAAACGGCCCAAACTAACACTTGTAACTACCCTTTTATGCATCTATGGTACCAAAAATAATTTTTACAATAACTATTAGCAATTTAAACTCATCTAAACATCCTAAATCAGTAACCTTTTCAGTTCTAAAGGATTAGATCAGAATACTACAATTTTAGCATTTAAAATCATGAGAAAAACCGTATTCTTAATCCTTTATAATTTCTAGGTCTTTCAAAATTTCTTTGTACAAATTTAAAGACAAGATCATGCCTAAAAATAAAGTATATCAAGATTTAAATCAGAATTATATAAGTGCCAAAAATAAATAGATGAGAAGTGTCCATGATCAAAGTTGTCATTTAAAATAAAACAAGTAAATCTTGAACTTTAGGATTTAAATGATAACTAGAATCATAAACTTGTCTTGTAACCTTATTATTATCATTATAAGGTGATAACTTGGAAAGATAAATATGAAATGCAAGGCTTGAGATATAAATATAAAGATACAAATTCATTCTTAGGTATTTATGATTTAGGTGACAACTTCAAAGTAAATATGAATATGCAAGTTTATATTATTATCTTCAAGAATTAAAGTGATAACTTGGAATATAAATATGATTATGAAAAGCTTGAAATATAAATATGATATGCAAGAACTTATAACATAAATATGGATGCAAGTTCATTTTTATATCTTATTAAGCTTAAAACTCAAGACTTAGTAACTCCTTTAGAAATCTTTTGTCATCAAGAATTAAATCTTGGGCTTTAGAGGACATTTAAATGATGGATTCACAACCACCACCATGATTCCTCATCATCAAGCCATGGTCGTTATCAAATCATAAAAATCAAAAATATAAAGGAAGAACAAAAGAAAGTACATGAAATAAAATCCCTACCAAGTTGTTTCTTTGTTAATTAGAGTAAGAGCTTGATCTTGTATGAGATATCAATGACAAAAATCTGATCTTAGTGATGGTATATATTTGACCAAGTGAAGATGAAATGGTGGGAGGATTTTTGTTGTGTTCTTGTGTTTGGATATGGAAAGTTTAGGTGCTTAGGGGTTGGTTTACGGTATGTATGTGTTTGTTTGAGCTTGGGAACTTGGATGGATATCAAGAATGGAGTCTATTGGAGGTGGAGAAGGAAGAAAAAGAGAGCTTTGTATTTAGAGAGAGAAGAGAGGATTTTTGGCTAATTTTTGTGAGCAAGACTACAACCAAAAATACAAATGGTAAGAATGAATGTTTGTGTGTGAATTAGGCTTGGAAAACACATATCTATAGGGATTTTGGGGGGTGAGGCAGCTGCATTAATGGCTATAATGGGGAGTATTTTTTTCAATTTTTGTGGGTGGTAGGACATATATTTGATGGGTATTTAATTTGTAATGGTTTAGAAATGATAAATTAGTGTAAGTGGCTTAACCATCAAGAGTTTAAAATTCCTCAAGACAAGATTAAATGGCCAACACTTATAGTGGAAATTTTAGTGCTAATAATCTGAAGTAATAAAATAAAAATAAATCTAAAATATATTTTATTTTTGAGAAAAGAAATTGTTAGTGGAAAAGAAATTGATAAACTAAAGTAAGTGCTTAATAATCAAATATTTAAGGTGCTCCACTACAAAATTAAATGGCCAACATATGTAGTGGAATTTTTAGTGCAAATAATCTGAAGTAATAAAAAATAAATATAATATATTTTATTTTTAAGAAAAAGAAATTTAATACACTAATTTCCTATTATGTGTCTTAAGAACCCCTTTTTAATTAAGAAAGAAAAACAATCTTTTCAAAAATAATCTTATGCTTTAAAATTACCTCAAATAATTATTTTGACTCAAGATAAATAAATAAAATTAATTTATCTTTAATTAGAGCCTAATATTGCCTATATTTATTTGATTACGTAAATAAGCTCATTTATTGTTAATTAAGGGCAAAATGGTAATTTCACACAAAAACTCCCCGAAACCACCTGAACATTTTCAAATATCAAATTACACATGTAATAAACATTTTGAACTCCCGGGCGATGACTAGGTTCAGAAATTACTTAATCTCGTGTTAAATTACCACAGGGGTATTTTGGTAATTTCACTTATGTAAAAAAAATTGAAGTTAATATTTTCACATCTACAACACACATAATCCCCTTCAAGCATAAAACTAACCCCTTGAGGATAGCCTGGACTGGCCGTCCTTGATTTCGGGGCAAAAATTACCTTAGGGGCATTTTGGTCATTTGTACATTGAAAAATTGAAAATCGCGATTTTTGCACATATTGCTATTTAATCACCATATAATGTTATTCTAATATCAAAATATCCTATTGAAGATGGCCTGGACCATTTTGGCCTCAAATCTTGTGTAGAAATGACCTAGGGGTATTTTGGTCATTTTGCATAGCAATAAAAATCGAGGCGTTACACCTTAGGTCAGTGACCAAAATATATTTCATCTTCAAAAAGGGAATAAAATTATATCTCATGATAACATAACCTTGTAAAGATTTGTAAAGCTTTAAGAAAAACTTAGAACATAGACTATTAGTCCTTGTAGCTAGATGAAAACTTATTGCAAGTCCATCATCACTACTTGGCCGAAAACATGCATTCAAAGAATGCATTCATATTAAACTTTAACTTGAAATGAAATGGGCAAGTCTTTGAGCTCTAGGTTCTTAAGTTATGACATAAAATAAACGTGCTCATGCTTTTCATTTTTAATCTTGCTTACAAAATAAAGTGATGACTTAAAATAAATATGCAAGGCATAAACTTAAACGTGCAAGCTTAAAAGTAAATATGCAAGGTTCAATTCTTTATTTTAGTGCTCTTGGCCCAACAACAATCGACTTTAAGGCCGAAATAGAAAGGCATTCGAGAAATTAATTAAGTGATAATGCAAGTTCAATTCTTTATTTTAGTGCTCTTGGCTGACAACAATTGACTTTAAGGCCGAAATAGAAAGGCATTCAAGAAATTAATTAAGTGATAATGCAAGTTCAATTTTAATCTTTATGTTCTTAGGTGATAGCTTGAAAGTAAAGGTGCATAGCAAGAATGTAAATATAAATGCAAGCATAAAATAAATTATGCAAGTTCATTTTATCTTTCTAGAGCTCTTAACAAGACTTTAAAGGAACTTAAACCTTAACCCAAACTCATTAAACCAAGATATGGTATAGTCTAAAGTTCTTAGAACTCAACATAATATTTTTAAGAATCAAACCATGACACTTAGAAAAAGAAAGGAAAAAGGGCCGAAACCTCAAGAAGGAAAAAGGAACATTTTAAAACTCTAGGGTCCATGATCTTGATGATATATTAACACCAACATCATGAGACCTCATCATTGAGTCCTTAAAACCATTTTGAAATATCACCAAAGATAGAGTTCTCAAGAGTTCAAGAAAGGAAGAACTAGAAACATTTTTGCTCAAGAATAAAGATCAAGCTCTAGAGTTTGTTTCAAGTGATGAACATCATCATGAAACTCTCATCATCAAGCTCTCATTTCTCTATTCTCAAGGGCTCATGGCCGAAACAAGAAAGAAAAAGGAGTAGAGAAGAAGTTCTAAAAAGAAAACAAGAGAAACCATAAACATTAAGCTTAAAAGAAGAACATTCATGAAAAGAAATCCTTACTTGGTGTGATGAACTTGAAGATGGAAGAAGAAGATGAAGAACTTGAAGAACTTTGAAGACTTGAACTTGAGAGGAAAAGGAAGCTTTGAAGTGTTTCTTTGAAAACTTACTGTTTGCAAATGAACCCAAAATGATACAAGTTCACCCAAGCAAGCTATTTATAAAGAAATGAAGCAAATGAAAGGTGCATGGAGGGGGAGGGTGTTCGGCCATCAGATTGGAGGGAACCCATGAGTTCCATGAGGTGAGATAATGTGGTCTTGAGGCATGGTGAGGTATGAGTTCAAGTATGGTGAGGTATAGTTCAAGGTATGGCCTCAAGCATGGTTCTTTGAGTAAGAAACAAATCAACATGTGGTCAAATAGGGGAGGAGGTGGCCGAAACTCCATCAGCCATTGGGGAAGGATTTCTTGCATTTTAATTGTGGTTTAGAGGTGTGTTTAGGTGTATCTTTGATTAGGATTAAGATTAGGAATTTGTAAGAAAGTGTTTAGGTGAGAAAATGGGTAATTAAGATTGCCAAGACATAATTAAAGAGTGTTCTTGCATCATTAGTGAGTTATAAATTCATTTTAGTGTATAAACAATTCTAGACACAATTCCTTGATTTAAGGAATTGGAGAGAGAAAACACTATTCAAGATTCCAAGAATGAAATCTTGAGTTTTAGAATAGAGATTTAAATCTAATCTAAGCAATCTTAGATTCTAATTAATTTTAATAATTTATTTTGACTCTAGATTAATTATGAAAATTAATTAATCTTCGTTTAGAGCCTAATATTGCTTAGGTTTGCTTAATTACATCATTAAGCTCAAAAACACTATTCTAGGGGCAAAATCGTAATTTTGCACTAAAACTGCCCGGGACTGCCAGAACTCAAACAGATGTTTTGAAATATGTAATAACATGGTTTTAAACCTCTGGGAAAATTTTCGGGCTCAAACGGCACCTTTACCCGCGTAAAACGCTATAGGGGTATTTTGGTCATTTTGATCTGAAACTGCGGAAAATGAGACTTCCATCTCCGGAACCACTCAAGGGTCATTCAATCCCCTTCAAGCATTGAGTTGGCCCTTCGAGAACTGCCGGTTCGGCCATCCTCGACTCAGGCCAAAAATAACCTCAGGGGCATTTCGGTCATTTTCCACTCAGGCAAAAAATCGGGGTGTTACAGTTTTGACTCTAAATTTGAATTTCAAAATTCAAATTTCCCTCCTTTTCAAGTAACATTCAGCACTCCACAGTGAAGTGAGCTTTCTGATATGCGGTAACAGATCCTTAATGATTCTTTGATCCTTAGGGCTTCGCTCTAAGCTTTATGATGATGAAAGGATTGTGATTAGGCTGATTGAAGATAGTGTAACACTGGGTTCTCAAAGTTTCCTGGATATCTTCATTGTAAGCGTACTTTCTAATGTCCAGTGCTACTTTCTGAAGTCTCAAATCTTGGTTCTTGCTATGTTGATTTCTTCTTCCAATCATTAGCTATTTTAATCTTGAGCAAAAGAATAATTTTACTTTCTTTTCAGTTCATAGCTCTTATCATGAGATAAAACATGTTTGTACATGCAAAGTAAAATCTATCCTTATTTGAGTAAGCTTTGCATTTTCTAAACCATAGAACCTGTTTAATCTTACAAGAAACTCAAGACAACCATTGGTCATTCTTCAAAGCATTTTCTTTAAATTGGCTTTGTTGTCATTCAAAACTCGTTAACACTTTTTGAAAAGGTTTTGGAGCTAAGTGTATGATTACTCAAGGTTTACATGGGTTATCTTTCTAGCTTCAAAAGATGAGGTTGTTGAATGATTCAAGATTTTCACAAAATGAGTTTGTATTGAAAAAGATTCTCAAATCACCTCATAAGATTAGATCATGGAGGAGAATTTGAAAATCATATTTTCTAAGAGTTTTGTGAAAAACATGGCATCTCTCATGAGTTTTCTACACCTAGAACTCTACAACAAAATGACATTGCTGAAAGGAAGAATAGAAGCTTACAAGAGATAGCCAGAACCATCTTTTAGAAAATGATTTATCAAAAGGATTTTGGGCAAAGGCAATAAACACCTCATGCTACATTCAAAATAGAATCTTTCTAAGGTCAAGTCTCAAGAAAACACCTTGTGAGCTATGGAAGGGTAGAAAACCCAACATATCTTATTTTCATATTTTTGGCTCATCGTGTTTTATTCTTAACACCAAGGATAAACTCGTAACGCTTGATCCTAAATCTAATGATGGTATTTTCTTAGGTTATTCTTCAATCTCTAAAGCTTACAGGGTATATAACAAAAGAATGCTATGCATTGAAGAGACTATCCACATCAAGTTCACAGACCTTAAAGAGGACTTTGCTGATGATCTTGAAGAGCTGGAAGAGAATCTTGAGAAACTAAACCTCAAGGACTCATCAGAAAGCAAGCTGAAAACTCAACCTTTAGAAAGTAAGCTCAAGAACATGGACTTTTCAGAAAGTTTGGTCAGTGTAACATCCTCCCAAGTATAACATCATTCTTAAGTCATGACATTATACTTAGGAGTTGTTACTTATAAATTAATAGACCTTTCTTAATTATCTATAGCAAGATTGATCAAATCATGAAGTAACTATGTCGTAGTTCTATTAACATATATAACAAAGAAATAAAACATTCATTTAATACAAAGTCGAGTGCAAAAGAAGCTCTTCTTTGAGCTTTAATACATGTCTATTCTTTATTACATCTACATACATTTAATTACAACTAAGTACAGTAAAATAAACACATCAACTACTAAACTACTAAAAGTCCAAGTTCTTTCATATAGTAGCCTCATGGTTCTCTGAATCAACCTGAAGACGATACAGAAACACAAATACGTAAGAGTGAGAATTTTAAAATTCTCAGTAAGGCATTTCCCCTAAAAATAGAACGATAATGTCATCATCATCATCCCAACTGCTTCTATTTATTAAGAAAAATGTGAGCATGTAATATATATGAAAGGTTCATTTTAAAGTTCACAAACCATACTTCCGAAGTGGATTGCCTTTAGTAATCAACCACTTAGTACACATATATCATAAAGCTCAAACACATAGTAAGCAATTGTAATCAAGAAATTAAATATAATATGATTATGCATACGTTAAATGCCGAGAAATTATCTCAAAGTGACCTGGTTCCGCTTATGGCTATAGAACTCAATTCAGTGCATTTTTCTCTTTTCATCGACATAGGAAAGACTTATTTTGTACCACACGGTATTACTTATCTCGTCATGTCTGGGTGTTATGTATCATAGTCCCTAGCGTGGCAATAACGAAATAGACTGCTTATCTGGACTAAGCTTATTCTTATATGTGATCATCGAACTTTATTTTTTTCCTCTTCTAAATCAAACACAGATCTATTCCTAGCCAATACGTCTATTGACTCATAATATCTCTAGGGAAGTTCTTCTTTTTGCCTTTCCCTCATATAATATCTCTAAGGAAGTTCCTTTTTTTGCCTTCCCCTCATTCAACATAAGCTTTATTTCTATTTTGTCCATATGTCAGAACATACATGATTGGGATTTATACATTCTCTTTTCTCATATAACTGCATCATGTAATTTTCTTTTCTCAAGTGTATGCATAAGCCACATGTAAGCATTTATTTACAATCAAATTCTCATTCATCTCTCATAAACCAATATTTAAACTATATGGCATGCATTTATACTCATCATACTTGAATTAAGAGTCATTATATCACCAAATCAATACTTGAGTTCATTTCAACACAAATACAACATATGGACAGATTTCACACTTTTGTAGCACAATTTAATTGTACAACAGACAACCAATTTAAAGGCCATAAAAATTCTCTAAGACACTTCAATGTGTTAGGTTTTGTAAAAATTTCAAAGCAAGAATCATTCTCTAACTATTTAACAAAATTAAATAAATTCGGAGGTTAGAACCCCCTAATTACAGCCAATAGCCATAGTTCCTAATTTTATTACCTTATCATATGAATATATCAAATCATGAAAAAATTCAAGGTTAGACTTCAATATGTTCTCAATACCCTATAAAAAGTTCAAAGCAAAATTCAATAATTTGCTATGGTAATAAAATTAAACAAACTTAGAGCTCCAAAATTGGCTATCTAGACCTCAACTACATCAGTCTCAGTTTTGAATTTTTTAAATATAGTAAAAGTGCCCTAGAATGGTCCCAAATTTTTACTGAAGACACCTTAACATGTTAGCTATATCCTATAAAATTTTCATCTCAGTCCAAGATCTCTAAATAGGTCAGAAAATTCAAACAAATTCCCTTCTTACTCAAAACCAAGATTTTCCGGCAACAAGGTTCAATATATATTTTGAGAAAAAGGATTTTGAACATCATCTAATCACTCCACCAAATTAAACATATCAATACTTATCTATCATCAACCAATATATCTAGAAAATTCTAGCCAAATCAATCAGAAAAATCCAAAGTGAAATTGGAAAGAAAAGAGAACAAATAAAGTCCTACTTTGGTGGCACTAGGGATCTTGGCTCCAAAGGTGATTCAAGGATAATTTCTTCACTTCAAAGCCTTTAAACCAACACCAAACCCTTCTAGGCAATAAAGGATGATATCTCCAAGTGAGAAATGGTGAAAAATTAGAATTTCAATCAATTAGTTATGTAGGTGGTGATGAATCGAACAAGTTTTGTGAAGGAAGTTTATGGATTTTTGCAAGTCTAGGTAAGGATTTAGAAGTTTGAATCAAGTTAGATGATGTTCTTTGTGAAGCAAGAATGGAGGCTAATGGTTCATGTGGCTGGCCAAGAATAATGCTTCCAAAAGATAGGGTCTTGTAACTTTTAATGATATTATATTAGGTAGTAAGAATTATCTAATATGAAATCTAATTCTTTCCAAAGGAAAAAATAAAATGGATGGCTAGGATTTGATCTTGTCATTTAAGATTGAATCTTAACCATCCACTTGGTTTAAATGGATAGATATTATCCTTTTATGAAGATTAAACTATATTTCAGTGTTAGAAATCGCACACTGAAATTTTACCAAACGGATGAAATATTGGCACCCAGGTAAAATAATAATAAATGAAAGACATAATTAAAATTTGATTTTCAAGTTTCAATCCTTGCCATCCACTTGACATAAAGTGGTTGGTAAAGGTTACTTAGCCGCCAAATAACTTGTATGGTATTAAAAATCGCACATCAAAACTCTACTAAACAGGTAAAACACTGTATCCGGGTAATCAAACATTGCCAGAAAATTAATTCCAAGTATAAAATCTTCATTTCTAACTATTTCTAACCTCAACCCTCACTATTCACCTCAGCTCGATTTTTTTTTTAACATGTCCATTGTGTAACATCCTAAAAATTATTTAAAAATTAATTTAGGCTTCACTAATCATAATTTCAAAAATTTGATAGTTTGAACAATGATGAGGACGATCCAATGGATTTGTAAAATATATATATATATATGAATAGTAACTTGCATGCCCCACAAGCCCGCCGGGACAGCCGAAACCCCTGATTCAGGACCCGAAGGTGCTCGAAATTAGGAAAACATGGAAATAAGGTTAGAGATAGGTAGAAATAAAGATTTGTACCCGAAATTATTTTTCGGACAATATTTGATTACCCAGGTACACTGTTTGACCCGTTCGGCGAAATTTCGATGTGCGAATTCTAACACTGAAAACTAATTTGATCTTTACAATATGAATGAGATTATCTCTTTAAATCAAATGAATGGCTAAGATTGAACCTTGAATTACAAGATTGAATCATAACCATCTATTTTACTTTATTAGATTTGATATTGTCTAATTATAATATATGATAGTCATGCATTTATTACATGATAAACTTAACCAAGCTTGTCATTGAAGCTTTAATTCTCGGCCATATATGCAGTACACACAAACTCCATTCTTCTTCCTCTAAAACAGCCATGAACAAGGGTTCAACCTCCAAAGGACTAGCCCAAAGTCACCAAAAGCTCAATCTCCCTTCACTAAACTTGTTCCACTCCTCAATATCTACCAAACTAACCGATTAGAATTTGAATCTATCACATTTTTCCACCTTGAGAAATCATTCTTCACTGCCTAAGGAAGGATTTGATGTTGAATTGGTGGCCTTGAAGTGAAGGGAAATCAATTGGAACAACCTTTGAAGTTATAAAGCTTTAAAGCTTTCAAAGTAGGGCATTCTAAATCCCTTTTAAGTCAACTCTGTTTTGTGATATCTTTTACTGATTTAACTGAACATTTTTGAGCTGAATTGGTTGATAATATATTGATAGTGATGTATTAATTTTGGTGGAGTGGTTTGATGTTGTGAAAAACCATTTTTGTGGAAGCAGATTTTGAACCATGCTACTGGATTTTCGGTTTTCTTACAGGCAGTGTGTAATCACGAATTTTTTGGGCTTGTTGTGGGAATTTTTGTGATCTGGAAAAAATACGTGTTGGAGCTAACCTCTTGGGCTAGTCCATGAATTTTCTTGGGTTTTGATTTTGAGTCAAACTGCCTTAGAAAAATCAAGAACCGAAATTAAGCATATGCTGCCTGAAGTGTTAGAACAAAAGCTGTAATTTTGCTAAATTTGTTACCATATCAAATGATAGAATTATCACTTGAAATTTTTACAGGATATTAGAAATATGTTGAGGTTTTACTAGGATTTTTATTTAGAATTTTCTGGGTTCAATTGCTAGGGTTAAAAATTATGAATTTTTGTTCTTGGGTTGAGGTTGAGTGGTTTCTGAGCACCAAATTTGTCTAATTTTGTTAACATAGTTAGAGAACTCTTTTTACTCTGCAATTTTCAAAGCACCTTGGGGATACATTGAAGTGTCTTGAATAATTTTTATAGCCTCTAAATCGATTGTTTGATGTGTAAATAAATTTGTGCTACAATGGTGTGAAATCTGCCCACTTGCTGGAAATGAACCAAAGAATTGAATTGATAATGTAATGGTATTTTGGTTCTAGTATGACATGAATATTTGATGTTAAATATTTTTCCATGTGACTTGTGATGTATAAATGCATACTAGAGGAAGTAAAGATTGGTTTATGAGGCATGATTGAAATCACAATGTGAATGAATGCCTATATGTGTTTTATACATGCATTGGAAAGAAAGTGAATGATATATTGAATTAAGTTCTGTAACCATAAGTAAAAATGAGATCCTCTTTGACTTGTCAACGGCAAATAAGAAACATGAGATCCTTTTTGACTTGTCAAAGGCAAATAAATAAATATAAGATCCTCTTTGACTTGTCAAGGGCAAATAAGAAACATGAGATCCTCTATGACTTGTCAAGGGCAAATAGAGAAACATAAGATCCTTTCAACTTGTCGAGGGTAATTAGAGAGAGATGAGATCCTTTTGACTTGTCCAGGGCAAATAGAGAGAGATGAAATCCTTTTGACTTGTCCAGGGCAAATAGAGAAAAAAATGAGATCATTTCGACTTATCGAGGGAAAATAAAGATAGATAAGATCCTTGTAACGCCCCGATTTTCTATCTGAGTGGAAAATGACCGAAATGCCCCTGAGGTCATTTTCGGCCCGGAATTCAAGGATGGCTGACTCGGCAGTCCTCGAAGGGCCAACTCAATGTTTGAAGGGGATTGAATGACCCTTGAGTGGTTCCAGAGGCGAAAGTCTTATTTTCTACAGTTTTGGGTCAAAATGACCAAAATACCCCTATAGCGTTTTACGCGGGTAAAGGTGTCGTTTGAGCCCGAAACTTTCCCCAGAGGTTTAAAACCATGTTATTACATATTTCAAAACATCTGTTTGAGTCCCAGCAGTCTCGGGCAGTTTTAGTGCAAAATTACAATTTTGCCCTTAGAATAGTATTTTTGAGCTTAAGGATGTGATTAAGCAAACCTAAGCAATATTAGGCTCTAAACGAAGATTAATTAATTTCCATAATTAATCTAGAGTCAAAATAAATTATTAAAATTAATTAGAACCTAAGATTGCTTAGATTAGATTTAAATCTCTTTTCTAAAACTCAAGATTTCACTCTTGGAATCTTGAATAATGTTTTCTCTCTCCAATTCCTTAAATCAAGGAACTGTGTCTAGAATTGTTTATGCACTAAAATGAATTTATAACTCACTAATGATGCAAGAAAACTCTTTAATTATGTCTTGACAACCTTAATTACCCATTTTCTCACCTAAACACTTTCTTACAAATTCCTAATCTTAATCCTAATCAAAGATACACCTAAACACAACTCTAAACCACAATTAAAATGCAAGAAACCCTCCCCCCATGGCTGATGCACATTCGGCCATCTCTCTCCTTTTATCTCACATGTTGAATTGTTTCTCACTCAAAGAACCATGCTTGAGGCCATACCTTAAACCATACCTCACCATACTTTGAACCATACCTCACCATGCCTCAAGACCACATTATCTCACCTCATGGAACTCATGGGTTCCCTCCATTCTGCATGGCCGAAGCCTCCCCCTCCATTTGCACCCTTCATTACTTCATTTCTCTATAAATAGCTTGCTTAGGTGAACTTGTATCATTTTGGGTTCATTTGCAAAGAGTAAGTTTTCAAAGAAACACTTCAAAGCTTCCTTTTTCTCTCAGGTTCAAGTCTTCAAGTTCTTCATCTTCTTCATCTTCTTCTTCCATCTTCAAGATCATCACACCAAGTAGGGATTTCTTTTCATGAATGTTCTTCTTTAAAGCTTGATGTTTATGGTTTCTCTTGTTTCTTTTTAGAACTTCTTCTCTATTCCTTTTTTCTTTCTTGTTTTGGCCATGAGCCCTTGAGAATAGAGAAATGAGAGCTTGATGATGAGAGTTTCATGATGATGTTCATCACTTGAAACAAACTCTAGAGCTTGATCTTTGTTCTTGAGCAAAAATGTTTCTAGTTCTTCCTTTCTTGAACTCTTGAGAACTCTATCTTTGGTGATGTTTCAAAATGTTTCTAAGGACTCAATGATGAGGTCTCATGATGTTGGCGTTAATATATCATCAAGATCATGGACCCTAGAGTTTTAAAATGTTCCTTTTCCTTCTTGAAGTTTCGGCCACTTCTTTTTCTTTTACATGCTAAATGTTTTGATTTTCTAAAAATGTTATGTTGAATTTTAAGGACTCTAGACTTTACTTGATCTTGGTTTGATGAGTTTGGGTTGAGGTTTAAGTTCCTTAAAGTCTTGTTAAGAGCTCTAGAAAGATAAAATGAACTTGCGTAATTTATTTTATGCTTGCATTTATATTTACATTCTTGCTATGCACCTTTACTTTCAAGCTATCACCTAAGAACATAAAGATTAAAATGGAACTTGCATCATCACTTAATTTAATTCTCAAGGCCTTTCTATTTCGGCCTTAAAGTCGATTGTTGTTGGGCCAAGAGCACTAAAATAAAGAATTGAACTTGCATTATCACCTAATTAATTTCTCGAATGCCTTTCTATTTCGGCCTTAAAGTCGATTGTTGTTAGGCCAAGAGCACTAAAATAAAGAATTGGACCTTGCATATTTACTTTCAAGCTTGCACGTTTAAGTTTATGCCTTGCATATTTAATTTAAGCCATCACTTTATTTTGTAAGCAAGATTAAAAATGAAAAGCATAAGCACGTTTATTTTATGTCATAACTTAAGAACCTAGAGCTCAAAGACTTGCCCATTTCATTTCAAGTTAAAGTTTAATGTGAATGCATTTCTTGAATGCATGTTTCGGCCAAGTAGTGATGATGGACTTGCAATGAGTTTTCATCTAGCTACAAGGGCCGATAATCTATGTTCTAAGTTTTTCCTGAAGCTTTACAAATCTTTATAAGGTTATATTATCATGAGTTATAATTTTATTCCCTTTTTGAAGATGAAGTATATTTTGGTCACTGACCTAAGGCTTCTCTTAGCCTCCTAATGAATTAAAATGATTTGCAAAGAGTTTTAGAGATTCTAAATTGATTCCAAGAGAAACTAGTTAACTTATGTACCTAGAGATGTCAATTTAGTTCTCTTATTGAAGTTAGATGTTTTCGGTACTGTCATGATGAGCTTGTGGCTGTATGATGATGTTTTGATGTGTTAGAATGTGTGAAAATATCACGTGATGATGTAGAAACGATTCTATGCATGATAGGTAAGACACTAGCTAACTAGAAATACCGTAAAGCTAGAATTTAACATAGTTTAGACCCATTTATTTTTGGAACTTATCCAAACTATTTTAATGGGAACATAATCAGATTAGGATTGTTTAGACATGAAAAACTTGGTAACATTTGGATTAGAATTGAATTTTAGCACCTATAGAGAAACTAGTAACTAGAAAACCGTAAAACCGCAATTCTAGAACTCTTAGAACATTTAATTCTTAGAATCTGTCCAGCAACCTTATAATGTAGATAACATGGTTTATAATTAGTTCTTTGACATAGGAATGACTCATAATTGGTTTAGGTTTAACTTATAGCGCCTTAGGCGAAGACAGAACCAAGAAAGGATCTAAAACGCAAGTTCTAGAACCTCGTAATCATAAGTTTATAACGCTGCCCATGAAGGAATGGAGTTGCCTAGATTTATTAAAGAGCATAAATAATAGTAATATTTGTTAGAAGAGAATCCTAAGGTGCATCAAAGGTGGATAGTTAATGTTAGAATAATTTATACTACAAGTTAAAGACCCGTAAGGGCCAAAGCATAAGACACCATAGGTCCCAAGACATAACGAACCTTATGACTTCCAGTAGACGTATGATTGATTACGAGAATGATTTGATGTCTTATGATGATGATGAATGGTTGTGCATGTCCTACAAGTTCCGTGGCATAAAGCAGGTTTAAAGGAAATTCGGTGAACACCGTTATGCTGCCAAATTTCTCATCAAACTTGAGAATTTAAGAAAAGTTTGTGAAAACTCCTGGGTGACACTGGTTCGGCCGAGCACCCCCAGGAAAGGTTATAGGTGACACCGGTTCGGCCGAGCACCCCCAGAACAGATGTGACATAACACTGAGACGCATTTCTCCCGCTATGGTGGGGAGGAAACAAATCCGTGAGGGTATTGACATTAAGCTTGCCAAAGCGGACAATTCGCTGTGTACTAGATACCAGTAGAGCGTTTCAAAGAAGGAAATGATCCTAAGATAGGTGATCCAAGAAAGTTATGTATACCCCCTCTATTAGCCCATATTAAATCTAGTGACGACTAGTTAGGATTGAGCTCACTCCTAGGCGATAGGTGAGATGTAGTTTGGTGACCAGATTATCGCCGGGCCGGTGAATCGGTTGGACTTTTGGTGGATATGTTAAGAGGGTGGTCTTTAAGAAAAAGAATTTAAGAGTTTTACTTACGAGAAAGATGTCACATGAAAAGTACTATGCCTTTTTATGCCACGTATATGATTTATGTTTCCTTATGATGTGCCCAAGTATTATGACTTTCGTGTTAATGTGCATATGGTATTGTCATGCATTCATCAAATATCTGTTGCATTCATGTCATTAAGACACATACTAAAAGACACCCTGTAACGCCCCGATTTTCGCTAAACTTTCATAATGACCAAATTGCCCCTGAGGTCATTTTTACCCGAAACACGAGGGCGGCCGACTTTGGCCATCCTCATAGGGTTCATATGTTATATGAAGGGGATTGTATGAGCATGAGTGCCTAACAAAGCGGGAAAACCTCATTTCTGAGATTTCTGCGCGTAAATGACCAAAATACCCACATGAATAATTAAGGCAGTATTAAGTTCCGTTTTGACCCGGACTTTGTTCTGAGGTTCAAAACAATGATTTTAAAGCATAAACTATGTTGGTTTAAGTCCCGGATTTCCCGGGCAACTTTTGGTAAAAATTACGATTTTGCCCCTGCATATTGCATTTTCGGCTTAATGAGCCGTTTAACTCCAAACCTAAGCAATATTAGGCTCTAATTAAAGGTTAATTAATTTTCATAATTAATCTAGAGCCAAAACCATCATTTAGAATTAATTGGAACCTAAAATTGCTTAGGGAAAATTCAAACCTCATCATAGTCTTATTCTTTAAAAAGGAAAAAGAATATGTGAATAGTGTCGAATAGTGTTTCCACTATTCACATCAACTTTTCTTTTTGAGACAAGTTGTCACACTCACATCACTAGTCCTAGAGGTTTTGACTCCCTAATCCTTCTAGACCACCTCTAAACCTAGGGATTTATGATTTTAATTAACCTATTAGTGCACCTAAGTACCTACTTAGCAATTTTTAATCCTAAGCCTAATCTATGTCACACCAAAACACACTTCTAGAACATGGTTTAAGGAGATATTTCTCCTCCCCAAGGCTGCCAAGAATGGCGCCATTTTCTCTAGAAATCATCAAAAATTAGTCTATGTGTTCAAGCTATCTTGTGACATGTGTCTTGAACACTTTCAATCAATGATCAACTTTCAAGAAAAATTGTCACTCAAGACTCAAAGAATATTTTATATGGTCAATCAAGGTTTTCAATTCATTTCTAAAATGAATTAAATTATGTCTTTCAAATTCAAAAAGAATGATTTGTTTTTGTGGTCATTCAAGCTTTCTATCAAACTTTTTCAAGACAACATGTCTTACAACACATTACCTATGCTTTGGGAATTTAAGTCTAGAAAATTTTCTCTTCTTTTGGGCATGAGGAGCACGGTTTTCTTCACCCTTGTGCAGCCCAAAATTTTGTGTTTTCATGCATTTTTAAAGGTTGGAAAATAAGGTACATTCTAGCCATGCTTTAGGACATGCATAGCTAGACTTTTCACCATACTTTGAATGACCAACACCATGCTTTGAACAAAGATATTTCTTCCTTCTTGTGGCTGAAAAGTGGCCGAAATCCTTCCCCCCAAAAGGCCTCCAATATTCAATTCATTTCACTTCTCTATAAATAGGTAGCTTAGGGAACTTGAAGCACCTTTGTTCATTTCACTAAAGCTTTGAGTTAGAGCACTTTGAGTTTCTTTCTCTCAAGTTCAAGAGCTCATCCTCTCCAACCTCTTCATCTTCTTCACTTCCTCTCAAATCCCAAACTCTAGGTAGGGAGCTCTTCAAGAATGCTTTCTTTTACTTTCATGATCAATGTTTATCTTGTTTGAAAGTTGTGTTGTTAGCAAGTTTTTCTCTCAAACATTTTCGGTTTCTTCTTTTCTCTTCCTCTTCATTTTCGGCCTCAAGACCAAAATGAGGAAAGCTTGATGATGAGTGTTCTTTTGGGATGACCATGTGTTCATCCTAACATGAGACCTCTAAATCTTGAGTTTTGTTTGAGAAAAGTTTCATCTTTTTCATGTCTTGGTTAAGACAAGGCTATGTTTTTCATGAAAACTCTTTTTGAGCTTTTGTTCCTTGATGTTTTCGGCCATGAAGGCTTAAAGAGCTTGGAAAAATGGTAGCTTTGTAATGAGCACTTCATGTTGGCCTTTGTCACATGATCAAACTCTAAAGTTTGAGTTTTTCCAAGAAAGGTTTCTCTTTTCAAGTCTTGGTCAAAGAATGAGTTATGTTTCTTTGATGCCTTGAAACTTTCCTTTTCTTTTTGTTAGTTTTCGGCCATGAAGGCCTCTTGGACTTGAAATATGAGGAGCTTGATGATGAGAGTTGTGTGATGATGTTTGTCACATGAACAACCTCTAAAGCTTGAGTTTTCTAAAAATAAGTTTATTATTTTCAAGTTTTGCTCAAGACATAGTTATGTTCCTCTTGGATCCTTGAAAACGTCATTTCTTTTCCCTTGAGGTTTCGGCCTTGAAGGCCTTTGGGACTTAGAAAAATAGTAGCTTGATGATGAGGGCTTCATGTTGATGTATGTCACATGAACAAAACTCTAGAGCATAAATTTGGTTTCTAGGCCAAGTATGTTTCGGTTTCTTTCCTTTATGTTGATCATGAGTTTTGTGTTGTTAATAAATGTAGAGCATTGTAAAAATACTCAATGATGAGGACTTGAGATGTTGGTGTTTGAACCACCAAGATCTTGGTCCCTAGAGTTCAAAAATAAGGTTGTTTCCTCATGATGAGGATTCGGCCACCTCATGGACTTTGAGGATATGATCTTCTTTTATACAACTTAGCAACACTAGTGTTTTCTCTTCTTGTGAGGATGAGTTATGGGTTGAAACCTTGTTTCCTTTAAAGTCTTGCAAGAGCTCTAAACAAGATATAAAAGAAGTTGCATCCACGTTTACGTTTATGCTTTGCATTAGCACGTTTATTTCTTATGCCATCACTAAGACCCAAGATAATGAATAAACTTGCACAATGCACGTTTATGTTTCAAGCTTTGCATCTCATTTTATATTTCAAGTCATCACTAAACTCCAAGAATAAGAATGAAGATGCATTTCATCTTTACTTTGTGCTATCACTTTATTTTCTAAAGGACTATAAAATGAAATGCATAGCACGTTTATTCTATGTCATCACTTGAAACTTTAGAGCTCAAAGACTTGCCCATTTCATCTTAAGAAAGAATTAAATCAAGGAGGTACCTCCTTGAACATCATTCGGCCATGTGGTGTAAATGGCTCTAGGATGAGTTTCATTTTACTACAAGGGCCTATAATGCATGTCTTAGAATTTTTCTAAGCTTTGATGCATTTAACCAAGGTTTTAAACATGTTTTTAAGTTTTAAATCCTTGCCAAGAGCAAGCCGAAATGGCTGCTGCCCTTGGTGTTCCATGATGAGTTTTGGCAAAATAAACTTTGATCTTACATAGTCTTGAAGTCCCAAAAAGGTTCCAAGAGAAACTAGCAAGTTATATGGTTGAAAGAAAGGTTTTTCTCATGATTTTATGCCTTAAAGGTTTTCGGTTCTGCCTTAGTAAATTCCAGCACCTTAAATTCTGTTTTGGGTGGTCTAAATATGTTGTAATACCTTGCCAAGTATGTGATAATTGTTCTAGACTCGTTAAAGCATTGTTAGTGACTTTGTTTGCTTAATGTGTGAATTCTAGAACTATAAAGAATGGCAAAATGAGTTTCTACCCAGCCTTGATAAAATATTTAGAATCACATTAGATTATGTCTAGATGTGTGGGAGTGACTCATAATTGGCTTAGGTATTAATTATTGCACCATAGAAAAAGTCGGATGCGAGAAAGGGCTTAAAACGCATTTTCTAGAACACGTAATTCATCAAATATGAACAACTACATAAGGCTGTCCAATCATAATTAATTAGGATTCAGAACCTAATGGATTATGGTAATGAGGTTAATCAATCCCATAAATATACTAGAAAGTAATGGGAAAGTTTGAGGTTACCCGATTTAGGGATTTTTACCTTAAAGGATGATTATGCGCCTCTAAGTTTGATGATGAATTGATGTGTTAGCTCATGACGTGTATGGTGTCATGTTAACTATTATCCCTATGTGATAGCGTGTATTAACATGTTATTATTATTCTTTAAAAGGACTTAAAGATGCCGAGGTAGTAATTATGTGTTATGCATTAATTATGTGGCATCTTAAAGAAACATGTTAAACTTAGGATGACTTAGAACATCAGAACGCAATCCTTTGAAACCACCGAATTAAGGGTGGGGACAATGTGATTCTAGCCCCCTAAACCCGTACTTAAAGTCGGGAAGTTGACTTATCCAAATGGATAAAGTCTAGATACTAGTGACGACTAGCGTGGTATGAGCTCATAACCTAGAGTTTTCTCAAAGGAGAAATATTAGGCGGCCCGATTAAGTAAAGGTTCTTATGTCACCTAAGTAAACCAGATTATATGATTTATGTTTCATGTACCAGTTATATGATTTATGTTTCATGTACAGTTATATGATTTATGTTCCATGTACGATTTATATGATGCATGTTCTACGTACCAAGCTACATGATTTATGTCTATGATTTTAGTATATAGCCTATGTAACACAAGTGCCATGTTAAAAAGAACGGATTCTCGGAAAATGAGATTTTGGAAAACTCATAATTGAACCTATGTATGTCCATTATTTTATAAATAACCCGAGATTCTGAGGCGTATATGATGACACCTAGGATAGAAGGAAAACCCTACTGAGTTTCTTTAGTAAGAATCTCACTCCTCTATCTTTTCCTTTCCATTACGTCTTGAGCGAGATGGCGACCTTCGTCCTATTCATTGACACGCCACGGTGGGAGATCCACCATGACCGGAGCATGGGTCATTTCATTTTGAGGGCGGTGTCTGCGCATCTTCATGTTTTTAGGACGGCCATTCGCACACCCCTTGTACGATTATCGCTTCTCAAAGCATCCCCTATATGGTGACCCCGCGATCTTTGAGCATGCACGGCCACGACATGAGAGGAACCTGCGGACCCACTCTGCCCGATTCAGCGGGACGCGCGCGCGGTCACGATGCCATCATCGCAGCACTCAGAGGAAGACCCTTCAAAGGATTCCTCCATGGACCATGAGGGCTCTGCCCCCACTCCGCCTCTACGACAGATAGGCAGCGAGGAGACAGTCACTCAGCGTCAGAAGGCTTCGGTGCCCGGACCACGACCCCGACGTGGACAACACGTTCAGTCACAGGGCATGCCTGCACCTGCCGAGCTCCGCCCGTGGATTGGCTACGTTCCTCCGTACCCGTGAGTGTGCTATGGAGATTGGAGGGTAGTCCTTAGTGCACGCACGTCACATAGTATGGATGATACCTCTTTTGTGTTGAGGTTATCCATCTTAGGTTGCACATGGGTAGGGATGCTTCTTTCCAGTTCTTTTCCATGTATTCTGTTTTTCTGCCGTATTCATGTTACTATGTACTTGAAGAGTCCTGCCCTGTAAGGTAGGCATATTTTATCTATGAGGTATTTCAGTTATGATTGATGTTATGTTCGATGTTATGGTTTGGAGCCATTCCTATGTTATCATTCCGTATACTATGATACCGACTCGTAAAGTTACGCGCGGCTTCTATTTTAAGTAACGATTTCAAAAAAAAAGTTGGCTCGTATTTTCGTTAAGTCTATTTTCTCAAGAAGATGAACCATGCCAGCAAGTAACGACTAATATTTGGCCTAAGTACGTACTAGTAGTATTGGGTCGAATATTAAGGTGTTACACACCCACTTCGGATAAATAGATTTGTAAAGCCTAAAACCAATCCTTATGCATGTACACCTTTTTCATAATTAAAACCGAGGTGGCTGGGGACGACGACAATGACACTAGTGTTAGAGTCGGGAATCCCTACTGAGAATCTCGAATGAGTTTCTCATCCTTTCCTTTTCTTCCGTGTCGTCTCTAGACGAGGATTACAAAGAGGTTCGTGACTTCTTTTGAGGCGCGCGCTTAAGGGACACACTAGCAGACGGAGTAGAGGGTCGCTGCGGAGGCATAGATAGCTTAGTTTTTGGGTTGACACTTATCTAACCTCATAGGTGGATAAGGATGACTTCACATATATGGGCATGTTTTGATGTAAATGATGGTACAATGATGTTAGTAGTCTATGAATCTATGAAGATGTGATGATATTATGATTGTTATGTATAATACTATGTTTCTTGATTATCAATGGTGTGGTTACTTTTTCTTGCACGTGATGGTTATGACGAACGTTAGGTTAGTGCGCGGCTCGCGTTTTGCTTTCAAGTTTCAGAAAGAAAAATTTATTCATATTTTCCGCTAAGTATTTTAATGAAAGGTTGTAAGGAATGAGACTAAAAGAGTAATAGACTAATGATTAACCTAAATATGTTCTAGAGTATTGGGTTAAAAATTAGGATGTTACAATCCTCTTCGATTTATCAAGGGTAATTAAAGATAATTTCCCTACATTTGGTATATACATATTTGTATCATATCGAATCATTTTGATTGACATTATTTACTATGATTATGAGCTTGTAATAAATGTGTACAAAGTGATTGATTCTTAAAAATAATCCACTTCGAAAATATGATTTGGAACTTTAAAAATGAACCGTTATTATGTAATGCTTGATCACTTTTTTTTTTTAATAAACTGAAGTAGCTAGGGCGATGACAATGACATTATGATTGTGTATTAGGGGAGTTGCCCTACTGAGAATTGTATAATTATCACCCCTATTTTGTGTGTTCCCGTGTCTTTTCCAGGTTGATCCAAAGAACGGTGAAGACACTACAAGAAAAACTATACTGGAGTTGCAGTAGTTTAGTAGTGGATGTATTTATTTTACCGTAACTTTATTTTGGTTACATATATGTAAATGTAATAGAGAACAGATGTGTTAAGCTCATAGAAGAGCTTCCCTTGTGTACTTAACCTTGTATTAAATAAATGTTTGGTTTTTCTTGCTATATATATACATCAATAGAATTACGACATAATTATCTCGCAAATCAATCAAACTGGCTATAGATATTTAAGAAAGGTCCGCTAATTTGTAAGTAACAACTCTCAAGTCTGATGTCATGACTTAGGGATGATGTTGTACTTGGGAGGATGTTACATATTGGTCTATCCTCATCATTGCTAAAACTATCAGATTTTTGAAATTATGACTAATAAAGCTCAAATTAATTTTTAAATAATTTTTCATGTGTTACACTCAGGACTCTAAAGCCATCAAAAAATGATATTTCTGAGCATGAAGAAGAATAGTTTAAAGAAAAAAGAGAAAACAGAAGGACATCAAGGCTATAGAAACTATAGAGAAGTTTTTGGTCTAAAAACAGTTTCTCAAAACAAAGTTCTTAGAGACATTTCCAAGGTTATAAGAACCAGATCCTCCCTCAGAAATGTATCTAATAGTGCTTTCATCTACACCATCGAGCCTGAATGTATTGAAGAAGCTTTTAATGATCAATTTTTGGTGGATGTTATGTAAGAAAAACTAGACCAATTCGAGAAAAGCAAAGTCTAGATGCTCATTAAGAAGCCCAAGGGAAAGACCATCATTGGAACAAAATGGGTGTTCAGAAACAAGCTAGATGAAGCTGGCAAGGTCATCAGAAACAAAGCAAGGTTGGTTGCACAAGGTGATAATCAACAAGAGGGAATAGACTGTGATGATCCCTTTGCACCAGTAGCTAGGTTGGAAGCCATGAGAATGCTACTTGCTTTTGCTGCCTTCAAGAGATTCACTCTCTACCAAATGGATGTTAAGTCTATGTTCTTAAATGAATTAATCTCTAAGGAAGTATGCATGAAGCAGCCTCCTGGTTTCGAGAATGAAAACTTTCCCAACCATGTCTTCAAACTGACAAAGGAACTTTTACGGTCTGAAACAAGCTCTTTGAGCTTAGTACAAAAGGCTAAGTATTTTCTTGCCAAAGAATAGGTTTAAGAGAAGTAAAGTTAACATTACTCTATTTACTCTTGAGTAAGATAAGCACTTTATGATCGTCCAAATAGATGTTGATGACATCATATTTGGTGCCACTAATCATTCTCTCTGTGAAAAAGATGAGCATGATCGGTGAACTTCAGTTTTTCCTCGGTTTTCAAATAAAACAATAAAAGAAAGGAACCTTGATCTATCAAGATAAGTATACAAAAGAGCTTTCAAAAAAGTTCAATATTGATCAAGCCTAACCCATGAGAATTCTCATGCATCCATCTCAAGTGATCTATGCTAATAAGAATGGTGAGAAGGTATCAGAAAGTGATTATAAAGGAATGACTAGTTCAGTTCTGTATCTTATATCAAGTAGGCCATACATTCAATTAAATGTAGGGATTTTGCAAGAATCCAATCTAACCCAAAGCAATCATACATAAATTCTGTTAAAAGAATTCTAAAATAGTTATCTGGTACTACTAATCTTGGCTCATGGAACAAAAAGGTACATTCTCGTGAGATTGTAGGATACTGTGATGCTGACTTTGTTAGTGATAGAATAAAGAGAAAAAGCACTAGTGGATACTGCTGTTTCTTTGGAATGGGCCTCATCACCTGGTCATGCAAGAAATAGAACATTACTCTTGCTATTCTTTGAAGTTTGAATATGTAGCTCACGCAAATTCTCGCACCTGCATTCTGTGGATAAGAAATCAACTGGAAGATTATCACCTGAGGTATTTCAAAATCCCTATCTTCTGTGATAATACTAGTGCTATTAATCTTGTAAGAATTGTATCCAACACTCTAGATCCAAGCACATCGATGTTAAACATCATTTTATTCAGGATCATGTTTAGAAAGAGGATGTTGAGTTAATGTTTGTAAATACTGAAGACAAAGTGTCTTATACATTCACAAAACCATTAGCTGAAGATCATTTTTGTGTTTAGAAAAACTTTTGAACTTAAAAGTTTTTAAATCTGCTCAAGCATTCATGCATGAACATCTCTGGATACTTACTTCATGGCTCTAAACTGAAGCCCAAACGAAGATGATCAATTTGCAAGATTAGACAATTTGTTTGCTAGAGCAGCAGATCAGTGTGCAAGATCAAAAAATGGATTTGCAAGGTCAAAAAGAAGATCAAATGATTAGAAACTGGTTTTATGAAGTTTCACAGGGTTCAAAATCTGAAGATGGGTTTTAAAAAGAGATTTAGGTTTAATTTAAGCAATTTTAGGTTCTAATTAATTTTAATAAATTATTTTGACTCTAGATTAATTATGGAAATTAATTAATCTTCAATTAGAGCCTAATATTGCTTAGGTTTGCTTAATTACATCATTAAGCTCAAACGGCACTATTCGAGGGGCAAAATCGTAATCTTGTACAAAAATTGCCCAGGACCATCGAGACTTAAACAGATACTTTTAAACACATGAAAACATCATTTAAACCTTCGGGGAAAGTTTCGGGCTCGAACAGCACCTTTACCCCCGTAAAAACGCTATAGGGGTATTTCGGTCATTTTGATCCGAAATTGCAGAAAACAAGATCTTCGTTTCCGAAATCACTCAAGGACCATCTAATCCTCTTCAAACATTGAGTTGACCCTTCAATAACTGTCGGGCCGGCTATCCTCGAATTCCAGGCAGAAAATGACCTCAGGGGCATTTTAGTCATTTTCTCTCTCAGACAGAAAATCGGGGTGTTACAACCATCAAGAAACACAACCTTTCCATCCCTAAGCATCAAAACTCAAGGAAAACCTTCCTTCCTTTTCTTTTCCTCTTGGCCGAAACTATATTGGACTCCAAGGAGGAATTTTCTTCTCACCTCTTTTCAAGATCAAGCTCTTTTTCTTCTAGCAAGAAACACATCTTTGGTAGGGAGTGTTTTGATGTTTGTTATTCTTTTCTTTTGTATTACTCTTGGATTGAGATGTTATAATGTTAGTTTTCTCTTTCTCCTTCTCATTTTCAGTTTCTTACCTTCCTTTTTCTTTCCCTTCATTTTCGGCCTTGATGGCTTTGTTATTGAAAAAACCATGACTTGATGATGAGGATCTTGGGTGTTAGTTGTAAAACCATCATTTACTTGACCTCTAAAGCTTGAAGGATTCATTTCTAAGAGTTTTTAACAAATAAGATGTTACGTGATTTTAAAGAGTTAAATGGTAGTCTTGAGCCTAGGACTCAAAGAAATAATAAATGGATTGCATTCATATTTATATTTCAAGTCTTTGCATTTCATGTTTATATTCAAGCCTTACACTTCATATTTATATTTATGTCATCACCTAAATAATTAAACTCAAAGGCTACCTATTTCAACATTAAAGTTGATTGTTGATTTAGAGTGAACACTCTAAGAGGCCAAAAGCACTAAAATAAAGAATTGGACTTGCATATCATATTTATTTCCAAGTTATCACCTAAAGCTTAAAGATAAGAAATGAACTTGCATTTCATGTTTATATTTCTTGTCTAGCATGTTTATATTTCAAGCCATCACCTAAACTTAAAGATTAAAAATGAGCTTGCATTTTCATATTTATATTTCAAGTCTTTGCATTTCATGTTTATATTTGAGCCTTGCATATCATATTTATGTTTCCATTGCCATCACCATATAATATCAAAATTAAAATGAAGCTTGCATTTGCACGTTTAAGTTTATACCATCACCTAAATAATCTAGAGCTTAACACTTACCTCTTTCAACTTACATAAGAACTTCAGTTCCATGGGCATTTGTATTTACAAAAAGGTTTTGTTTTCAAAGGAATAAAGTTTTTAAGATGTTGTAATATTACCATCTTAAGGATTCAAAGTTTGTGTCTTACATATTGAGCTCTTTAACTTTACCACTGAACTAAGGTTATTATTTGTGTTTCTATGGGTATAAAATAAATTACAAGTGTGTTTCTTGATCTAGATTTACTCCTAAGACTAGTTACTAGAAATACTTATTTTGTGACTTTACATGTTCTTAGAAAATTGAATTTTTGATTCTGTCCAAACCTTTCCTGATTTGAAGAATGATATTTGGAGTATGTTAAACATGTAAAAATTGTTATTAATTAGTGTGGTAATGATTTTTGGTAATTAAGGAAAGACTAGTAACTAGGAAGAATAAAAAATGTGATTTCTAGAATCTTTAAAAGTGAAAAATATGGTTTCTATCCAGCATGTTATTCTTTGGAAAAAAAGGATGTTTAACACTTAGTAAATATGTAGGAATCACTCATAATTGACTTAGGAATTTATTATAGCATCATAGGAAACGTCGGTAATAAAAAAGGGTCAAAGACGTAACTTCTAGAACACCGAAATCACTCATTTTCTTCTCCACTCAAATCTGTCCAGATTTGTTTGGTAATGTTCTTAAGGTTAATAATCAATAAGAATGCTTGTAATTGATCCCTTAGATGCATAAAAGGATAAATACAAAAGTTGGGTTGACCCGATTTAGAGGTTTAATCGGTTAACAAATAATGAAAGTACTTATTCCATAGGATGTTGAGGTTCAATATGCTTAAGGATTTATGTGATAATTATGTTTGCATACTTGGTAACTAGTTATAAGAATTGTTGTGGCATGTTATGACTACACTTGGAATATTTGAAGTGCACATGATAAGTGAAATGTAAGCATATGATATTATATGATATGATTGTGCCTTTGCATCTCAAAACAGCATGCTTAGTTTAAGGTGACATAAGACACATGGAAATGATCTTCTAGACTTCCCGAATTAAAGGTTATGAGAGGTGATCCAAGTAAGTTGCATATTCATAATAAGAAAGGCAAGGAAGTGATGAGATTTTCCCCCTCTATTAGCCCATGTAAATCTGCAATAGTGGTTCTAGTGGTAATTGTAAAAATCACTGGGGCTGGCATGTTAGTTGGTTTTGGTGATAACGTAAGAGGGTGGAATTGATAAGAAAGAAATGTGAGAATTCATTCATGAGAGAGTAAGTTACCATGGGTTTTCATGCCTTCCCATGCATATTACATGATGTATAACTCATAGCATTGCCCTATCATGCATCCATTTACTTGCCATTATTTTAGTTTTCTATGTGCTTAGCCTTATCTTGTGTTTTAAACTTGCACATTGTTGATTTATGTTGCATGCACTAAGGCATTGCCATGCATACATGAGATACCTGTTGCATTCATGCATTAAGATTCATGCTAAAAGATACAGGTCTCAGTTAATGGTATTTGAAAACTTAATAAATGAATCTTATTTATACCCACTACTTTCATAATTAAACCCATGGTTCATGAGGACGATGATGATGACTTGTGTGTGGAGAGGGAAACCTTACTGAGATTTTTATATAAGTTTCTCACTCCCTCTACCTTTCTTTCCATCTTCGTTTTCAGACAAGGTTGATGGCGGTGATGATGGACTTCCGTGTGATGTTGGCATAGAAGTTGCACAATTATCGAGATCAGAGTGGCGCAGTAGAAATGGGGATATAATCTCATCGCAACCTTAGAAATTGCCTCGTCTTCGTACAAGTTCGTAATTTCGTCGTGAAGGAGTTTGTAACATCCTAATTTTTAACCCAATACTCTAGAACATATTTAGGTTAATCGTTAGTCTGTTACTTCATAGTTCTCATTTATCTTTGAATTACTTAGCGGAAAATACGGGTAATTTTTTTTTGAAAAACAAAGTGAGAGCCGCGTGATGCGATAAGTAGTAAACCATGTATGGTAAACAAATGTCTCACAACATCATAACATAAGGCACACCATGAGTAACACTAAAGATCATCTCATATATATATAATTTGCCCACTTATAAGTGTGGGACTTAGTTTAGTACAGGAAAATACAAGAAAGGAAATACAACATAAACATAAACATGATCTACTCCCCTACCCGAGTGCACCTAATGGGATAACCTCTAAACAAAAGAAGGTTTATCCCCATCTAAGTGGTGTGTGCTCTAACCGGGTACTCCATCGGTCGATCGTCACCTCCTACTGACGTCCGTCTCGTGAACGAGGCAAGTATCCGGGAAACTGTGCGAGCTCCTCGGGCGTAAAGAGGCGGAACGGGGATCGAGAGTGACCCCCGCGGTGTGGCCGCATCTCCGGTCGTCGTGCAAGTCGGGGTTGAGTCACGGTATCCTCACTGCCCTCCCTCATCAATGGTGGAGAGGGGGCAGAGCTCTCGCTATACGGATGAGTAGGCGGGTCCTCGGACGGTCGGTCTCAGAAGTAGGTCCGGGGCACGTAATCGGGATAGTCTTGCATGGCTAAGGTGGCGGTGTGCATGTGAAGCACTCTCTCGTCATGCGTACGCGTGCGCTCAAAAACCCGCTCGTCGTCGCCATAGGGTGCAGTCGGGGAGAAGCGATTGGTGTGCACGGGATGAGCGAAGGGGCGTCCTATGAACATGAAAACCCGCACCGTGCACTTTGCCCTCAAAATGGTATGACCGTGAGCCGGGTCATAGTGCACCTCCCATGTCGGGTGTCCACGAACACTCTGACGTCGCCATCTGAAGACGTGACGGAAAGAAAGAGATAGAGTGAGAATCTTGCTAAAGAATCTCAGTAGGGCCTCCTACTACCTAGGTGTCATCATCTACGTCCTCGGGAACCTTGGGTTTATTTATACAAAACGACTGAGCATGTATTAAGTTCATTTTAAACTTTAAAATATATTTTAGCCAAGGTCCATTCATTTTAGGATGATCTTAATGTCATGGATGCAACATATTAGAAAATGTATGCATGGCACTACCTAATGCACATACATAAAACATAACATCAAGCATCATCATTCTTGGTGGCATAAAGTGGCAATAGTAACATTCATATGGGACAAAACTTTGTGACATAATCATAATCATGAAACTTCTCTTCCTCATGGGCCACCCTAAAAGACAATCGAACTGGGGGTGCTCGGCCGAACCGGTGTCACCCGAGCGTGTCATACATCTAGGTTATGAGCTCATACCTTAACTAGTCGTCACTAGTTCTTACTTACCACTTAACGATAAGTGTATCATAAATCATAAATCCCGACTATCTGAGTACGGGTTAGGGGGCAAAACTCTTAGGGGTGCTCGGCCGAACCGGTGTCACCTAAGAGTATAAAATGGTACCGATGTCACATGAGTTCTATGGAGGTGCTTAGCCGAACCGGTGTCATCCTAGAACCCATCTTAGTACCTTAATTTTCAAAATCTCTTTAAGTCCCCAAATTTGTCGGAAATTAAGCAAGACAACGGTCATTACACCGAATTTCCTTCCAAATTTGCTTTATGCCACATAAACATATAACCTCATAAATTCCTCATATGAATAACATCATCATCATTAGCATACTTCATACATCATCATAAAACATCCAAACGCTTACCCTTACGGTAGCTTATGCTTTGACCCTTACGGGTCTTAATCTTGAGATATAGTTCTCTACATCCGTCGTTCATATTTTAAGCACCTAAGGCTCATAATTAAACATCATTCATAATCCTCTCATTTTACTTTTAAATCTGAATAGCATAGGGTGGAAATCCTAACATGCGAATACGGGGTTCTAGAACTTACGTTTTAGACCCTTTCTCGGTTCTGTTTTTACTTGAAGGCTATATATATTAAATCTAAATCAATTATGAGGCATTCCTATGCTTAAGGACTAATTATTAATCATGTTTACCATGTTGTAAGGGTGCTGGACAGAATCCAGAAAATTAAATGTTCTAAGAGTTCTACATTTGCATTTTTACGGTTTTCTAGTTACTAGTTTCCCCATAGGTGCTAGAATTCAATTCTATTTCAAATGAAACCAAGTTTTTCATGTCTAAACAATCTAAATCTGATTATGTCCCCATTAAAACAGTTTGGAAAAGTTCCATAAACAAATGGGTCAAAACTATGTTAAATTCTAGCTTTACGGTATTTCTAGTTAGCTAGTTTCTTACCTATCATGCATAGGATCGCTTCTACATCATCATATGATATTTTCATACATTCCAACACATCAAAACGTCATCATACGACATCACACTCATCATATCAGGACCGAAAACATTTAACTTCAATAAGAGAGTTAAATTGACATTTCTAGGTACATAAGTTAACTAGTTTCTCTCGGAATCGATCTAGAACTTCTGAAACTCTTTGCAAAACATTTTAATTCATCAAGAGGCTAAGTGAAGCCTTAGGTCACTGACCAAAACATATTCCATCCCCTAAAAGATAATATAATCACAACTTGTGATGACATAACCTTATAGAGATTTGTAAAGCTTTAGGGAAAACTTAAAACATAGATTATTGGTCCCAGTAGCTAGATGAAAACTCATTGCACGTCCATCATCACTACTTGGCCGAAAATATGCATTCAAAGAATGGTTTCACATTAAACTTTAACTTGGAATGAAATGGGCAAGTCTTTGAGCTCTAGGTTCTTAAATTACGACATAAAATAAACGTGCTCATGCTTTTCATTTTTAATCTTGCTTACAAAATAAAGTGATGACATAAATTAAATATGCAAGGCATAAACTTTAAACGTGCAAGCTTGAAAGTAAATATGCGAGGCATAAACTTAAACGTGCAAGCTTGAAAGTAAAGATGCAAGGTTCAATTCTTCATTTTAGTGCTCTTGGCCCAACAACAATCGACTTTAAGGCCGAAATAGATAGGCATTCGAGGAATTAATTAAGTGAGGATGCAAGTTCAATTCTTTATTTTAGTGCTCTAGGCCCAACAACAATCGACTTTAAGGCCGAAATAGAAAGGCTTTGAGAATTAAATTAAGTGATGATACAAGTTCCATTTTAATCTTTATGTTCTTAAGTGATAGCTAGAAAGTAAAGATGCGTAGCAAGAATGTAAATATGAATGCAAGCATAAAATAAATTATGCAAGTTCATTTTATCTTTCTAGAGCTCTTAACAAGACTTTAAAGGAATTTAAACCATAACCCAAACTCATCCAAACAAGGTAAAGTCAAGCTTAGAGTTCTTTAAAACTTAACATAGTATTTTTAGGAAATCAAACCATGAAGCTTAGAAAATTTAAGGAAATGGCCGAAATCATCAAGAACAAAAAAGGAACATTTTAAAACTCTAGAGTTCATGATCTTGGTGATATATTAACACCAACATCATGAGTCCTCATCATTGAGTTCATAGAGCCATTTAAAACCATCATCAAAGCTAAAGTTCTCAAGAGTTCAAGGAAGGAAAAACTAGAAACATTTTTGCTCAAGAACAAAGATCAAGCTCTAGAGTTTGTTTCAAGTGATGAACATCATCATGAAACTCTCATCATCAAGCTCTCATTCCTTTGTTCTCCAAGGCCTATGGCCGAAAATGAAAAGGAAAAAGGAGTGGAAATGAAGTTCTAAAGAGAAACAAGAGAAACTATGAACATCAAGCTTGAAACAAGGACTTTAAAGAAAAGAATACATGAAAGAAAATCCCTACTTGGTGTGATGAACTTGAAGATGGAAGAAGAAGATGAGGATGATGAAGAACTTTGAAGAGCTTGAAGAACTTGAAGAACACTAGAACTTTGAGAGAAAAGAAAAGCTTTGAGTGTTTCCTAAACTTAGCAAATGATCTAAAAGTGGTGCAAGCTCCTCAAGGCATTCTATTTATAGAGAAATGAAACAAATGGAGGGAGCTCATGGGTGAAGAGGTTTCGGCCATGAGGGTGTAGATTGGAGGCTTTCCATGAGTTCCATGAGGTGAGATAATGTGTTCTTGAGGTATGGTGAGGTATGGCTTAAGGTATGGTGAGGTATGGTTCAAGATATGGCCTCAAGCATGGTTCTTTGAGTGAGAAACAATTTAATATGTGGTCAAAGGGGAAAGGTGCTGGCCGAAATGCATCAGCCCATGGGGAGGATTAGTTTGCATTTTAATTGTGATTTAGAGTTGTGTTTAGGTGTATCTTTGATTATGCTTAAGATTAGGAATTTGTAAGAAAGTGTTTAGGTAAGGGAAATGGATAATTAGGATGGTCTAGACATAATTAAGGAGTGGTCTTGCACCATTAGTGAGTTAAATTCTCAATTTAGAGTCTAAACAACTCTAGACACATTTCCTTGATTTAAGGAATTGGAGAGAGAAAACACTATTCAAGATTCCAAGACTAGGAATCTTGAGTTCTAAAAGGGATTTAAGTTTAATCTAAGCAATTTTAGGTTCTAATTAACTTTAATAAATTATTTTGGCTCTAGATTAATTAGGGAAATAAATTAATCTTCGTTTAGAGCCTAATATTGCTTAGGTTTGCTTAATTACGTCATTGAGCTCAAAAACACTATTCTAGGGGCAAAATCGTAATTTTGCACTAAAACTGCCCGGGACCACCGGGACTTGAACAGAGACCTCTAGACACATGAAAACATGTTTTTAAACCTCTGGGGAAGTTAGGGCTCAAACGGCACCTTTACCCGCGTAAAAACGCTATAGGGGTATTTTGGTCATTTTGACCCGAAACTGCGGAAAACGAGATTTTCACTTCCGGGAGCATTCAAAAGCCATTCAATCCCCTTCAAACATTGAGTTAACCCTTCGAGGACGACCGAGTTGGTTACCCTCGAACTCGGGTCAGGAAATGACCTCAGGGGCATTTTGGTCATTTCCCTCGGACAGAGAAATCGGGGTGTTACAGAGTTCGTTACACCATAGTTATGATTTGCTTTTGAGTTATTTGTATGCTCAACCTCCATAGGTGGGCTTAGTACTATTGTCATAGTAAGTATGTGGAATATTTCTATATTATCACTATTATTATTATTTGACTTGACATTTGAAGTTAATGTTATGATATGATGATGTTCTCAGTTTATGCTAGACTCTATTATGATGTGTATGTATGCTATATGATGAATAATTATACGCTATAACGTATACGCAAATGACTTATAGTGTAACATCCTCCCAAGTACAACGTCATCCTTAAGTCATGACATCATACTCGAGAGTTGTTACTTATAAATTAGCGGGCCTTTCTTAAATATCTATAGCCAGTTTGATTGATTTATGAGATAACTATGTTGTAGTTCTATTGAAATATATATAGCAAGGAAAACCAAAACATTTATTTAATACAAGGTTAAGTACACCAAGGAAGCTCTTCTATGAGCTTAACACATCTGTTCTCTATTACATTTACATATATATAACCACAATAATGTTACGGTAAAATAAACACATCAACTACTAAACTACTACAACTCCAGTATAGTTTTTCTTGTAGTGTCTTCACCGTTCTTCGGATCAACCTGAAGACGACAAGGGAACACACAAAATAGGGGTGAGAATTATACAATTCTCAATAGGGCAACTCCCCTAATACACAATCATAATGTCATCGTCATCACCCCAGCCACTTCGGTTTATTAAAAAAAAGTGATCAAGCATTACATAATAACGGTTCATTTTTAAAGTTCCAAATCATATTTCCGAAGTGGGTTGTTTTTAAGAATCAATCACTTGTACACATTTATCATAAGCTAATAATCATAGTAAATAATTTCAATCAAAATGATTTGATATGATACAAATATGTATATACCAAAAGTAGAGAAATTATCTTTAATTGTCCTTGATAAATCGAGGAGGATCTCATCTCTCTCTATTTGCCCTTGACAAGTCGAAAGGATCTCATCTCTCTCTATTTGCCTCGACAAGTCGAAAGGATCTCATATCGCTCTATTTGCCCTTGACAAGTCAAAAGGATCTCATATCTCTTTATTTGCCCTTGACAAGTCATAGAGGATCTCATGTTTCTTATTTGCCCTTGACAAGTCATAGAGGATCTCATTTTACTTATGCATTTCATTCTCCTATAGGCATTCATTCAAGTATGCATTTATACATCACAAGTCACATGATCAAATATTTAACATCAAGTATTCATGTCATAATAGAACCAAACTACCATTACATTGTCAATTCAAGTCTTTGTTCATTTCCAGCAATTGGGCAAATTTCTCACCATTGTAGCACAATTTATTTCCATATCAAATAACCAATTCAAAGGCTATAAAAATTCTAAATGACACCTCAAAGTGTCTAAAAGGTTCCATAAAAATTTCAGGGTAAATAGAGTTCTCTAACTATGCTAACAAAATTAGACAAATTTGGTGGTCAGAGACCACTGATTCTCAGCTAAATTCCCAAATTCCATAATTTTTAACCCCAGCAATTGAAACTAGAAAATTGGGAATAAAATCCTAGTAAAACCTTAAGATGTCTCTAATACTCTGTAAACATTTCAAAGGAAAAATCAATCATTTGCTATGGTAACAAAAATACAAATTCGCAAGTTCAGTTCCAATAGTTCAAGCACCATAGGTACAATTTCGGTTCTTGATTTTGTAAACATAGCAAATGTGACCAGAATACCTCAAAAGTTTTACTGAAGATGCCTTAACATGTTAGCTACACCATATAAAATTTTCAGCTAAATCTAAAGCCTCTAACTAGGTCAGAAAATTCATGATCAGTAGCTGCCTGTACAAAAACCAAAAATCCAGCAAGTATCACTCAACATCTTTTTGACAAAATTGATTTTTCCCCAACACCAAACTATACAAATACATCAATATCTAAGTGTAACATCACAAAAGAACCAAATTTCATCACATTGAAACAAGCCAAAATCAGCAAGAACAGAAATCACAAGATCAAGTCACAAAAACCTTACCCTTGGAAGCAAATGTCTCTTTGTCTCTTGTACACTTCAAGATAGATGTTCTCCACCCCAAAGCTCTAGAAACATACTCAAACCCTCCTCAAATCATTGATGAGTGAGGTACTAAAGTGAAGGTTTGGAGAATCTAATCGGTTGTATTTGTGGAGGTTGAAGTGTAGAACAAGTTTACTTAAGTAAGTTTTTGATTTTGAGTAGGTTAGGCTTATGATTTTGAGCCTGGAAATCAAATTCTCAAGGTTGATATCAAGAAGGCAATGGAGTTTCTGAAGTTATGCTTGCTGTCCGTGAATGTTACTAGCTTCTTAGAGAAGTTTTAGTTTGTATTTATCTTTATAATGAATGCTTGAATATTATATATTAAAGCTAGATATTTCCTAATCTAATAAAGAAAAATGGATGGCTAGGATTAATCTTGTAATTCAAGATTAAATCTTAGCCATTCATTTAATATAAAGGGATAAGGTTCTTTATTTTGTAAAGATTAAAACAGCTTTCGGTGTTAGAAATCGCACACTGAAATTTCACCGAACGAGTGAAACAGTGTACTCAGGTAATCAAACATTGCCCAAAAAATAATTTCGGGTATAAAATCTTTATTTCTACCTATTTCTAACCATAATCATATAATTTCTCAATTTCAGGCATCTCCGGGTCCCAATTCTAGGGTTTCGACTATCCCGAAGGGCCTACGGGGCCCGCAAAATACTATTCACATTTTTCTTTTTTTTTTACAAATCTGTTGGATCGTCCTCATCATTGTTCAAACTATCAAATTTTTGAAATTATAACTAATAAAACTCAAATTAATTTTTTAAATAATTTTTTTAGGGTGTTACATATAGTTTGGTCTTTCAAAGAAAAAAAGGTCGTATTTTCCATAGACTTATTTTCAAAAGTCTTAAAATTAAGTACAATTCTAAGACGAAAGAGTAACAACTAACAATTAACCATTATGCATCCTAGGTGTATTGTGTTGAAAGTTAGGGTGTTACAATACACATGCCATACTACTCAACATCATACACTGCTAACTTTCCACTTAAACATATTGGTCTCAATATCGATATTAAACTTCTTCACTTGGCATATAAGACAAAGGATTACTTACAAAATTTACTTCTTCAACTTGCCTTGTCCCTCGACTAATCTTGTCACGTTTAGGCATTACGTACCGCCATCCCGAGCGTGACAATGATGGGTAATAGACCGCTTTTCAGGATTGAGCTCATTCCTGTATATGATCATTGGATTTGCTTTCTCCAATTCTCACACAGGCCTGTTCCTAGTCAGGTTTTCTTTCCCCGATTCAATTCAATGATAGTCAGGTTTAATTTCACCGATAGATTGGATTTACTTTCTCCAGCCCAAGAATCATAAATCTTATGCTCTTCTTGGTAGTTAGGTTTACTTTCCCTAACAAACTGGATTTACTTTCTCCAGTCTAAAAAATGCAATCTTATGCTTTTCTCCCACATGCACACAATTATAAGAAGTATTCATAACTATGTGTGCCTAACCTTATTAATAAGTTCACATGCTTAATTATTCATATTCATATTCATGTGCTCATGTCATATCAGTACAAGATGCTATTATTTCATCAATTCAAAGCATCAATTCAATTTCAGCACAATGGCAGATTCCACATATTCGTAGCACAATTTATTCTGCATTTCAAACCATCAAATACAAGGCTATAAAAATTATCTATGATACTTCAATGTGTCTAAAAGGCCCTGTAAAAATTTCACAAGAAACAGAGTTCTCTAATCATATAAACTAAATTGTACAAATTTGGTGGTCAGAGACCACTTGTTCACAGCTCAGATCAAGATTCTCATAATTTTCAACCCTACCAATTGATTAAATCAACTCAAAATAAAATTCACAGTTGCAATTCAATGTGTTATCAACTTCTAATAAAAATTTCAAAGAATAAATCTGTCATTTACTATGATAATAAAATCATACAAGTTTACGGTTTTAGCTTTAACATTTCAGGCAGCAAAGTTACAACTTTGGTTCTTGATTTTTCGCAGGTAGTAAAAGTCTTTATCATGCACCACGAAATTTCTCAGAGTTTCCTTAGAATGTTAGCTTTTTATAGCTCATAAAAATGACTAGAATTACACCGAAAAATTTGTGAACAAATCCTACCCTGTTGAAATCTGAAAATCCAGCAAACCAATTCAAAATCTCTTTTGATAAAAATGATTTTTTCGCAACACCAAACACTCCACCAAAAGATAGATGTTCTCCATTTCAAAGCTCTTGAAACACACCTAAACCCTCCTCTAATCAGTGATGAGTGAGGTATTAAAGTGAGGCTTTGGAGAATCTAATCGATTATATTTATGGAGGTTGAAGTGTGGAACAAGTTTACTGAAGGAAGTTTTTTATTCTAACAAGATTTGGTCTAGGATTTTGGAGGTTGAAATTCAAAGTTATCAAGGGTTTTGATGAAAAAGAAATAAAGTCTCTGCTGCCTTTCTCTCTTGGCTGAAGCTTGAAGGTGAAGTAATGAGATTAGGTGAGTTAAAATTGTCTCTTAAGGAGTGTTTTAACTAGTTGGAAATAAAGCATGAATTCTTTTCATTAAAAGGATTTAATATAAATAGCTAGGGTTTGATCTTTCATCCAAGACAAAATCCTAGCCATTCATTTAGTATTCAAATGGATATACTTCATTATTTGTAGATATTAATTAACTTTCAATGTTAGAAATCGCACACCGAAATTTCATCGAACGGGTAAAACAGTGTACCCGAGTAATCAAACATTGCCCCAAAAATAATTTTGGGTATGAAATCTATATTCCTACCTATTTCTAACATTAATCTTATAATTTATCAATTTCGGGCATCTTCAGGGTCCCATTTCTAGGGTTTCAATTGTCCCAGTGAGCCCGTGGGGCCCGCAAGTTACTATTCACTTTTTTTTCTTTACAAATCCGTTGAATTGTCCTCATCATTATTGAAGCTGTTAGATTTTTGAAATTATGTCTAATAAGCTCAAATTAATTTTTAAATAATTTTTAGAGTGTTACAAGTAGTTTGTTCCCAGCCTCTCTAAGCCGAAAGTAGTCTTTCCCTAGCCTTTCCAAGCTACAAGTAGTCTTTGACGAGCCTCTCCAAGCTAAACCGTGATGAGGAAGAACATCTTACTATTCCATTGTAAGTAGTTTTACCTTAGCCTCTCTAAGCTATATCTCACTCTGATCAGTAATGGATCAAGGATATAAAGGTTAAGTGTTTGGGTTGCCACTCAAAGTAACCCACACTCAAGTTTCCTTAAAGATTATATATTTTAAAGGACCCTGGGAGAACTTGAATGACTTCCTTCTTCTACTTCTTCCACAAGAAGAATATAAATCTAACTAAGGAAATAGAAGGAAGATTTTCTTTACACTTCAAGGTTAAATCTGATTACATGATAAGGATTGAATATTTCAGAAAGTGGGAAGAGATTTTTGCAAAGTTTCCTCCCTTGAATCTTCAAATCTCTCTCTACATTTCTCAAGCTTAGCATCTCTTTATATAATGGTCTTTCTTTGTGACCATTGTCATAGATCAGTTCTTCAAGTGACATATGTTGATCATCAGTTGTGTCTTGAAGAAAACAGCTAGAAGGGAGGTTGACATAACTGTCATATCGGTTGCAGAAGCCATTATAAATATGAGTTTTCTAATCTCCCATCAGAAACTGCTTCTCTACTTTCTGAGCGAGCTTTCTGAGCACTTTCTTCATGAAGCTAGGGTCGTTAATCAAAAAGGCAGAAGAGATGACGTACCAGTTTTAAAAATGGGTTTGACTTGATAATTTGAAATTTAAATTTCAAATTTCCCTCCTTTTCCTATAGCATTCTTTGCTCCACTCACAGGTGAGCTTTCTGATGTACATAATCAGCCCTTGAAGAATTATATCACTTTCAGATCTTTAATCAAATTTCCTTGATGATGATTTCTTTGCGATTGTGATGATTGAAGATTAAGTAACATATCGCATATGGACATATTCTGATATCTTCATCTTGAGAGTACTTTCTGATGTCTCGTGCTACTTTCTGAAGTCTTTTTCCTTGGTTTCTTGTAGCATTGCTGTCTTCCTCAGATCATTAGCTATCAAGAACTTAAATAATAATATAATTTCACTACTTTAATAGAGCTAATCTGGTAACATGTTTACACATACATAGTGAAATATATATACTCACTTGAGTAAGCTTTGTTCTTGCTAAATGATAGATACCTATTGTAAACCTACAAGAAACTCAATAGAGATATCAGTCATTCTTCAAAGTATTTTTTTTTAATTGGTTTTGTTGCCATTTAAAACACATGAGCGCAAGGGTTTTGGAGCTAATAATTTTCCCCTTTTTGATGATGACAAACCAATTTGAAGAAAATCTTTTGAAGAGATAATTGAAAGAAATATTGCAGCAATGTAAACGAGATAAGCATATTCTTTTAACAAATAGAACGAGAGATATTCAAGAAGTTCTTTTTCTTGAGGCATGATATGAATCATAAAAAAACATTTTGGCCTTAAGTGACATTTAATCAAGTACTGCTATTGTTTTGTTTTAAGCATAAGACAGACTTAAGCATACTTTCTTCGTTGTGAGAACAGATGTTAAGGAGAAAGACAGTTAAGCTATAGATAAACAGCCAGCTTGATTATTTTTCAAAAGAAGGAATTTTCTAAAGATCCTTATACTTGAAAACATAACAAATAAAACTTGTGATACTTTATCTTTGCATGATCCATTTTTAGCAAATCTTAAACCAGAAGAACCTTTGAAAAGAATGCTCAGGGGTAAAAACAAAATAAAGCAGAGCATTCTTATATTTTGAAAAGCAAACTAAAACTTATGCAATTTCTGATGCTCAAAAAAACCATATGAGAGATAAGATTAATACTTTGCTATTCAGGTTTCCAAAGCTCGTATAGGGATCAATCCCCGAATCTTCAAGAAAGAGCTTTTAAATTGAGCAATGAAACTTCCCATAAGAACCAGATTAAGAAAACAAGGTTTTTTTTATAAAAAAAAAAATAGAAGATGTATGATCCTTTTTAAAACAAGTTTTGTGAAAACAAAAACACATTACTCTTCTAGAGATTTTTGAAGTTTACTTATTAATCTTAGTCTTTTTAACACCTTTATGCGCAAGTTTTTGAAGGCGAGTTAAACACTATATATATGTCCAAAATTTGATCAAGTTAACCACAAAACTTTTTAGAAAAGAATCTCTAAAGAGAGTAAGAAAAACAAATAAGCTCATCATGTGTATCAATAGTCAACTTATAAGACAGTATCAGAGCAACAACCATTTTGTGCTCCTAAAGATACATGGCCAAGACTAATCACACAAGAAAACAGAAACCAATATCCAGTGTATATGATCGAACATGACAAAGCATACGCATTCAAGATAAGAGGCAGACAAATGTTAGAGATATATGTGATTAGCTAAGCTTAGATAGAGCATTTCATATGAATCAGAGCTTATTAAAAAAAACATGAAGCATGATAAAAAGAACATCGAAACATATAAGATAAGACAAATATAACCGAGACACATTTTAACAAAAACAAGTTTAAAGATATACAAAATAAACATGCTAAAAAATCACTGGGCTCCCCCTCAGTCATAACTCCCCCTGAGTCCTTAGCAGCACATCCTTCATATTAGCATAGCTCCCCCTGAATCCCTGAGGCACAGATTTTCTTCAATATTCACTTCTCCCTGTTTTGTCATCATCAAAAATGAGGTGTGCCAGGAAACGCTCACTACATCCGTTAAAACATCTAGAGTTGAAGATCCTCCATTGGTCTCAGTTGAGCACCATGAGCAGCAAAGGTTGCTTCGAATATGTCCTGCCTAGAAGAGATTTCTCTCGGATTTCGCAGGATGGCTTGGTGGATTACTAAAGTTTCAGACGTGTAAGGAGGTGGCTGATTGATTTGAGCAGGAGCAGTTCTAGTAGAAGATTTTGGGATGTCTAGGGGTACAGTATCCCCTAATCTTGGCAAGTTATCCCTAGTGTCATCTTGTTCCTTAGAAGGAGGTGAGGATGGTTGCCTATGAGCATTTTCAGAAGTGGCAAAGACTGAAGCAGAGACAGCAGGAACAGGAATAGGCTCAGCATCATCATTTAGCATGTGGACAACAAAAGGATCAGGAAGATGTGCTTGAGCAGGTAAATCAGGAACATTTTGGCGTAGAATGGTAGCATCAACTTCCTGAGTAGTAGGAGCTGAACTCTCAGCCAATTTGTCCCCTTCTTCTTTAACCAGAAGAATATAAATGGAAGAGAAAGGTAAAGATTCAAATGGTACGAGACCAAAACAAGTTGCAAGATTTTCTTCATCTGGCTCTTCAATAATGGCTCCATCTGAGGCTCTTCAAGTACGAGCCTAGAACTTGTCATGGCATTCAATCTGACTTTTTCACTGGTCATAAGATTTTCCTCTTCTTCAGAAGATAATGTTGTAACTTGTTTTTTCTTTAGCTTCTTCCTTTTCTTCTTCTTCAATATCACTCAGCACAGTTACTTCATATCCTTCTTTCTGAAAAATTTTTGATTTCCTCTTATAGAATGGTGACTTGTGATACACTTTTGTACATCTTCTTACATCTTAGCTCAATCTCTTTTTTGCTGATAACCTTTTCAGGATTGGTTATCGCTTCAGATGGTTGAGTGCTTGCCTCCTCTCTTCTTTTTGTTAAATTCTTTCAAAGTGTTGAAATAAAAGAACATCCTCTTCATCAGATTCACTATTAGGAAGAATGAGTTTTCTCTTCCTTTTTGCCTTGTCTTAGTTGGACTGAGACTTCTAAGAGGCCTCTTGAGCTTGTCCTCTTCTTGTTCTGGGGCTTTGCCTTGTAGGCTCAAATATTTAGAGGATTGTCCTCTTTTTTGTAGTTCTAAAGGATAAGGGTGTGAAGATGGTTCCTTCCATCAAATCATACCTTTCATTGTCAAGGGGGAATTTTGTCTTTTGAAGCACCTTAGTCAAAAGCATGCCATATGGAACACTCGCAGTCCTTTGAGTTTCCTTTGTTATAATGCTCATCATATAATCAAGAATGAGCATAGGCAGATTTACTTTTGTCTTTGCCATTAGGCAATAGAGAAGCATGTAATCCATTCCAACTGGAGTGTCTATGCTACCAATCCTTGGAAGGATAGAAAACTGAGTGATGGTGTATACTTTTCTTGCCCTAGCACTTAATATGGCTCTAGTAATCTTACTGGCTTGTGAATAATGGAGTCAGTAAGGTACCTGGACACATCTCCTTCACTTACACTAAGAGATTTTGCCTAGTCTGGCGTAGATATACAGATGATCCCCTCACACAGTGCCTTGATGATCTTTGCAAGACCTGAGGCAGTGACCTTGATAAAGCAATCTCTGATCATTCCTCTAACTTGTAAAGGTGAAAATCTCTGTAGATGAGAGTAGAAGGCATTAACCAACCGAGGAAAGATGAGTTCATTTATTTTCAAAAAAATTTCCTATTTCTGAAAAGTAAAGACTTCATTGAGAATGGTGACTTCTTCTTATAGGTCTTTACTCAAGGACTTTCCAAGTACCATCCTCCTGTTCATAAAGAATCTCTCAAAATAGTCCTGCATACCAGCGTCTTTCAACATGTAAAAGGGCTTTTTTGTAGGGACAAACTCAGCCACGTTCTTATCCTTTGCCATAGAAGAAATGTAGGGGAAATCTAAAAAGATAAAGATTGAAAGAAAAGGCACAAGAAGAAGGAAAGAAGAAAAGAAATGGCTCAAAGATGAAGATGGTGATTAAAAGATCAAGGGTGAAGCTTTGAAGAAGGATTATTATAGAGTGGAAGAAGAAAGGTTCAGGTTACAATGAAGTGAGAGCAAAAAGGAAATGGTCAAGTGTATGGGGGTTAAAGGTTATAAAAGACTTGCTCAAGAAGATGACGGTTACGAACAAGGATAGATGTGGGAGATAAAAGAGATATGATGTGACTGAAGGTGAAGCAACGTGGGAGAGAGAAACTTCTGACAACATGGATAAAGACTCCCATCTTTGCATCCTTCTTTCAAAAGGAGAGTCTTCTAACTCTTGATCTCACTTTCTAAATGAGAGGCTTTCTGAAGTTTCATGGTTTACTTTCTTAACCTAGATGAACTTCCATATCTTGTCACAGGTTCTTCTTCTTGATCTGACTTCAATGTCTTCATAGAAACATCACTCTCTGACCTTCTTTCTAACCCAGCAATCTTTTTATGAACCCATCGTCTTCTTTCTGATCAATTCGCCTTCAAACTAAGCAATTGATTCCTTTCTTATCTGCAAACTGATATATTACACTTCACATAGAACTGTGGCATTGTAAACTGACTTTTGATACGCATGATGGTAGACCTGATCTTGCACACTGATCTTCTAGAATTCTTGCATGTATAAACTTTAGGAGGATATGTACATAGATGATAGCTTGATCTTCAAAGGAGAGTATAGAAAGACTGCCCAGTGAGTTTTTATGTAGAAATGCTCATGCAAAAACTTAAAAACTTTTTAAGGATGAAAATAACCAAGAGATCCTCAGTCATAGATATTCTAAGTATATCTTAATTCAAGATCTTCAATAAACATGTCTATTTACTAAGCATCCCCCTTTAAAGAAGTTAACACAAAAGGATGATTTATAGAAAACACATAAGGATAAAAACAGCTGAAAATATTTTTGTAAGGATAAAAGGCACAAAAGTTTCAGGTGATAAAAAAATTACTTATCTCAAGGGATGGTCTTGTACTTGATTCCTCATCCGCAGCATCTGGGTTTGATGAACTTGGCATGCATTGGCTTTTCCTTTTTGATATTTTCTCCTTGTGTGTGTGTGTGTGTGTGTATATATATATATATATATGTATATATATTTGTTCGGATGATATCAAATTCATCCAGATGATCCTTGATCTTTTTCACAGCAAGGATGATGATGTTTTGAGCATGAAGTGTAGACTTTGCCTTTCTCTTGAGCTTGAATAGCATATTTAGTATAGCTTCCACCAAACTTTGACAGCACAAAGCTTTTTCAACAGATATAGATAACATGGTGGTGATGAAAGCATGGTTAATAAGAATTCAAGGAATGACTTGATTTTCATAACCTTGGGAAACTCTAAGAACTTTGACAGCAAAAGATAATTCCTAAACACTAAACTATCATGAAGTTATAGTGCATCCAAATCTTTCAGCTTCTGTGTCTTCTTTAAGCAGCTCATGTTGTTTATCAAAAAAAAAAAAATTCTTTCTAATTATCTTGAATGGTTTGAGCATAACTTTTTGAAAGACTGAGGTTTTGGAGCTCACTTTCTAAAGCCTTTGGCTTTCATCTGCTGTCTTTCTGAAAATGCTTTGAAATAGAAAATCTCAGGATTTTCCTCAGCATGAACAAGATTATCAACACAATCTTCCTTAGGCTTTTTCTTTAACATCATCATGAGAAATCCTTGAAAGGGTTAACTCTTAGGAACTGTGATAACACTTAGAACTAGAGCCTGATATCTAGATAGATCAAGATCAAAGTACTTCTATAGATGTTTTAGGCAGAGGAATATATCGGAAATACCTGCGAGAAAGAAAATGACTTTTGGTACCTAGACTTCCATAGGTCCTTATCAGTTAATTTTTAAATAAAGATATTTTTTCTAACCTTTTAAAGGGAAATGCTTTTCAGGATTCATTAGTTGTGAAGGTATCTCTTTAAACATATGGAAATAAAAGAGAACACGTATGTATATATATCAGATGAAGTTGCATAGATTTTTCTTCTAATGTTTCATCTGTCTATCTCAATCTAGTTTCTTTGAAGCAAAAGATGCTAACCATTTGTTACAAAAACATGGTTTTTGAATATGTCTGATAAAATAGGTTTGGTCTTAAGATGCCATGAAGTCCTCTTCAAGAATTTAGAAAGAAAATTTCTAACATGATCATATAACTTTTTGGAGGCTTCAAATAACTTGAGAAGAGTAAACTCTCTTGGAGTATTTTTCTCTTTCAGCTTTCCAGCTTTAGATTAGATATTCTCAAGTGTTCATGGCAACTCTAAGAGATCTTTGATTAATTGAGATGTATACATGAATATGCTTAGAATCTTTCTAGCAACTTATATTATTAAAAGGAATCTACTAAGATAGGATACAAAGACTTTTACCTCATGAGTTACTTATGATGTTCTTCAGTTGTGAAGCACAAAATGGCAGCAAGTTTTAGCACAGCAAATCCTTTTGACCAAGACTATCTCGAGGCATGGCACATTCTTCCTTTTAGCACAGGGATATATTGAAGAAGAGCTGAATAAATACATGATGTGTGACATTGCTATTATAAGAAAATGCTCTTTCTCAAGATGATCTTTGTCCTGATCTGTCATACATGAGATAAATATTCTTTTGACATGGTCGTAACAAACTTTAGACATGGGCTATGGATGAAGAACTCATCCTAAAAACCAATCTCAGATAACATTATCAAATTTTCTACTTCCCAAAGAAGTTTTAGCAATTTTCATCGCTTTATCATTGTAAGACATCTGATATGTTGCAAATAGGATCAAAGATATCTTGATACACATTGAGATTCTTGAATATCATTTACTGATTGTCTCATATAGCCTTTCTCGTGTAAGAACTCATACATAGGTAGCATATGTAGTTTAAGCTTGAGGTAGAGACTTGACTTGATAAAGAAGCTGATCTTTCTCCTTTGTAGAGATTAAGTAAACAAGTCTCCTAAATCCCTTTCATCATATGAATGAACTGTGCCATGAAATAAAGTCTTGTTAGCAAAGGATCATCAAATGAAAAACTGATCTTGAGAAGATGGTGTATGCCATTCTGTCCTATGTATCTTTGTCCTCTGCAATTGTTGGATTGGTCAACCCCTCAGACGCCTTGCTATGATACCACTTGTAGGTGATGTGCACGAGAAGAGGGGTTGAATCGTGTATTGACACTTTTTCATTTTCTAAAGCTTCTAAAAAGGATTACTATTAAGTATAAAACTTAAAGTGCAGCGAAAATATAGTTAGTAGCTTCAGAAAGTTACTTTCTGAACCTTATTAAATAAAAACCTTGATATTAAAAGAGATAACATGAAGCACAAGATATAAATACATATATATAAGAATGATGATAAGGTAACAAAGTTATAAATAAAAGAGATCAAGGTAAAAGAGAAAGTACGCGAAGGATTTTATACTTGTTCAGCCAATATGCCTACATCTAGTACTTAACAACTATTGAGGTTACACTATAATAACATCTTTCTCAACCTGAGAAAGTAAAGATGGATAGTGTTTTCATTAGCTTTCCTAAGCTATCATCTAAGGATCTTAGAAATCACCAGTAACCAAGGATTTAGAGTGGTTATGTGTAACGCCCCGTTTTTCTCTAAACTTTTAAATGACCAAAATGCCCCTGAGGTCATTTTTACCTGAAACATAAGGACGACCAGCCTCGGCCATCCTCACAAGGCTTTTATGATATATGAAGGGGATTATACGTTTATGAATGTTAACAAGGCAGAAAAATCTCATTTCTGAGGTTTCTATGTATAAATGACCAAAATACCCCTAACCCGATTCAAGGTAGTTTTAAGTTTTGACTCCGACCCGGACTCATCCTGAAGGTCAAAAATGATGTTTTAAGGCATGAACTATGATGGTTTAAGTCCCGGAGGTCCCGAGCAACTTTTGGTAAAAATTACGATTTTACCCCTGCTTAGTGCATTTTAAGCCTAACGAGTTACTTAACTCAAACTTAAGCAATATTAGGCTCTAATGAAAGGTTAATTAATTTCCTTAATTAATCTAGAGCTAAAATAATTATTTGAGGTTGATTAGAACCTAAAATTGCTTAAGGAAATTTACAACTCAATTCTAATTCTTTTCTTTCTTTAAAGAAAAAGCAACCATGAATAATGTTTTCACTATTCATACTTTCATTCCCAAGAACACTTTCATTCCCAAGAAAAAGTTGTCACACTTTAATAAATAGTCACAGGAGTTTGACTCCATCAATCCTACAAGATCACTCTTAATCCAAGGTATTAATGGTCCTAATCACCTACTTAGTTCACCTAAACACTTGGGCACACAACCTTAATTAGTGACCTAACCTTGTTTACTCCTAAACACTTCATTAGTACATGATTAAATTGAATGAAATCCTCCCTCCCTTGGCCTTATAATTTTCGGCCACTTCCCTCCAAAAATTCAAAAGAATGATATTTTATGTAGTCAATCAAGTTGTCCTTCAAAAGCCACCCTAAGACCTATGACCTATGACCTATGACACCATGAATGACAACACAAGATATTTTTCTTCCCTCCTTCTTCTTAGAGAAGTTTCGGCCAGCCCCTCCCCCTCCACTCCTTCATGATTCATTTGCCTATAAATACAAAACACTAGACAACTTCATTTCTTTGCTCACTTCTTGCAAAATCTCTAAAAGTCTCAAGCTTTCTTACTTCTTTTTCTTTCAAGCTTCCAAGAGTTCTTCAAGCTCAAGTTCTTCCTCTCTTTTTCGAAAACAAAAGGTAGGGAACCTTTCTAAATATGTCTTTGATTTTCATATTTGAATCTTGTTGGGAAATGATGAATGGATGAACCTCCATGTTGTTCTTTTCTTTTCCTTTGGTTTTCGGCCTCAAGGCCTTGAACATGATAGCTTGATGATGAGTGTTCTCTAGAGGTAACCATGAGTTCATCTCACATGAGACCTCTAAAGCTTGAGTCTTTCTTTAGAAAAGTTTCATCTTTTGCAAGTTTAGTTAAGAATGAGGTCATGTTTCTCTTGAACATTTGGAACTTCCCTTTTCTCCTTTAAGTTTCGGCCATGAAGGCCTTTGGCCTCTGGAAAAATGAAAGCTTGATGATGAGGGTGTTATGATGGTGCTTGTCACTTAAAAACCCCTAAAGCTTGAATTTTTCACAAGGAAAGTTTCATCATTTTTCAAGGATGAGTAAAGGAGGAGTTTATGTTTCTCTTGAACACTTCTTGGACTTCCCTTTTCCTTTCATATTTTCGGCCATGAAGGTTGCTAAAGCTTGGAAAAATGAAAGCTTGATGATGAGGGTTTCATGTTGATGCTTGTCACATGAACAAACTCTAAAGCTTGAAACTTTAACCTTAAACCAAGCATGGTTTCGGTTTTGCTTACTTCTTTAGCATGAACTTCGTTCTAATGTTAGTTTTGAAGGAAGCCTTGTACTCAATGATGAGGACTTAGGATGTTGATGTCAAAGATCATCAAGATCTTGGTCCCTAGAATTTAAAAATGGTTCATTCTTCTTGATGAAGATTCGGCCACCTTCAAGATTTATAAAGTTATGTTTTATTTGAGTATTCTAGCACTAGTAGTTCTCTTTTCTTGAGAGGATGAAGTTTGGGTTGAAACTATGTTCCTTTTTAAAGTCTCGCAAGAGCTCTAAACAAGATATAAAAGTAACTTGCATTCACGTTTATTTTATGCTTTGCATAACACGTTTATTTTCTATGCTATCACTAAACTCCAAGATAAGGAATGAACTTGCATAATGCACGTTTAAATTCCATGCTTTGCATTTCATGTTATTTTTCAAGCCATCACTAAACTCAAAGACTAAAAATGAAGGTGCATCTCATATTTATTTTGAGCTATCACCTTACTTTCTAATGGACTATAAAAATGGAATGCATAGCACATTTACTTTTATGCTCTCATCTAAAATTACTAGAGCTCAAAGACTTGCCCATTTCATCTTGAGAAAAGTTAAATCAAGAAGGTATCTTCTTGAAATGCATTCGGCCATGTGATGATGAAAGCTCTAGGATGAGTTTTCATTAGTTACAAGAGCCTATAGTTTATGTTTTAAGTTTTTCCTAAACATAAGTGACATTTAAAAGTATTTTGGGTATGTTTTTATATTTAGGATTCCAACCATGAGTAAAATTAAGGAGCTACTGCCCCATGTATTTTATAAGAGTTCTTGACAAGATAAATTGATTTCTAAGATGTTTTTCAAATCCTAAAATTGTTCCAAGAGAAACTAGCTACCTATGTACATTGAAAAGGAAGTTTATACATGATTTGATGACTAACCATTTTCGGTTCTGCCATGTTCATTTCCAGCACCTTAAATCATGTTTGGGTGGTCTAAATATGTTTAAATACCTTGCCAAGTGTATGATAATTGTTCTAGACATTTTAGAGCATGCTTGGTAACCTTAATTGCTTGAAATGTGAATTCCAGAACCCCATAGGTACAGAAAATATGAATTCTGTTCTAGCTTGATTAACATCCATAGAATCACATTATATGATGTCTAGATCAGTGAGAATGACTCATAATTGGCTTAGGTATTAATTGTTGCATCATAGAAAAAGTCGGATGTGAGAAAGGGTCTAAAATGCATCTTTTAAAATACCGTAATTCATCTAATTTAGCTCACTACCTAATGCTGTCCAGCCATAATTAATTAGGTTTTAGGACTTAATAAATTATGGTAATGAGGTTAATCAATCCCTTAGAGGTATGATAAAATAATTTGGAAGTTTGAGGTTACCTGATCGAGGGTTCTCACTCTTAAGGGAAAGATTTATGTGTTATTCTATGAATGATCAATTGGTGTTCACCTCATGACTTATATGATGCTATGTGAACTATTATTCTTAAATGATAGTTTTATTGTCGCATGTGATTGTTCCTTGAGAACTTAGAGATGCCTATGTTGTAATAAAAATATGTGACATGCATGAAACTAAGTGGCATCTCAATAAAACGTGCTAAGACTTAAGGTGACTTAAACTATGTGAAAATGATCCTTGAACCACCAAACCAAGGGTAGGGATGAGGTGATTCTAGCCCCCTAGACCCATACTTTAAGTCGGGACCTTTAACTTATCAAAAGGGATAAGTCCATGTGCTAGTGACGACTAGCGTGGTATGAGCTCATAACCTAGAAGTTTCTCCAAAGGGAGATCAGTTAGGGTGGCCCTAAGAAGAAAATGATGAGGTTTTAGTGTCACCTAAAGTAACCAAGATAAGTTACCATGTACCATGCTCTAAGAACTATGATTTTATGGACCATGAATTATGAGTTTATGTGCCATGATCCATGATATAAGGAACCATGATTTATGAGTTGAGTTTCGTGATTTATAGGCTATGTAACCAAGACGTTTTCACAATTAAAAGGAACGGGCCTCGAAAGTTAACATTTTCGAACTTCAAAATTGAACCATTATATGCCCATGTTTTTACTAAGAAACTGAGGTCCCTGGAGACGTATATGATGACACTTAGATATGAGGAAACACTCTACTGAGTTTCTTTAGTAAGAAATCTCACTCCCTCTATCTCTTTCTTTCCGTTACATCTCTAGATTCGGATGGTGACGTTCGTACTCTACGTTGAGACACCCACATGGGAGTACCACTATGATCCGGAGCACGGATCGTACCATTTTGAAGGCCACTACACGATTTGCGTCTTTATGTTTCCCGGACGGCCATTCGCCTATCCTAGATAGCTACCTCTTCTCCCCAATGTCGCCCTATGGCGATGACATGGTTTTTGAGAGTGCTTGCACACGCAATGAGAGGATCCTCTGGACTTACACCGCAGGCTCGGGCGCCGTACCCGAATATGTACCCTGCTCACAAAATTCAAAGAAGGACCCTTCGGAGGAGCCACCCGCCCACATGTATGGAAAGGACTCTGCCCCCACTCCCCCATGTGTGCCAGCAGGCAGCGAGGAGATGGTTACCCAGCCACGGAGGGCTCGGATGCCCGAGATGCGACCCCAACACGGAGGACGTGTCTGAGTGCCCACTCCTGCTGCACTTCGCCCGTGGATCGGCTATGTCCCACCTTACTCATGACGGTGGCCGTATGGTTTAGAGGGTAGTCCTTAGTGCACATATGACACGTAGCCAAGATAAACCTTCTTTTGTGTTGAGGTTATCCATTTCAGATGCACTTGGATATGGGTGTTCTCTTGCATGTATCCTTTTTATTTTTATGTATTTCCTACTTTCCAGTTGTAATGTACTCTATATACTGAACAGTCCCGCCATTATTGGTGGGCATTTTAAGTATTAATGCATGAGGTATTTTAGTATATGTATTCATGATGCTATGGATGGAGCCTTTATGTGTTTACATTTTCGCACTTTACGATATCATTCGACTACGTTATGCGCGGCTCATACTTTATCAAGGTTTTGTTCCAAAAAAAAAAAATTGGCTCGTATATTTAGTAAGTAATTTCAAAGGTAATAGAACTAAATTAAGAAGTAACGAGTAATATTTGGCCTCAGTACATGCTAGTAGTATTGGGTTGAATATTAGGGTGTTACATTATGTACTAGGCTCTCCAAGCTAATATGAGTAGTCTTGACTCTGACCTCTCCAAGCCAACCTATGATTGATAGGCAACTCATTCAACACGTTATTAGTAGTCACTCTCCAGCCTCTCCAAGCTACAAGTAGTCTTAACACTGGCCTCTCCAAGCCCAACTGAGTAGTCTGTTTCCAACCTTTCCAAGCCACAAGTAATCTTTCCCCAGCCTCCCCAAGTTGCAAGTAGTCTTTGACTAACCTCTCTAAGCTAAACTATGATGAGCAAGAACATCTTACTATCTCATTGCAAGTAGTTTTACCTTAGCCTCTCCAAGCTATGTCTCACTCTGATCCCTAATGGATCAAGGATACAAAGATTAAGTGATTGGGTTGCCACTCAAACTAACCTATACTCAAGTTTTCTTAAAGATGATACATTTTAAAGGATCTTGGGAGAACTTGAATGACTTCTTTTTTCTACTTCTTCCACAAGAGGAATATAAATCTAACTAAGAAAATAGAAAAAAGATTTTCTTTACGCTTCAAGGTTAAAGCTGATTACGTGAAAAGGATTGAATATTCCAGGAAGTGGGAAGAGATTTTTGTAGAGTTTCCTCTCTTGAATCTTCAAATCTTTCTCTACACTTCTCAAGCTTAGTATCTCTTTATATAATGGTCTTTTTTTGTAACCATTGCCATAGATCAATTCTTCAAGTGATACGTGTTGATCATCAGTTGTGTTTTGAAAGAAACAGCTAAAAGAAAGGTTGACATAACTGTCACATCGATTACAGAAGTCAGTGTAAATATGAGCTTTCTGATCTCTTATCAAAAATTGCTTTTCTACTTTCTGAGTGAGCTTTCTAAACTCCTCCTTCATGAAGCTAAGATCGTTGATCAAAAAGGCAGAAGAGATGGCATACCAGTTTTAAAACTGGGTTTGACTTGATAATTTGAAATTCAAATTTCAAATTTCCCTCCCTTTTCTATAGCATTCTTTGCTCCACTCACAGGTAAGCTTTCTTATGTACGTAATCAGCCCTTGAAAAGTTATATCGCTTTCAGATCTTCAATCAAATTTCCTTGATGATGATTTCTTTACATTGTGATGATTAAAGATTAAGTAACACATTGCATATAGACATATTCTGATATCTTCATCTTGAGAGTACTTTCTAATGTCCCGTGCTACTTTCTAAAGTATTCTTCCTTGGTTTCTTGTAGCATTATTGTCTTCCTCTAATCGTTAGCTATCAAGGACTTAGATAAGAATATAATTTCATTTCTTTAATAGAGTAAATCTAGTAACATGTTTACACATGCATAGTGAAATATATATCCTCATTTGAGTAAGCCTTGATCTTGCTAAACGATAGATACCTGTTGTAAACTTACAAAAAACTCAATAGAGACATCAATCATTCATCAAAGTATGTTCTTTGAATTAGTTTTGTTGTCATTCAAAGCACATGAGCACAAGGGTTCTAGAGCTAACAATTTTGACTCCTCCAAAGGTTTTTAATAACTCCACGCACCCTTTGGGAATGACTTGTTCTCCAGTAAAGCCCACTAAACTGCCATAGAAAAAAGAGACACTTTTCTTAGGCAGGTTCAACTTGGAGAAAGCTTCCACAAAACTTATGTTCGCTGAGCTTCCCTAATCCACTAATACTCTCCTAACCTCAAAATTAGCAATAATGAATCGAATGGCCATCGGGTCATCATGATTGGGCTCCGTTCCTTTGAAATCCTCCATGGAGAAAGTGATCGGCACATCATGCTCCACCGATCAAGGCATAGTCTGGCCAATATTCATTACCAACTTCAATGCTTCCTCCGAGTACACTCTGAAGAGCCTCCTCTTGTGGATCCCCTGCAACGGTATGGATGTCTCCCTTGATGAGCGGTTGCTCATTTTGCTTAGGTGTTCTTCTTGAAAATGCACCTAGCCGACCATTTTTTTGTGTTGGCCGGTGATCTCCCTTTCCAAGGTATCTTGGAAAGTACTTGGCCAAATTGCCACTTCTAGCCAAACTTTCAAAGAAATCCCTCAACATGTCACATTTATTAGTTCTATGGCCAAAAGCTCGGTGATAATCACACTACTTATGTTGATCAACATACTGGGGTTGAAACCTTGGTGCTTCAAGAAGGGCAACCAGCCCAGTGGTTCGGACGTCCCAAAGTATCACACCTTAGGAACATCAAACTTGGCATAATTCATATATGCTCACAGTAGGACCCAATTCCTTGTTCCTACTTTGTCGCAGCCCTTGGTTTATGAGCTTCACATCCTTGTGCTGCCACTGAGCTTGAGCCCCATCTCCCATAGGAGGTTCAAGTTCCACCTCTGGCTCCTCCTTGTGCCTTTTCCAGTTCTCTGCTCCTTCTTCTGCTAGGATATACCCAACAGCCTTTATACGGAGTTCATCTAGACTATGAACCAGGTTAATATTCATGGACTCAGCAAATGGCCTTGGCCTCATGGCTCCTACAAAAGCATACATGGAGACATTTTGATCTAGGTCTTTGATTTGCATCGTTTCTTTATTGAATCTTCCCATAAAATCTTTTAGTATAACATCCTAGAAATTATTTAAAAATTAATTTAAGCTTTATCAGTCATAATTTCAAAAATCCAACAGATTTAGTAATGGTGAGGATAACCCAACAGATGTGTAAAAATAAATATGAATAGTGATTTACGAACCCTACGGACCCATTGGGACAGCCAAAACCCTAGATCTGAAACCTGGAGATGCTCGAAACTGAAAATACATAGGGTTAATGTTAAAAATAGTTAGAAATTATTATTTTATACTCGGAATTAATTTTTAGGCAATATTTGATTACCTGAGTATGGTGTTTCACCTATTCAGTAAAATTTTAGCCTGCGATTTCTAACACCGAAAGACAGTTTAATCTTTACAATTGAATAATGTCTACCACGTAAAATTTCAATGTGCAATTTCTAGATAGAGGCTTTATATTGAACTGAAAATTTTATATGATGTAGCTAACATGTTAGGGCATCTTCAATAAAAATTTTGAGGTATTGTGGGCACTTTTGCTATGTTTGAAAAAATCAAGAACTGAAATTGTACCTATGCTGCCTGAACTATCGGAACTGAAGCTATGAATTTGTCAAATTTTGTTACTGTAGCAAATGATTGATTTTTCCTTTGAAATTTTTATAAAGTATTGGAAACATTTTGAAGTCAACCATGATTTTTATTCTGAATTGATTCAATCATTTGCTTGGGTTAAAAATTATGAGATTATAGTTCTGAGCTGAGATTATGTGGTCTCTAACCACTAAATTTGTAGAATTTTGTTAACATAGTTATAGAACTCTTTTTGCTCTGAAATTCTCACAGGACCGTAAGGACACATTGAAGTGTCATAGGTAATGTATATAGCCTTAGAATTAATGGTTTGAAATACAGAATAATTTGTGCTATGAATATGCTAAATCTGTCATTCTACTAAAAATGAATTGATGCTTTGAATGGATAATATAATGACATTTGGTTCAAGTATGATGTGTGTAAGTGCATGCTATATGATTTAAAGATTGATTTATGAGGAATGAATAATTTATATGTTCTTGGAACATGCATTGGTAAAAAGAAAGGTGATAAATGAATAATGTATATGTTTGAAGCATTAGGAAATTCAGAAATTTATGCTAATGTGTATAGTAATGTGATGCCTGTATATGGGAGTTTAAGGATAATATATGTGCTAAATGAAAAATAAAGTCCCCTTTAGTATGAAAAAGGCGTGGAAAGGTCCCCTTTAATATAAAAAGGACACCAAAAAGTTCACTTTATTATGTCAAGGGCACGAAAAAATAGGGATAATGTTTCTAAGATCCTTTTTGATGCACCAAGGGCACGTAATGATAGGAATAGTAAAGATGAGATCCTCTTTGACTTGACAAAGGCACGGAAAAAATCATTGCAATTGCCATATGTATATGCATATTTTATTAAATTATTTTTCTTGAATGAATTACTAGGATCTTGAATATCATGAAATACACATTTTAAGTGACTGAATGATAAAAGGGACCCACTTCGAAGAATTGGTTTCTGAACTTTAAAATGAACCTTTGATATATTTTTCATGCTCGCATTTTCTTAATAAATCGAAGTGGCTAGGACGATGACAATGATATTAATTTTATTATGTTTTTAGGGAAATGCCTTACTGAGAATTGTATAATTCTCACCCCTATATGTTTGTTTTTCCATGTCATCTCCAAGTTGATCTAGAGAACTATGGGGCTGCTACACAGAAGGAATCGGATTTCAGTAGTTTAGTGGTAGATGCTTTATTATGTTGTGCTTAGTTGTATGTATGTGTGTGTGTATATATGTGTAACGTGAAAAAGAATGCATATGCATTACAGTGTATAGGAGAGCTTCCTTTTGTACTAGACGTTGTGTCACATAAATGCTTTGTTTCTTTATTATATATTTTAATTGAGTTAGGACTTAGTTATTACACGAATAAATCAAACTTGCTTTAGATATTGAAGAAAGGTCTGATAATTAATTAGTAACAACTCTTAAGTATGATGTCATTACTTAAGGATGATGTTGTACTTTGGAGGATGTTATGTTTAGCGGCACTCGATCTTCTTACACTAGGCAGTAGAGAGTGCCAATCATCTCCTGATGGGTTCTACTCGTTGCAAAGTAATTCAAATAGTGGTAGATCAGCTCTCCAAAGCTCGTAATTGACTGAGGAGGAAGGGATGCAAACCACTGCTATGCAGTGTCTATAAGAGTAGTGGGAAAAGCTTTACAATGAAGAGCGTTTGAGTCTCCACAGACGAGCATGGCATTCTTAAATGTTTCCACATGACATGGCATTCTTAAATGTTTCCACATGACTTTGAGGGCCTGTTGATCCATCATAGGGTCTTAAATGGGTTGGAGGTTAATAGGATGGGGGAACAGACTCAATCATGATGAACTCCATAAATGGATGTCCTAGGTGGTAGAGGATAGGTAGTTGATAGTCAATTATCAGGTGAATGGGATTAGCCATTTGGTGGGTAGGTTGGTTATAGCAGGGTGTCTGTTAGCTCGGGCGATAACTAGTTAGTGTGCTAGCATGTGAGATGTGGAGGTAGGCCGATTTGGTTGTTTCATTGTCTTAGTTATTTGCATTTGAACATAGGGAGACTGAGTGTTCAGGTAAGAACTGAGATTCTTCGGGGTGATGTTTACGACGTTGGTTCAAGGTATTGACTTTTTGTTGCATGTCCTGAAGGGTTATTATGATCTGCTCTGCAAAAAGGGGGTACATTATTGGCATTGCCATTGACACTCGAGTTAGCATTGTTGTTGCTAGTCTAAGCATTAGTGGTGTCATTAAGTGCGTTTCCCTTATTATGCGTGTTGACCATCATGGGAGGTGAAGAGCATGCAGTTTGAGGAGTAAAATAAGTGGGAAAGGTTTTTCACAGATGGCACCAAAATGTTATTATCTTGCCCTAAGTAGAGGTTTGGTAGGTTTGTGTCTAGCTTTGGAATAAGTTGTCCCTCTTTGCTTCCATTCAATCGTATATCTAGGTATGAAGATCCATTGCCCATCATTAATGCTCCAACTGCTTCTCCCTTCAATGGTCAGACTTCCTTGGTGAGATATCTAGAGACGTTTTTTATCCTAGGGAAACCTAATGTTGTTTCATATCCTAGGGAACCCGATGCTTCCGGGACTGATTAGATCTGCTTCAGGAGGCCCAACTAGCTTAGCGCAAGTCAGTCGTGATGGCACAATGATCTTGGGACATGGGCCCATTTAAGGAGGCCTGATTGTCTTGGAGTGAAAGGTGATGAGGTCGAAACATGACCGACCAGTCCATAATAATTATCCATAAAACATAATAGTAACTAAAAAGATAAAACACATGATGAAAAAAATCAATGAATATGTATGATGCATATTTACAATTTCTTTGTTTAGTTTTTTAATAATTTTTTTGTCTAGTATAATTACTATTAAGTTTTGTAAAAGGGTGTTATAGGGTGTGGCAATAGTCACTCTTGTGTTTGAATGCAGTCATTTTTTAGGATAGTGTATTTTTTAAGGGATTTCAAATGACTTGGCATGAAATTCCTTGTTTGGATATTAACACCAGGAAATTTAAAAATTTCAAGTATTTTTAGGAGATATTCTCAAAACTTCTAAATACTAGATTTCAAATTCTTACTTCATATTAGGAATTCTGAAATTTCTGCTTATCTTTGTCTCATAACTCTCTCTTTCTCTTTCTCTCTCCCTCTCTCTCTCATGAGTCTCCTCTCATTCATCAATCATTACTTGCTCATCATCGGTTAAACAACCTCTGTAACACCCTAAAAATTATTTAAAAATTAATTTGAGTTTTAATACTTATAATTTCAAAAATATAACAGCTTCAATAATGATGCAGACGGTCCAATGGATTTGTAAAATAAAAATGTGAATAGTAGCTTGCAAGCCCCGCAGGCCCGTCAGGACCACCAAAACCCTAGAATCGGGAACTGGAGAGACCCGAAACTGAGAAAATATAAGGTTAAGGTTAGAAATGAAGTTTTATACCTAAAATTAAATTTTGGGCAATATCCAATGACCCAGGTACGGTGCTTTTCCCATTCAATAAAATTTCAGTGTGCGATTTCTAACACCAAAAGATAGTTTAATCTTTTAAAAAGGAGAATGTCTATCTATTTAAACCAAGTGGACGGCTAAGATTTAATCATGAATAACAAGATCAAATCTTAGTCATTCATCTTATTTTTCTTTTAGAAAGAATTAGATTTCATATTGGATAATTCTCACTATCTAATATAATATCATTAAAAGCTACGAAACCTTATCTTTTGGAAGCATCATTCTCGGCCAGCCACATGAACTATCAGCCTCCATTCTTGCTTCACAAAAAACATCAAATTTGTAGAATTTTGTTTACATAGTTGGGGAACTCTTTTTGCCCTGAAATTTTTATGGAACCTTATGGACACATTGAAGTGTCTCAGATAATTTTCATAGCTTTCGAATTGATTGTTTGATGTGCAAATAAATTTACGCTACAATAGTGTAAAATCTGCCCAATTGCTTGAAATGAACCCAAGACTTGAATTGATAATGTAATGGCATTTTGGTTCTAGTATGACATGAATACTTAGTGTTAAATATTTGGCTATGTGACTTGTGATATATAAATGCATGCTAAAGGAAGTAAAGATTGGTTTATGAGGCATGATTGAAATCACAATGTGAAAGAATGCCTATATGTGTTTTATGCATACATTAAAAAAAGAAAAGTAAATGATATATTGAATTAAGTTCTATAGTCATAAGAAACATGAGATCTTCTTTGCCTTGTCAAGGGTAAATAAAGAAACATAAGATCCTCTTTGACTTATCAAGGGCAAATACAGAAACATGAGATCTTCTTTAACTTGTTAAGGGCAAATAGAAAGAGATGAGATCCGTTCAAATTGTCGAGGGCAAATAGAGAAGGATGAGATCCTTTTCGAATTGTCGAGGGAAAATAAAGATAGATGAGATCCTCTTTGATTTATCAAGGGCAATTAAAGATAATTTTCCTGCATTTGCCATATTCATATTTGTACGATTAAGAATCATTTTAATTGACATTATTTACTATGATTATGAGCTTATGATAAATGTGTACAAAGTGATTAATTTTTAAAAAACAACCCACTTTGGAAATATGGTTTGGAACTTTAAAAAGTGAATTGTTATTATAAACTGCATGATCACCTTTTTCTTAATAAATCGAAGTGGCTGGGACGATGACAATGACAGTACGATTGTGTATTTGGGGAAATGTCCTACTGAGAATTGTATAATTCTCACCCCTATGTGTTTGTGTTCCCATGTCGTCTCTAAGTTGATCCAGAGAACAAGAAGGTTGCTTTATGAAAGGAAATCAAATTTGTAGTAGTTTAAGGCTGAAGCTTGTATCGATTGTATTTAGTCATATGTTTATGTCTGTAAATACAATAGAGACCAAATGTGTATTGAAGCTCATAGAAGAGCTTTCTTTTTGTATTCGACCTTATAATCAATAAATGTTTGTTTCTTAGTTATATATATTAATAAAATTACGATTTATTTACTTCACGATTCGATCGATCTACTATAGATATTTAAGAAAGGTCCGCTAATTGATAAGTAACAACTCTCAAGTACAATGTCATAACTTAAGGATGAGGTTGTACTTGGGAGGATGTTATAACCTCTGCCACCGCCCACTAGCATCGGTTGCTCACTCTGCTCCACCCTGTCATTGCCAATGTCCTGCAATCGTAGGTTATTCACTAGTTGTTCACCAATACTTGTTCTTCGTTGCATATCGTTCAATGCCCACCATCTACTCTTATGGTCTTATCCATAGAGAGGATGATATAATTAATCAGGAAAACAAAGTATATCATAGATAAAGTCATATATAATTACCTTATCAAAACAAAAGATTCTAAAATTGAAGTGAATTCAATTGAAGCAATTAGAACTTTACCCAATTTATTATTATGTTCATTGTTTATATAATTCATGTAATATGCACCATGTTACTTAAAAGAAAAGGAAAACAATTTCTCATGTATGTTTAGTGAGTAAATGTTTATTTTAGTTTCTAACTTTATATTCATGAGTCATTTTAGTCCTTCACTTTTAAAATAAGTCAAATTAGTTCCTGACATTACAAAACGTGAGTCATGTTGATTTCTCAGCTCACTTTTATTTAACTTTCCTTTAATTAAATGATGATGTTTAACGTTATGTGATACTTTGAAATATTTTATATCATCTTATGTAACATTAAGTTTAAAATGACTTATTTTGGTGTCTAAAAGTACACAAAATCGATCACTTGAATGTCTTTTTTATGTCATAAAATAACTCATTTTATGTAATTATAGAGATTAAAATGAGTCATTTTAAACTTTATTATACTTCAGATGACATATAATATGTTAAGGTATCACTTAATATTATGTACTATTATTTAATTGATAAAATGTTAAATAAAAATAGGATGATGAACTAACATGACTCATATTTGGTAATATAAGGGATTAATTTGACTCATTTTAAAATTGATAAATAAAAATAACTTACGAATGAAAGGTCAGGAACAAAAATAAGTATTAACTTATTTCAATACTATATTAAAAAACTAAAATATTATTCATAGTCATAATATATAAAAAAAACTATATCACATACTCACATCCTATTCATTATGTGATGGATTGTTGGGCTCACTTGAATGGGTTACTCATTTCAAAAAGAAAAATATTTTTTGTATAATAAAATTAAACAACAAATACACATCACATACTTTATAACTATTAAATATGATGAGTGATCCTCACTTATCCCACTTACTCATTACATCTTATATATAACTATTATAACATAAAATGTATAATATATATTTATTATATAATTTTATTATTAATACAAATAGATACAAATGCTCACGTGATTGATATTCATGGTAATTGATACGGTACGTATCTCAGCATTTGCTTCGAAGTATCTCGACGTTACACATTTATACAGCAATGGCGGTACTGGTGGTGGTGGCCCCTAGGCGGTCTCGCTCCGCGGCCGCCGCCACACTCTCGGGGCCGCTTACGGTGCTGCTCCTCATTTCTCCAGCGACGCTCAAGTCAACGCTGGACTCCCCGCTTGGTTCGTGGCACTCTGATTTTGTGGGTACCACGATTTGGCCCGTGATTGCTGTGGCTTGAGTGGAGAAGCTCTCTATCTCAAAAAGATCAGAACTTGCGTCACTCGCTGCGTCTTCGTCCATGGCACGGGACTTGGGAGTCGGTGGGGATGGCAAGTTTCGTCGGTGCTCTCTGTCGACGGTTGGTTGGAAAACTTCCATAGAGTATCGGGGTGGTTCTTCTTCATGGACCACGTGAAGAACCTGATTTTTGCTGTTGGAGGTTGTTGGTAATGCAGGAAAAGTAAAGCCTTCGGTCATGGTGCTTCTGGCTTTGCCAATTGCAGGTTGGAATTTTTTAGAGTCTACTGTCTCGTTGGGAGTGGCGGGATCTCTTTCCAATTTGTTTGTTGTTGTCGGTGTCTTGGGATCCTGTGATATTGGAGGTTGAGGTTGAGGTTGTGGCAGTGATGTTGTTGTAATTGAAGGTTTGGGTTTCGGTGTGGTTTCGCTAACTTGCACGGATTTTCTACAAGTGCAAGGACATTTTCTTCGTAAAAGCGATATGGGTTTTGACAATGAAGCTCTGAATTTCGTTTTCAGATCTGTAGGGTTATGAGGATGAGGGGGTTTTCTCGTGGTGGAGACTAAAACCTCACTTGTTGGAAGATGAGATACCAAACATGCTTGGCTGTGCGAACTGGCCTCAGAAGAGGAAGCTGCTGGAGTTGAAGCATGGGATGAGTACTGTGCTCTGTAGTTTGATGATCTGCTGGTCTTTGTGGGATCACCTCCTCGCTCTGGATTGTGTTTGTCTTCGGTGTTCATGTTAAGCAGAGGAGAAACTCTATTGTTACTGCTGCTGTTGGTCACTTCGTTGAAGTACTTGTGTGCATTAAAAATGCCGATCTCGGCGGTGGAATCATGATCAAGTGCTGTAAATCGACCTGGCCGAATAGTATGGCGCTGTTCACATTTGCTTATCTGATCATGTCTGAGATGAGTAGAGAAAGAAGCATCTCTGTTTATCAGGGTGGCTGATGACTTTGGATTCATGTTGCCATCAAAGGTCTTCATCACTTTTCCTCTTTACTTTGTTTCCGTTCTTTTTCTGAGGGATGTAATTGACAGTGTAACTGACAAAGTTGAGAATGAAACTAAACCTTTGAGGTATTGCCCCTTAAATTCATAATGTGATATATATTTGTGTGTTTGTCCGCGCTCATGGCTGTATACTAATTCGTCCTATCATCAATCACAAATCAATATAATGGAAAGAATAATGTTTTTTTTTTTTTATAGACGAAAGAATAATTTTATTTGTATATTAATGACCGACACACTTGACAATACCACTCACGCCCTGTAACTAAAATTTTACATATTTTCTATAAAAGTGAGAAAGTCTTGTGGCACGTCTAGAAAGTGTGTTCAAGTAACATCCCTCAAAGCAAAAATACCACTCATGTCACCCGTGTCCCTAAATTAATTCCCCCGTCTTTAATGAAACATAAGCCTAACCTATAGTAGACCTCAGCATTTTCTACACACTAGGTTATGGCATCTATGTGGATAGAATGATGAAGGTTTTAATTATGTTGTATTTCATTTTATTCGGCTGCAGCATGGCCGTATATATGTTCTTCGCATATGTCTCTGTCTAAAGGCCAATTATTGAAACAAATTTAAGTGTGCTTTTGAGCGTAAGATAAGCAAAGCAGTAGCTTGAAGTAACATAAAGCTAAGCCAAATAAAAAATAATAAAGTGGCAAAAGCAGAAGGGCTTGTTCTACCTAATTTGTAGTGGAGGCTTATTTGTTATTCAGCATGTTAGTAGACTTGGTGTGAGAAGAAATATAGTTTCTTCATTCCAGAGATCAATCTAACTGTTCTGAAGCAGAAATGTAATAACTCTGGACGATGCCTCTGGGACTGGGAGTATTACATATCCAGAGAGAGTTTTGAACCTGTACATAGTTCTAAATTGCGGTTGTGATCGTACTTGCATTGGGATGTGAACAATTGTAAGAGAATGCTGCTAATGCGGCCACAATTGGCACTGCAATGAGATAGTAGAGGGCATCTTAATAGCAATATTACAACTGTAGTTAGGGTTACAAACAGCAATTTAAAATCATGAAGGATTTATTGTACTTGTGTGGTCAAGGTCCTTGTAATAGTATTACTGGTGGTGAAAAATCACAAGGAAATTTTATTAAAGCAGTTGCAATTACAGTTATGATGAGGTCGCGAAGTTATCCAAAACTGCAGTAAGAATTGTTCTGTTGACTGCACGTTAAGATTGCTAACACCAAAATAAAGATTGATATTTCAGGCCTCATTTTTTATTTAATAAATTGAGAGTTAGACTATAATGATTTGCCAGTGTTTTTCAATAAACATTGGAAATAATATCATTGTTACTGTTAGTATGTTGTACCAAAAACGGCAAATTGGGTACGACATATGAGTGTTGCTATGGTATATTAATCTTGGACATCCTATAAGATCTATGGTTCAGAACACTCAATTTTCCTTTTGCTGTTTATCTTTTATTTATTCTTTGTCACCTTAAAAAATATACCTGTTTCAAATATTTAAACAGTAAACCACTTTTTCGCCTAAGGGATTGTTTCCAAACTGAAGATGTGACCATTCCTTACCTTTCCAACTTTTCTAAGTGAGCTTTCTCTTCACGTGGCCGCTTGATAGGAATTGTGGTTTTGATTCAAGAAATTAGGAAGGGAAAAGGTCCCATCTGAATACAAATGTGGGAGGGCCCATTTCATCTGACATTAGGAAGGGTTGGTCTGAACTCTTCATGAGAGATCAGATCACAAGAACTGTCTGTCTTATGGGTTAGGCCAACCAATTGCATCAGAGGTGGATTGATTTGGGAAGCACCGGAATGGTGGGTCACCATTAACCTTCCAGCTAATGAACATGCATTGATTTATTGCCTAATAATGCCAGTTTCTAGACAGTTCATGTGTATGGCTCTCGCGCAGGTGGTCTGGATTTTCCTTGGAGAAAGATTTTGTCTACGTTCTTTCTATCTGATTACAGGAGACAGTTTTTTATCCGGTGCCCATTGATTTACTTGTAAATAGTGTCCTTTGCTTCATAGAATTTCAACTTGGTCAATGTAGATCAATATTACTATTCATCCATTGAAAAGGGATAATTATGCGCCTTTTAAACTGCTCATATAGGTTTTGTTTTCTCCTCCGTTCTCCTTTGCTTTCGGTTACCCTGTTGAATGGGACATGACCTTCCAATATGTCAGTATCAAGGGGTGGGATTAGAGCCGGCTATATAGCTTGTGATCCGCAAATCAACTCATTTAACTCACGGCCAGTTCTCACATACAGATGATAAGTTGTTTGTACGCTGCAGATCTGATATTGACAAATGATGAGAAGACATTTGTACAGTGTGGGGGCCACAGAATGGTGTATGTAAAAGTTCGATCATAGTTAATAGTATGATTAAAATCGTTGTTACAATGAGATTATAGATGGTTAATTATTGTTTTATTTGGGGCTTTTTTATTTGGCTAGAAAATGAAAAAATCAAAGACGTGGATGATGTTCTAGGTTGGGTCTTTGGCGATGGTGGACATTCTCATTTCTGGTAATGTCATGGAAGGCGTAATAGGGTTATTTAAAGGAAGAATATGTGCAAAGGGTGGTGGGGAGTGTGTATTTGCTGGTGACAATTTTTAGTATTGGCGTTGTGGGAGCGCTTGGACTGTAATTGGCGAGGCAAAGGCGGCTTTGGGTTGTGTTGTCCTTGCATCGCCACCCGCGTGATTGGTTTGGCGTTGGGGCAACAAAGGATTCCCAATATGTTCGATTAGAAACCAGTCATCGGAAAAAATGTGTCGACGATGGTGATTGTGAAGGTAATAATGTTCCATCATAACTGTTTTTCGATTAATCCGATGTTTGTTTGCGGTGAAAAACGATTGTGGTTGGCACTGGTGTTGGTTGCATGGTTGATCTGTGTTGTTGTTTTCATAGCTGAGTCGTTTTTGTCCATACATTGGTTGAGAAGAATTGTTTTTGTGCGCTATGGTGGCGATGAATTTTAGGCGGTATGTAGGGGATGAGTAGATTATTTGTTTTTGAGGGTATTTGGTGAGTTCAGGGTGCCCATAGTATGGGTTGTGTGGGGTGTGTATTTGATTATTTGATGAGTGGACCTGGAAAAAAAAAAGTAGTCATGTTGTTCCGAATCGTGGTAAGTTGTTGATTAGTTGATGTCATCTGGGTTGGTCGTAAGGAGGACTGGAAATCAAAAAGTAGTGATAAAATCAGTGATGGAAGACAACAGTGAACAAAGAATAATTGTTCAATGGGAAAAGCATGTAGAGTCCCGGTTTTGATGTATTGGTAGGGATGAAATGCTAAAGATTGTATGAAAATTGAGTGAATTTGTTAATAAAAAGTTATTACTGATTGTGTGTTTATATAATGAATCGCTTGGGCATCATTTAGTTATTAAGTATTTAGATTTGTGATTTTAATTTTTGATATATTATTGGCAAGGAAGCATGGCACAGATTGTGTGGAGAAAGAATGGATAAGATGGAGATGGAATATGGTAAGTTATGGAAGATGGAGTAGAGATGGAATGCATGAAGTTGTTGTTACAAGAATTAGAAATGTTAGTGTTGGGAAATAATAATGAATGCATGGTGTCTGTTTTAAAGCTGCTAAGGTGCAAAAGAAAGCAGAGCATGAACCAAGTTTTGGCATAAGTGAGTGTGAAACTCCATAAGGCAGTGAGTTGTGTCTGTGAAAGGTGATGAACCAATGAGGTAAGTTCATGGATTGCTTTTTAGGTAGTTTGACTTCTCGTTGTTAGGATTCATTAATGTGATTGATTGGGTTTGTTTCAGTTGGTGTAACAGGAAATAGATACATCAGTGTTTGGAAACAAGTTCGCAATGCATGGTCTCTCTTTTAAAGCTAGTGAAGTGCAAATGACAAACACAGAATGAAGTAGTTTTGGCAAAATTGACATTGGAATCATAGAAGGAAGTTATTACTGCCTTTGCAAGGTGCTGAATCAGTGCGGTTAAGTTCATTGATTGCTTTGTAAGTAATAGTTTTTTTGCTTAATTTTTTTGGGTTACGATGAATCACCGTGATTGATTCCAATGTTGTGTTGGGTCCAAAAGTTTTACTATTACTGAGAAGGTGTTGGTACGTATTTGTTGAGGCAAAGTTGTCATGTGAGGGCACAGTAATGAGTTGAATGTTTTAATAATTTATTTGGTTGGTGAAGGTGATGAATTGATTGTTGAAATTTTTGATATTGGTAAAGGGCACGAATAATGAATTGCAATTCTGGAATAATTATGTTTGCTGTGGAATTGTGTGGTTCAGTAGGCAAGTTTAGTGTACCACAAGTCACCTGTTATGTGTGTTATAATTCTCCTTTACTATGTCCTTCTTTCCCTTCACTTGTATACGCCATTAAAGCTTATATTCAGGCATGAAAGAAAAAGGCTTGGTATGGCATTGAATTGGTTTGGATTGTGGTGCATGAAGTAAAGTAAAAGGCATGTCTATTTTTGTGTTGATGCCATCTGGGTCTTTTTAGGAAGTTTGGATTTAGTATCTTTATCTATTAATTGGGTTGTATCATGTTAAACGGACAGTTTCATAGTCCATACACTATGAAGTGAGTGGAAAAATGGAGTGTGTGAAATTGGCGATGGAGCTTAATCCCTAATGAATTGAGGGGGATTCTCACATGGAAGCGGGGCTACGGTGCCCTTTTTTTTTAAGAAGTCGGTTGGTCCAACCTTTGTGTAATGTACAGTATTTTGTTTTATTTTTTTTCTTTACATTGTTGTTATTTCTATTTTGTTAATTATCATTATTTTTAATATTTATTTGTTGGTTGTTCTGACTTCTACTATGTATACAGTATTTTTTTTCCTTTAGTTGTTGTGCTTTTTTTTTGGTAATTTTAAATGTTTTTAATAATTTTTTATTTATTTTGTAAAAAGTTCGATTTGTACAAATTTTTGTCTATGTACAGTATATTCTTAATTTTAATTTGTTAATTATGTTTTCTTTGAGATTAATTGTCTTCCAAATTTGTTTGGTAATATTGTTGTATTTTTATTAAATTTGTTTTGGTATTTCCTTTTTATTTTGTTATGAGTTTAATTAATTATGACTTAGAAATTTTTTAATTAATTTTGTCAATTAATTTATTTTTTGTTTAATTGTTTTGTCTAAAACAGAATTATTTGTTATTTTTTAGTTTCTTTCAAAATAAATACAAAAACATTACAAATTAAATATGGAATACAATTACAAATTTAACATAACATAATTAAAAAAATACAATTAAAAAATATAGTATACACAGTAAAGAATACGGATAAACCAATTTGTTTAACAAGTAAATAAAAATAAATATTAAAAATAAGTATAATTACTAAAACAAAATAAAAATGAAAAGAAAAAAGAAAAAAAGCAAGGGCACTATTATGTTAACAAAGTTTGGACAAACCGAACTCAACAAAAAAAATGAAATCAAAAATAAAAAAATTTGATAGTAAGAATTAAGGTGCCCGCTTCATTTATCGGTAAATGCTTACGCTGTCTTTTTTTTTTCAATAAGTTGAACCAACCGACATCTATGCAATGCACAATAACTTTTTTTTATTTTTTCCCTTTTTTGTGTTTTTATTTTTATTTTGATAAATTTAATTCTTTTTTTTGTTGAGTTCTGGTTGTCCGAACTTTGTTATGTTAACAATGATTTTTTTCTTTTCATTTTTACTTTATTTTAGTAATTATAATTATTTTTAATATTTATTTTGATTTACTTGTTAAAGAAATTGGTTTATCCATATTCTTTATTGTGTATAGTATATTTTTTAATTGTATTTTTTAGTTATATTTTTTTAAATTTGTAATTGTATGTATTCCATATTTATTTTGTAATATTTTTGTAATTATTTTGAAAGAAAGTCAAAAATTAAAAAGAACACTATTTCAGAAAAAACAATTAAACAAAAAAAAATTGAAAGAACAAATCAAAAAAGTTACAAATCATAATTAACTAAACTCATAAGAAAATAAAAAAGAAAAAGATACTGTACATATAATGGAATGCGGGAAAACTGCATTCTGTTGAATCAAAAGTAAAAATAAATTTCCATTATAAAATTAACAATAAAAAAGTTATGGAAAAATAATAAAATAAATGGACACTTGACCAATAATGAAATAGCAAATGGTAGGCAAGTTTTACTCTATGAAAAATTATATTTGTTTTAGCATAATAAATAAAATCATACACTTTTAATAAGTTTATATGTAATAGTAAATTTGATGTTAACTATTGAAATAATATTTGTAATTAACTTACTATTAAGTTAATCAATTCAAACATAGTAAGCACGTTTTTTTCTTTTTTTTTAAAACCATTTCAATTTTTAATTTATAAATTTTTTACCATTTTATAATTTTTTAAAGAAATGAATAGCACTTTTTTTCAAACAATTTTTTTCTTTTTTTTAATACAATTCGGTAACCCAGAATTGTATTTATTGCACGAGAATTTTTTTCCTTTTCTTTTTCTTTTTTTTAAAGAATAACTAAACATAAAAATAAAAACAATGAAAAGAAAAAAATAAAAAAAATGTTGTACAATACATAGAGGTTGGTTGGTCCGACTTCTTAAAAAAAAAAGAGGCAGTAAATCCCCCAAAAATTAAAAAATATATATACAATGTATAATTATATTTTTCCTTTCTTTCAATTGTGTTTCTTTGCAAGTTCATTCATAAACAATGTAATTAGATAGACCACAAATCTAGCAAGTGTTAAAATAGTAAAAATAATAACATGTAATTGATAAGTCACTATAAAGTCTTGCAAACTTTCGAAAGGACCATAATAATTTTTTTGTAAGAATTGGTATGGGTCATAGGGCCTGTTTCAATAAATCAGCACAATTACTTCTTGTTACCTCATACTCCGAATGATAATAGGATCCATACACAAGTGGTCCAAAAAAAATGCGTTCCCTACCTCGTTAGACAAAAAAGATTGGAACTTCTATTTCCATATACAAAGCTTTTCGTGTTTATTGAAAAAGAGTGGGATCTTCTTTATCATGAGTCAACTATAACATTTAGACTCAAATCCCAGATCAGTGTGTGGATAATAGAGTGAAAAAAATTTGAATATTTAAAAGAAGGTATGTACAAAACTTTTTTTTATAAAAAAGGGATAGTAATATGATAACAAAAGGGTACTAAAACAAAAATTTGGCAAGATGTAAATTGAAACAAAAAGTAATTTGCATTATCCAACAAAATCAAACATAAGCTCAGATTTGATCAAGTAGGGAATTTCTGCAGTTACCTACTTCAGCAAAGTGTTCATGTAGTGCAAAATAAAGAGCATGAAGATAAAATTAAATAGGCTGAACATCGAAAAGAAAAAAAAAGGGCAACATCAACAAGCAATCCAAAACATAAACTTTTCAGATCCATAAAATGCTTGCAATTTTTCAGGGAATGTTTAAGCATATAGTCCTGCACAGCTGAACTGCTAAGTCCGACATTAGCATCACCTAGAAGGGAAAAGAAAACACAGTTAGTTGTTATTTTTTAAATATTGAGGGAAAAAACATTATGAAAAATATTAAATTTCATGGTATGAACCTCATGGTATCAGTCAATTGCATGATAGGCATGAACTTGCAACTGAGGAATGCTTCCATCTATGACCTCAAAAATGCATATGTCATTGGTAGCCAAGTGATTGTTGACCATAAACCTGTACCAATTGAGTCCAAACATAATACCGTTCCTATTGTCGTATTTGGTGCAGCTGACTTCCCACTCACGGCCACCTCTCATCAAGACAACCGTATATCTCTTCTGGTTCTTGTTATAGAAAATTGGTAAGTTAATCTGCAAAATGTTCGAAACAATTAAAGAATGAAAGTGAGTATGGTAAAGACATGAAAAAGCGGTTGACGAGAGGGTACCAGTTTCCCATGAAGGTTAGCATAAGGAGTGAGCTTGATGGTAAAAAAGTCTTGTTCTGTTTGAAATGCTGCAGCAACCTGTTGTGTGCATAGATCATCGGGCTAGTTCAGTGCTCGAATAGGCCTTTTTGGGATAGTTGCTTGTACTATGACAACAAAAGAAAAAAATTTAGTATCAGGAGGGTAAGATGTGGTGGTCAAAATCAACAATTGAAACAAAATGATACAAAATACTAAATGATGACTTATTCATGTAATTCACCCTGTTGGGATGGAAGGGGGAGGGTTGAGGCTGAGGTGATAGATTGGAATTGGAGTGATTGTCGAAGTCATCATATGTTATTTCTAAAGCATCTGGTGCAATTACGAGGATAAGAAATGTTGTATCTGCCCTGAACTTGAATGCCAAGACATAGGTAGATGTAATTTCGTAATGGCGCACGAACTCAGGCTAGCCTTGTTAGAAATAGAAGCGACCGTTGGTGACAAAACATGTGACTGTCCACTGTATTTGGAGTCTGCAGTATGACCTGGTTTGGCAGATGGTTGCCATGTACTGAGGTGAAGGGCGTAGGCAGTTGCTTCGGTACCAACATAGTTAACATTAGTGGAAACATAAATAGATATATCATGTGCAATTTAAAAGTAAAAGGCTGTGAAATGCTTACCAAGTGTGGTAGGTCACGTGGCATAATAATTCTTAAGAAAAAGTTGGGTAAGGAGAGGCGGTGATGAGGAAGACGACGAGACATTGCCTGCATTTTGAGAGAAGTCAGAAAATGTGAGTTTAAAACGTAAGGAATTCTAGCCATTTTAAATGTTGTAAATTGAGAATATAGTGAAATACAATCTGGGCCTCAAATGATTGAATTGTTTTCTCACTCCTTGAAGCCATGCTTGAGCCATACCTTGAACCATACCTCACCATGCTTCAAGACCACATTATCTCACCTCATGGAACTCATGGATGCCCTCCAATTCTGCACACATGGCCGAAGCTTTCCTCCTCCATGAGCACCCTCCATTTGTTTCATTTCTCTATAAATAGAATGCCTTGAGGAGCTTGCACCACTTTTAGATCATTTGCTAAGTTTAGGAACACTCAAAGCTTTTCTTTTTCTCTCAAAGCTCTTGTGTTCTTCAAGTTCTTGGAGTTCTTCATCATCTTCATCTTCTTCTTCCATCTTCAAGTTCATCACACCAAATAGGGATTTCCTTTCATGTATTCCTCTCTTTAAAGTTCTTATTCTAGCTTTATGTTCATAGTTTCTCTTGATTCTTTTTAGAACTTCTTTTCTTCTCCTTTTCCTTTCTCATTTTCGGCCATGGGCCTTGAAGTTCAAAGAAATGAGAGCTTGATGATGAGAGTTTCATGATGATGTTCATCACTTGAAACAAACTCTAGAGCTTGATCTTTGTTCTTGAGCAAAAATGTTTCTAGCTTTTCCTTTCTTGAACTCTTGAGAACCTTAGTTTTGATGATGATTTAAAATGGTTCTAAGGACTCAATGATGAGGTCTCATGATGTTGGTGTTAATATATCATCAAGATCATGGACTCTAGAGTTTCAAAATATTCTTTTTGTTCCTTGAAATTTCGGCCATTTCCTTTTCTTTTACATGCAAAATGTTTTGATTTCTAAAAATGTTATGTTGAGTTCTAAGAACTCTAGACTTTACTTTATCTTGGTTTGATGAGTTTGGGTTGAGGTTTATGTTCCTCTAAAGTCTTGTTAAGAGCTCTAGAAAGATAAAATGAACTTGCATAATTTATCTTATGCTTGCATTTATATTTACATTCTCGCTATGCACCTTTACTTTCAAGCTATCGCCTAAGAACATAAAGATTAAAATGGAACTTGCATCATCACTTAATTTAATTCTCAAAGCCTTTCTATTTCGACCTTAAAGTCGATTGTTGTTGGGCCTAGAGCACTAAAATAAAGAATTGAACGTGCATTATCACCTAATTAATCTCTCGAATACCTATCTATTTCGGCCTTAAAGTCGATTGTTGTTGGGCCAAGAGCACTAAAATAAAGAATTGAACCTTGCATATTTACTTTCAAGCTTGCACGTTTAAGTTTATGCCTTGCATATTTAATTTAAGTCATCACTTTGTTTTGTAAGTAAGATTAAAAACGGAAGGCATGAGCACGTTTAGTTTATGTCATAACTTAACAACCTAGAGCTCAAAGACTTGTCCATTTCATTTCAAGTTAAAGTTTAATGTGAATGCATTCTTTGAATGCATGTTTTCGGCCAAGTAGTGATGATGGACTTGCAATGAGATTTCATCTAACTACAAGGACCAATAGTCTATGTTCTAAGTTTTTCTTAAAGCTTTACAAATCTTTTCAAGGTTATGTTATCATGAAATATGACTTTATTCCATTTTAGGAGATGAAATATATCTTGGTCATTGACCTAAGGCTTCTCTTAGCCTCTTGATGAATTAAAATGATTTGCAAAAAGTTTTAGAAATTCTAAATTGATTCCAAGAGAAACTAGTTAACTTATGTATCTAGAAATGTCAATTTAAATCCTTTACTGAAGCTAAATGTTTTCGGTTCTGATATGATGAGTGTGATACTGTATGATGATGTTTTGATGTGTTAGAATGTGTGAAAATATCATATGATGATGTAGAAATGATTCTATGCATAATAGGTAAGAAACTAGCTAACTAGAAATACCGTAAAGCTAGAATTTAACATAGTTTTGACCCATTTGTTTATGGAACTTATCCAAACTGTTTTAATGGGAGCATAATCAGATTAGGATTGTTTAGACATGAAAAACTTGGTAACATTTGGATTAGAATCGAATTCTAGCACCTATAGGGAAACTAGTAACTAGAAAACCGTAAAAGTGCAAGTTTAGAACATTTATCTTTCTGGATTCTGTCCAGCACCCTTACAACATGATAAACATGATTAATAATTAGTCCTTAAGCATAGGAATGCCTCATAATTGATTTAGATTTAATTCATAGCGCCTTAGGCGAAGACGGAACCAAGAAAGGTTCTAAAACGTAAGTTCTAGAACCCCGTAATCACAAGTTAGGAATTCTACCCTATGCTATTCAGATTTAAGTGTGAACATGAGGATTATGAATGATGTTTAATTATGAGTCCTTAGGTGCATAAAATATGAGCGACAGATGTTAGAGAACCATATCTCATGATTAAGACCCGTAAGGGTCAAAGCATAAGCTACCGTAAGGATAAACGGTTGAACGTTCCATGATGATGCATGTGGTATGTAAATGATGATGATGTTATTCATATGAGGAATTCATGAGGATATATGTTTATGTGGCATAAAGCAAATTTGGAAGAAATTGGGCGTAATGCCATCGTGCCGCCGAATTCCCGACGAATTTGGGGACTTAAAGAGATTTTTGAAAATTAAGGTACTAAGATGGGTTCTAGGATGACACCGGTTCGACCGAGCACCTCCATAGAACTCATGTGACATAGGTACCAATTTATACTCTTAGGTGACACCGGTTCGGCCAAGCACCCCTAAGAGAATTGCCCCCTAACCCGTACTCAGATAGTCGGGATTTATGATTTATGATACGCTTATCGTTAAGTGGTAAGTAAGAACTAGTGACGACTAGTTAAGGTATGAGCTCATAACCTAGATATGTGACACGTTCTGGGTGACACCGGTTCGGCCGAACACCCCCAGTTCGATTGTCTTTTAGGGTGGCCCATGAGGAAGAGAAGTTTCATGATTATGATTATGTCACTAAGTTTGTCCCATATGAATGTTTCTATTGCCACTTTATGCCACTAAGTATGATGATGCTTGATGTTATGCTTTATGTATGTGCATTAGGTAGTGTCATGCATACATCTACTATTATGTTGCATTCATGACATTAAGACCATCCTAAAATGAATGGACCTTGGCTAAAGTATATTTTAAATTTTAAAATGAACTTAATGCATGTTCAGTCATTTTGTATAATTAAACCCAAGGTTCCTGAGGACGTAGATGATGACACCTAGGTAGTAAGAGGCCCTACTGAGATTCTTTAGCAAGATTCTCACTCCCTCTATCTCTTTCTTTCCGTCACATCTTCAGATGGCGACGTTCGTAGTGTTCGTGGACACCCCGACATGGGAGGTGCACTATGACCCGACTCACGGGTCATACCATTTTGAGGGGCAGTGCACGGTGAGGGTTTTCATGTTCGTAGGACGCCCCTTTGCTCATCCTGTGCACACCTATCGCTTCTCCCCGACTGCACCCTATGGCGACGACGAGCGGGTTTTTGAGCATGCGCGTACGCATGACGAGAGAGTGCTCCGCATGCACACCGCCGCCTCAGCCATGCGAGACTATCCCGATTATGTGCCCCGGACCTACTTCTCGGAGACCGACCCGTCCGAGAACCCGCCTACCCATCCGTATAGCGAGAGCTCTGCCCCCTCTCCACCATTGATGAGGGAGGGCAGTGAGGATACCGTGACTCAGCCACGACTTGCACGGCGACAGGAGATGCGGCCACATTGCGGGGGTCACTCTCGATCCCCGTTCCGCCTCTTTACGCCCGAGAAGCTCGCCCAGTTTCCCGGATACTTGCCTCGTTCGCGAGATGGACGTCAGTAGGAGGTGACGATCGACCGATGGAGTACCCGGTTAGAGCACACACCACTCAGATGGGGATAAACCTTCTTTTTTTTAGAAGTTATCCCATTAGATGCACTCGGGTAGGGGAGTAGATCATGTTTATGTTTATGTTGTATTTCCTTTCATGTATTTCCCTTGTACTAAATTAAGTCTCACACTTATAAGTGGGCAAGTTATATATATATATATATATATATGAGATGATATTCAGTGTTATTCATGTCATACCTTATGCTATGATGTTATGAGATGTATGATTTGATCGTTACATGATATATCGCATCACGCGGCTCTCACTTTTTATTTCAAAAAAAAAATTACCCGTATTTTCCGCTATGTATTTCAAAGTAAAAATGAGAACTATGAAGTAACAGACTAATGATTAACCTAAATATGTTCTAGAGTATTGGGTTAAAAATTAGGATGTTACAATTTATGGAGTTCATGACAAACTTCATTGTTGAGAAGTATTTTACCATAATTATGTATTTCCAGTATTTATAATAAAAATTATAAATGAATTATACATGTAATCATGAATATGTAGTAATAATATTGATATTCAGTATGCACATGACCACTATTTCAGTAAAGTTAAAGTCTTTAAATTTGGAAAAAAAATTTCATCCAACCTAATTAACTGTTAATTTGAGAGAGTTTGTTCATTCCAAAATTGGTCATGCCTGTGACACAAATTGACAACATAAAAATTAAAGAAATAGCATATGATGGTGTGTAACATTGTAAAGAAAGGATCTTACTAAAGTGCCTTATTAAGGAGTGTGAAATAGAGTTTTAGAAATTGTAACTCTAAGTAAGGTTGAAAAACTCTTAAACGAAGAGGTATTATAGTTTGATGCAATCCTGTTCCAGCAAATATTAGTTTAATGAAATATATTATATTTTAAAATATTAACTATTGGAGGGGTTGCTTAGAATTAAAAAAATATTCCCTTTTTGCTTAAAAATATAGGGAAGGGAAGGAACAATTGCCTAACTCCAAAGTTATACCATATTGTAACGGCCCGATTTTCTATTTGAGTGGAAAATGACCAAAATGCCCCTGAGGTCATTTTCGGCCCAGAATTCGAGGATGGCCGACTCGGCAGTCCTCGAAGGGCCAACTCAATGTTTGAAGGGGATTGAATGACCCTTGAGTGGTTCCGGAGGTGAAAGTCTCATTTTCCGCAGTTTCGGGTCAAAATGACCAAAATACCCCTATAGCGTTTTGCGCGGGTAAAGGTGCCGTTTGAGCCTGAAACTTTCCCCAGAGGTTTAAAACCATGTTTTTACATGTTTCAAAACATCTGTTTGAGTCCCGGCAGTCCCGGGAAATTTTAGTGAAAAATTACGATTTTGCCCCTAGAATAGTGTTTTTGAGCTTAATGATGTGATTAAGCAAACCTAAGCAATATTAGGCTCTAAACAAAGATTAATTAATTTCCATAATTAATCTAGAGTCAAAATAAATTATTAAAATTAATTAGAACCTAAGATTGCTTAGATTAGATTTAAATCTTTTTTCTAAAACTCAAGATTTCACTCTTGGAATCTTGAATATTGTTTTCTCTCTCCAATTCCTTAAATCAAGGAATTGTGTCTAGAATTGTTTATACACTAAAATGAATTTATAACTCACTAATGATGCAAGAACACTCTTTAATTATGTCTTGACAACCTTGATTACCCATTTTCTCACCTAAACACTTTCTTACAAATTCCTAATCTTAATCCTAATCAAAGATACACCTAAACACAACTCTAAACCACAATTAAGATGCAAGAAACCCTCCCCCCATGGCTGATGCATTTCGGCCCCCTCTCTCTCAATTACCACACATGTTGAATTGTTTCTCACTCAAAGAACCATGCTTGAAGCCATACCTTGAACCATACCTCACCATACTTTGAACCATACCTCAAGACCACATTATCTCACCTCATGGAACTCATGGGGGCTGCCCATGGGCTGTAATGGGTGAAGCCTTCCTCTTCATTTGCACCCTTCATTTGTTTTATTTCTCTATAAATAGCTTGCTTGGGTGAACTTGTATCATTTTGGGTTCATTTGCAAAGTGTAAGTTTTCAAAGAGCACTTCAAAGTTTCCTTTTTCTCTCAAGTTCAAGTCTTCAAGTTCTTCATCTTCTTCTCTTATTCCAACCTCCTAATCACTAGGTAGGGATTTTCTTTCAAGAGTTCTTACATTTAAAGTTCTTAATTCTTTAAGTGTTCATAGTTTCTCTTGAATCCTTTTTAGAACTTCTTTTCTTCTTCCACTCCTCTTTGTTTTTCGGCCATGAGGCTTGAGAATCAAAGGAATGAGAGCTTGATGATGAGAGTTTCATGATGATGTTCATCACTTGAACAATCTCTAAAGCTTGATCTTTGTTCTTGAGTTAAAGATGTTTTTAGTTTTCTTCTTGAATCTTTGAAACCTTTCACTTTGATGATGTTTTAAAATGGTTAACATGAACTCAATGATGAGAGCTCATGATGTTGGTGTTAATGCATTATCAAGTTCATGACCTCTAGAGTTCCAAATGTTTCTTTTCTTCTCCAACAATTTTGGTTCTTCTTCCTTTTCTTTCTTTTAGGTTTCGGCCATATTGGCCAAGGAAGTTCACAATGGCTTGATGATGAGAGCTTCTAGATGATAACTATGTATTCATCACAATGAGACCTCTAGAGCTTGAGTTTTAATAAAAATATTATTTATGTTTACATTCCAAGAAAAGAAACGTTGTGTTTCAAAGAAGCCTTGAGGTTCACCCTTGTTTTACTTTATCTTGTCATGATAAGTTTGGGTTGAGGTTTAAGTTCCTTTAAAGTCTTGTATGAGCTCTAATAAGAAATAAAATGAACTAGTATTCATATTTAAATTCAAGCTTATGCATTGCTTGTTTTTTTTGAGCTTTGCATTCATATTTAATTTCCAAGCCATCACTTAAAGATAAAGGATAAAGAATGGAGTGCATCTCATATTTACATTCTTGCTTAACATATTTACTTTTATCACTAAGGAACGTAAAGATTTAAAATGAGAACTTGCACTATCACCTAACTAAATCTCAAACCTTTCTATTTCGGCCTTAAAGTCGATTGTTGCTGGGCCTAGAGCACTAAAATAAAGAAATGAACTTGAATATTTATATTACAAGCCTTGCATATTTATATTCCAAGTCTTGCATATTTATTTTAAGCCTTGCATTTTTATATTCAAGTCTTGAACGTTTACTTTAAGCTCTCACTTTATTTTGTAATGAAGAATAAAAATGAAGTGCATAGCACGTTTAAATTATGTCATCACTTAAAAGATCTTAGAGCTCAAAGACTTGCCCATTTTATCTCAAGTTAAAGTTTAATGAGGGAGCATTCTTTGAATGCATGATTTTGGCCTTGTGGTGATGATGAACTTGGGATGAGTTTCATCTAGCTTCAAAGACCAATAAGCCAAGTTTTAAGAATCCTTTTAAATCTCATGAATTTGTTTGAGTTCAAGACCAACAAGGTTCTAAGAATTTAACTCTTTTGAAGGAGGGATTAAGTGGTCACTGACCTAAGAATGTTTTTAGTACCTTTCACAAAATAAAATGGTTTGCAAAAGAGTTTTAGAAGTCTTGAAAATGATTCCAAGAGAAACTAGCAACTTATGTGTTTTAAGATATCAAGTTATGTATTCTTTTTAGGACTTAATGTTTCGGCTCTTCCATGATGTGTTTTCTGCCATGTGATGATGTTTTGATGTGTTTGAATGAGTAAAAATTATGTATGATGAAGTAGGAACATTTCTATGCAAGTTAGGAAAGAAACTAGCTTTCTAGAAAAACCGTAAAGTCAAGATTTAGCATAGTTTTATCCCATTTATTTATGGACACTGCCCAAACTGTTTCAATGGGAATATAATCAGATTAGGATTGTTTAATCATGAAAAATTTGGTTACATTTGAAGTAGGATTGAATTTTAGCACCTATAGAGAAACTAGTAACTAGTAAACCGTAAAACCGCAATTCTAGAACTCTTAGAACATTTAATTCTTAGAATCTGTCCAGCAACCTTATAATGTAGAGAACATGGTTTAAAATTAGTTCCTTGATATAGGAATGACTCATAATTGGTTTAGGTTTAACTTATAGCGCCTTAGACGAAGACAGAACCAAAAAGGGGTCTAAAACGCAAGTTCTAGAACCCCATAATCATAAGTTTATAACGCTACCCCTAAGGAATGATGTTGTTCAAATTTAATAGAGAGCACAAATGAATAATAAGATTTGTTAGAAGAGAACCCTTAGGTGCATAAAAGTTTGATAGAAGATGTTAGATTAACTATATCACGAGTTTAAGGTCCGTAAGGGTCAGAGCATAAAATACCGTAGGACCAAGTGTATAACAAACTTTTAATGTTGCTTGTGAAAGTATGAGGATGATTATGTGAATGCATGAAATTATGATGAAGGATGCATGTTTGATTGACTCATGTGGCATAAAGAAGAATTTGGAAGAAATTCGGCATGCCGCAGTTATGCCGCCGAATTTCTAACAAATTCAAGACTCAGAAAGTTTTTGAAAACCTATGAAATTTTTTATGAGGTACTAAGACGGGTTCTCGGATGACACCGGTTCGGCCGAGCACCTCCAGAGAACTCATGTGACATCAGTACCAAGATTAATTCTTGGGTGACACCGGTTCGGCCGAGCACCCCCAAGAAATGCCCCCTAGCCCGTACTGGATAAGTCGGGATTATGTTTATGATTATGTTATGCTTATCGGGATTGATAAGTAAGAACTAGTGATGACTAGTTAAGGTATGAGCTCATAACCTAGAGATGTGACACGTTCTGGGTGACATCGGTTCGGCCGAGCACCCCCAGAATGATTGTCTTTTAGGGTGGCCTATGAGGAAATTATGATGGTTATGTCACAATGAGAATTTAATTGCCACTTTATGCCATTATTATGATGATCTTAAAGATATGATGATTATTCTTGTATTAAGTAGAGCCATGCATACATCCTTTAATATGTTTGCATCCATGACATTAAGAATCATGCTAAAATGAACGGACCTTGGCTAATTATGTTTTAGAACCTAAAAATATATGTTTATGCATCTCACTTATTTTGTATAACTAAACCCAAGGTTCCTGAGGACATAGATGATGACACCTAGGTAGTAGGAGACCCTACTGAGACTCTTTATCAAGATTCTCACTCCCTCTATCTGTTTCTTTCCGTCTCGTCTTCAGATGGCGACGTTCGTGGTTTTCGTGGACACCCCGACTTGGGAGGTGCACTATGACCCGGGTCACGAGTCATATCATTTTGAGGGACAGTGCACGGTGTGAGTTTTCATGTTCGTAGGACGCCCCTTCGCTCACCCCGTGCATACCCATCGCTTCTCCCTGACAGCACCCTACAGCGATGACGAGCGGGTTTTTGAGCGCGCGCGTACGCATAACGAGAGAGTGCTCCGCATGCATACCGTTGCCTTAGCCATGCATGACTATCCCGATTACGTGCCCTGGACCTACTTCTCGGAGACCGACCCGTCTGAGGACCCGCCTACCCATCCGTATAGCGAGAGCTCTACCCCCACTCCACCACTGATGAGGGAGGGTAGTGAGGATACCGTGACTCAGCCACGGCTTGCACGACGACCGGAGATGTGGCCACATCGCGGAGGTCACTCTTGATCCCTGTTCCGCCTCTTCACGCCCGAGGAGCTCGCCCAGTTTCCCGGATATGTGCCTCGCTCGCGAGATGGACGTCAGTAGGAGGTGACGTACGACCGATGGAGTACCCGGGTAGAGCACACACCACTTAGATGGGGATGAACCTTCTTTTGTTTTAGAGGTCATCCCGTTAGTTACACTTAGGTAGGGGAGTTGCTTTTATAGTTTCCGTTGCACTTTCTCTTGTATTTCCTTTTTAGTTGTATTGCTCATGTTGTATCAAACTAAGCCCCACTCTATACAAGTGGGCATATCATATATTATATAAATATGCAGTTCAATGTTATTATGGTGTGCCTTTACTTGCTTCTGTCATGTTGCAAAGCGATGCTTGTTTTATTACCTTTCGTGCATTATTAATTAACGTGTCGCGCGGCTCTCACTTTGCTTTTATAATTCAAAAAAAATTTTACCAGTATTTCCGCTAAGTATTTTAAAGTAATAAGGAAGCTATGACATAACAGACTAATGATTAACCTAATTATGTTCTAGAGTATTGGGTTAAAAATTAGGATGTTACATGAACACCATATTTTGTCTGGATATTTTATCTTTTTATCTAATTTTTGCAAAAAAAAAAGACAGAGAAAAGAAAAAGAGTCCAACCCATTTTATCTTATTGTAGCCCATTTCAATTGTCTAGCCCATTTTATCTCATTGTTATTTTTGTTGTAGCCCATAATTTTATTGGCCTATTAATTCAAAACAAATTAAAAAAAAGAAAAAGGGAATGGAACGTTGGATTCCTCGGATTCCCATTCCTCCAAAAAATAAATAAATAAAAATAAAAAGGAAGCATTGGATCCATTCTTTGTTCTAATGGCCGTTCCTCAAAAGAAAAGAAAGGGGAAGAAAATGGCGGACATCATAATGGCCACTCCTTCCCCAATGGCATTATTCTTCTCTCTTTCATGATGACAGGTCTACCATCAAATTAAAAATGGGATCAGCAAGAACATTCAAGGGGGCGGCACCATATAATACCAGTAAGAAAAATTCCAGCACAAACCAGAAAAAAAAATCAAAAAAATACATTCTGATACAATCAGTCAACAAACAGAAGCAAATAAACAACAATCCAGAAGCAAATCAACAACAATCCAGTAGCAATACCAGTAATACAATCCAGCAACAATAATATCATCATCAGAAAATTAAAAAAAGGAAAACAAAAAGAGAAGGGGAAGAGGCCTCGGCGGTGCTCCTTCCCCACCACCAACCGCGGCCTCACATCAACATCATCATCATCACTGGTTCCTCACTTTCCACTATTACCGGCGATGTCACCATCGCTTCCATCCTTCGTCACCGCTGGCCCCCGCTTTCCCTTCCATGCATTTCACCATCATCATCATCCTCACAAAACCACCATCAACACCTTAAACCCCTACCACACTACCATTCACGGCCTCTTCTTCCTCATATCGCATCACCACACATGACCGCTACTATTGCAACTTGAAACATCACAATCACCACAATCATCAGTAACCCAATCAAATCAGAAGCAAAACAAAACCAATAAAGCAAATCACAAATAAAAAGAGAGAAAGAAGATGGAGAAGAAGTCGCGGCCATGGCCGCCTCGAGCTCCAGCCGTGTCTTCGTCACCGCCCAAGCCATGAGCCAAGCCCACGCCACCTTCTTCCTCGGCCGATCCTCCCCTCTAGAGCATTCCAGCCACGAAGATCCTCCCAGATCTCCCCGTAGCCGTGCGAACCACTGCTGTCCTTCTTGCCGCAAATCGCCTTCTTCCTGTCCAGGCTCGAACCGCACACCATCATCCCTCAGTCGCGAGAACTCCCCAACCACGATCAGCCACCGTTAGCTCTCTCTTCACTCCTGATCTCGCGCCGTACAACCCAGCCATGCCTTCGCTCCCCCTTGCGATCTTCTCCCTCATCATGGTAGCGGCGCCGCTGTGGAATCTCGGTCCTCCTCTATCCTGATCTCAGCAGCATAGGCTCCTTCCCTCTCTACTTCTCTCTGTCTCGCCCCATTTTTTCTCGAGCCCTCTTTCTCTCTTTCATTTCCCTTTAATGCCATCTCTCTTTGCCCCTCTTTCTCTCTGTGTCCGTGTGTGAGTGTGAGTGAGAAAGAGAAGTTGTGTGTGTGGTATGTGTGAATGAGATAGACAGAGTGTGTATGTGTGTGTGAGAGAGAGAGAGAGAGAAAGCCGGTGCGTGCATAAGTAGGTGCGGCAATATGCCCCACTCTCTAATATTATTATTATTTTCTTTTCACTAGTTGTTTGGGTTTGAATTTATTTGGTTTGATCAGTGTTTATTTTATTTAGTTCAAAATAAATACTTGAGTAGTTTAATTTACCAGAAAAAAGATTTTACGTTATATTTTGTTGTAATGATCTTAAATTATTTGAGTAAAATTAAAAAACCAAAAAATAAAAGAGAAGTTTAATTGTTTCTTTGTTTTGATTAAATTTTATATTAAATGTGTTTTAAATTAATAATAAAAAAGATAAAAAAGAATAGTAATTAGGACTTTTTTAGTTTAATTAATTTATATGTTTAGGTATTTTGCTAAAATTAATTGTGTTTGTGTTTTTTTTAATTATTTTATATTTTTATGTGTTTTGCTCAAGTTAGTTGTGCATTTGCATTTATGAATCAGCATCATCGGTCCATATTTAATTTAATGCTTGTCAAAAATGTTTTCCTTCCATTTATCAATCAAAAATCCTTTTCACATATAAAATCAATCAACAAACGTTTCTTTTCCTCTCCTCATAATTAAAATTCATCAACACAGAATCATTTTCTATAGAATAACGTGGCTTTGTGTTCCTCATGTTACTAGAGGATACGTCAACGTAGCCAACAACTATCAAGCCAAAATTAATTTTTCATTGAATTGTGTTCTTTTTTAATTTAACTTTCTTTTATTTTATTTTATTTCTTTTTATATAATTATAGATTTTTGGGGAAAAATAAATATTATAAAATTATAATCAAATTACATAATAAGCTCTAGGGTAACCATATTTATACGGATGTATTAGGGATACAATGAGATTAAGTTTCCACCCTTCCCTAATCATAATCAGACTCCCAAACCTCAAATCTCTTTTAAAAGACCAGTTAGTAAATCAAAAGGTTTTCCAGTTTTAACCAAAATTAAAATTGGTGGCGACTCCCATTTTATTGTTTTATTTTAAAATTGGTTGTCATTCTCGTCGCGGCGCCCTTCGAGCACGTTGTGACACAAAGTGATTCCTCGAGAGAGCTTAAGTATTGAACATAGGATTTTAGTGATGGATGTACAAATTACAATAAGAGTAAGGAAAAATGGCCAGAAGAAAACTCCAAGTATTAGTTGGTGATACTTGAAAGGAGAAACGCAAAAAATCCTTCAACAAAGGACTAAAGAATAAGTAAGTTGGGAGATACAAGGAAACACAAATTAAATCTGGGATAAGATGATAAGAGGGATTAGGAAGATAGCAAAATAAATTCTTGGAGAAGCTAAAGGTTTTGGATTAAAAGGTAAGGAGTCTTGGTGGTAGTATGCAAACCTGCAAGATAAGGATAAGGTTAAATAGGAGTGCTTTAAATTGCAGTCCTTGGATAGAATACTGCAAAATTAGGAAAAACTTAAGTCAGGTAGGAGAGAAATAAAGAAGGTTGTAAGGAAAGTGAAAGCTAGGGAATTTGAAGGCTTATACCAATCCTTAGACACTAAAGAGAAGACAAAAGTTATTAATATGTTAGCAAAGGGGAATGGAAGACATATGATATAACGTCCCGATTTTTCCTATGTGCAAATGACTAAAATGCCCCTAAGGTCATTTTTACCGGGAAAATAAGGATAGTCAATCCCGGCCATCCTCAAAGGGATGGGGATTATGTGTGTTAATAGAGGAGAAGAATCTTATTTTTTGTTTTTCTACATGAAATTACCAAAATACCACTGCAGCTAATTAATGCAGAATTAGTTGCCGATTGGACTCGGACTTTATTCGGGAGCTTGATATGTTGTTTTTATGGAATGTTTAACGATTGTTTAGGCCCGGGTGGTCTCAGGGAGTTTTGTACAAAATTACCATTTTGCCCCTAATTAAAGGCATAATGAGCTTGATTGTGTAATGAAGGAAACCTAAGCAATATTAGGCTCTAATTAAAGATTAATTAATTCTCATGATTAATCTAGAGTCAAAATAATTAACTGAGGTTAATTAGGGCCTAAGATTACTTAAAGAAACTCAAAATCTCTTTCTTAATTCAAGACTTTATGTCATATTTTATGAAATAATATTTTCTCTCTCCAATTCTTTAAATTAAGGAACCAAAGATGTGATTGAAATTCTTGTTCTAATTGAGCAAGATCACTATTTAACCATGTCTTGAATGGTCTTAATCACTCACTTTCTTACCTAAACACTTGGTTACAAACTCCTAATCAATGGCCTAATCAAATCTACTCCTAAACACATTTCTAATCCACATTAAGATAAGATATTTTCCTCCCCCATTCTCCTTAAGAAACCGGCGCCACTTCCCCCTCCATTCATCCCATCACATTTTGATTTAATCACTTACACACTCAAAGAAAGCCATACCCAAACCCATACCTAGCCATTCCTACACCATTTCATGTGATGATACATGAGATGAGATATTTTTCTCCCATTCTCCTTTGTGAATGCTGCGGCCTCATCCTCCCTCCATCCTCTCATATTTCAATTTCTCTATAAATACACACTCAAGGAAGCTTACAATACCTTTTGCTCATTCTTGCAATTTTTAGTTAAAAGCCCATTCAAAGATTTCTCTCTTTTCCTCTCATTCTAAGAGTTCTTCTTCTTCCTCCTTCTTCAAAGAAACCACCATCAACTACCACATCTTAACCTCAAACCACCACACAACCACCACAGATCCTCTTTAAAACACATAACCTTTCCACTTCCAATATCAAAAACTCAAGACAAACATTTCTTCCTTTCCTTTTCTCTTTAGCCAAAACCTTGAAAACTCTTCAAGGAAGATTGTTTTTCTTATTTTCTTTCAAGATCAAGCTCTTTTCTTTCAACAAGAAAAATATCTTTGGTAAGGATGTTGTTTCAAAGTTCTTTTTCTTTTTCTTTGAATCATTTTTGGTTGGCATGTTGAATCGGTTGGAAATATTTTCTTCTTCTATGTTCTCTTCATTTTTGGTTTGATAATGGAATAATGAATGAGTTTTACTCTTGACATTTTTGGCTTTTGGATTTCCTTTTCTTTCCTTTTCATTTCGACCATGAAGGCCTTTTGTGTTCAAAATTGTTGGCTTGATGATGAGGGTTCCTAGATGATGATAATGAGATCATCACATTTGTGACCTCTGAAGCTTGAACTTTTCTTTTGGTTTTTCAAAGAATCACAATGAATAAGGTGTAGTTTCTTTATATTTCATTTCTTTGAGCTTGATGGTGAGTTCAAACAAAATAAAGGTTCTTGGAACTATGGTGGTAATAGACTCTAAAGCTCATGTCCATTTTGTAAGATTGATCGGTGTTTTAGAGTTGCTACTCTAAATAGGAGTCTTGAGCCTACGACCTAAAGAAATAAAAATGGAAATGCATTCATATTTATTTTCCAAGTCCTTGCATTTCATATTTATATTTGAGCCTTGCATATCATATTTATTTCCAAGTTATCACCTAAATCTTGAAGATAAGAAAATGAACTTGTATTTCATATTTATATTTCTTGTCTAGCATATTTATGTTTCAAGTTATCACCTAAATCTTAAAGATTAAAAATGAGCTTGCATTCTCATATTTTTATTCAAGCTTTGCATATCATATTTCTATTTCTATTGCCATCACCTTATAATATCAAGATTAAAGTGAGGCTTGCATTAATGTGACACCCTAACTTTCAACACAATACGCCTAGGACGCATAATAGTTAATCATTAGTTGTTACTCTTTTGTTTCAGAACTTTTACTTGATTTTTATACTTTTAAAATAAGTTTACAGAAAATACGACCCATTTTTTTTGAAAGACCAAACTAGGAGCCATCTACACATAAGTTATAGCGTATAACCATTCATCACATAGCATACATGCAGATTACAATAGAGTATGGCATAGATTGAGAATATCATCATGTAATAACATTGATTTTAATATCATATTAATAATATAAGAATATTCCATAATTATACAATGCCATAACAATAGTATCAAGCCCACCTATAGAGGCTGAGCATATGCTAATACAAAAGCCAAACATGATTAAAAGTAGCTAACTACTAGAGGGTGCACATCTACTAGAACTAAGTCATGAATATGTGCGTAGACGAGACAACTTCTAAGTGCTGAAAATAGGAAGGCCTTTATCTCCGCTTTTGCTGCGTCACTCTGATCTAGACCATGGTGTAACTCCTACGTCGACATCTCAGGGTAGATGTAACATCCTAATTTTTAACCCAATACTCTAGAACATAATTAGGTTAATCATTAGTCTATTACGTTATAGGTTCCTTTTTACTTTAAAATACTTAGCGAAAAATACTGGTAAATTTTTTTTGAATTATAAAAGTAAAGTGAGAGCTGCGCGACTTGACGAACAATGAAGCATGAAAGGAATGAAATGCAATCCAAATAAACACATCATAAACACCTGACCATAAAACATGTAAATGCACAAAATAATATAGCAAACTGCATAAGTAGACATATATATATATATATATATATATATATATATATATATATATATATATATCATGCCCACCCAAGAAAGGCGGGTCTTAGTTTGGTACAACATAAAGAGAATACAATCGAAATAGAAATACATGGAAAATGAAAGTACAACAGAAGGCATAAAAAGAAACTCTCCTACTCTAGTATGCCTACAAATAGATAGCCTTAAGGCAAAAGGAGGCTATCCTGGTCTAGTCAGAGCTCGGGCACCAAAATGCAACTGTTGTCTCCTACTACGGGCCTCTCTAGAAAGGAGGGACGTATCCGATCCACTGGGCTATCTCTGCCGAGGTAGCTATACGCTGCATCGGCCGGGCATGAGCTCCACGGCGGGGAATCATCCTCACTCGTCCTCCACGTACCGGCTAAGTGACGGAAGCCTTGCTACCCTCCCAAGGTCCATCGGGACGGTGGGGGAGGATCTCTCGGAAGGTACTTGAGTGGCAGAGTCCTCAGAAGGGTTTGTCTCAGAGAACGATGAGAGGGAGTGGGGAACATACTGCGGGTAGTCCCAAAAACCAGAAGCTGTCGGTGGGGTACGGCGGATCCGCTCCTCTCAAGGGCGTGCGCATTCAAACATGAAGTCGTCGCCGAATGGTGAAGCATGAGAGAATTGATGAGCATGTATAGGGTGACTGCAGGGCTGCCCAACAAACATGAATACATGAACGACATAGCGACCCACAAAATGGTATGACCCATGGTCCGGATCATGATGCACCTCCCATGTCGGGGTGTCCATAAAAATCACGAACGTCGCCATCTAAAGACGTGAAGGAAAGAAAAGGTAGAGGAAGTGAGAATCTTGCTAAAGAATCTCAGTAGGGCCTCCTACTACCTATGTGTCATCATCTACGTCCTCAGGAACCTTGGGTTTAGTGTATAAAATAAGTGAGCATGCTTTAAGTTCATTTTTAAGCTTTTAAAATATAATTAACCAAGGTCCGTTCATTTTAGAATGAATCTTAATGTCATGAATGCAATATAGTGAAGGATGTATGCATGGCACTACTTAATGCAAGGACATCAATCATAACATCAAGAAGCATTATAATGGTGGCATAAAATTGAAATCTCAAGTGGGGAAACTTTGTGACATAATCATCATACTTTACTTTCTCATGGGGCCACCCTAAAAGACATTCGTTCTGGGGGTGCTCGACTGAACCGGTGTCACCCAAAACGTGTCACATCTCTAGGTTATGAGCTCATACCTAACTAGTTGTCACTAGTTCTTACTTATCAATCCCGATAAGCGTATCATAATCATAATCCCGACTATCTAGTACGGGCTAGGGGGCATTTCTTGGGGGTGCTCGGCTGAACCGGTGTCACCAAAGAATACATCTTAGTACCGATGTCACATGAGTTCTTTGGAGGTGCTCGGCCGAACCAGTGTCATCCCAGAACTCATCTTGGTACCTCATATCTTATAAAGAAAATCTCATAGGTTTTTCAAAAACTTTCTAAGTCCCCAAATTTGTTAGAAATTCAAAAGATAACAAAGAATCACTGATTTCTTCCAAATTTACTTTATGCCACATAAACAAATAGAACATGTATCCTCAATCATAAATTCATACGTTGACATAATCATTCTCAAATAGAACATACATTCACATGTAATATTGAAACTCATTATGCTCTTGATCCTACGGTATTTTATGCTTTGACCCTTACGGGCCTTAAACTTGAGATGTAATTATTCTATCATTCTCTATCAACTTCTTATGCACTTAAGGATTCTCTTCTAACAAATCTTACTATCATTTATATTCTATAATAAATCTGGATAGCACCATACTCCAAGGGCAGAGTTATATATCTATGATTATAGGGTTCTAGAACTTACGTTTTAGACCCTTTCTCGGTTCCATCTTCGCCTAAGACGCTATAAATTAAATCTAAACCAATTATGAGGCATTCCTATACCTAAGAACTAATTATAAACCATGTTTACCATATTATGAGGTTGCTGGACAGAATCCAGAAATTAAATGTTCTAAGAATTTTAGGATTACACTTTTACGGTTTTCTAGTTACTAGTTTCTCTATAGGTGCTAAAATTCAATCCTACTTCAAATGTAACCAAATTTTTCATGATTAATCAATCCTAAACTGATTGTTATCATACTAAAACAGTTTTGGCATTGATTAGGATTGAAGGGGTTAAACACACATTAAATTCCAACTTTACAGTTTTTCTATGAAGCTAGTTTCTCTTTTAACATGCATAGAAGTGTTCCTACCTCATCATATATCATTTTCACACATTCTAACACATCAAAACATCATCATACAGCAACAAACACATCAAGGTAGAACTGAACTGTTCAAGTCCAAAAAGACACATAATGTGATATTTCTAAAGCATATAAGTTGCTAGTTTCTCTTTGCAAACTATTTTATTTTATCAAGAGGCTAAAAACAACCCTAGGTCAGTAACCAATTTAATTCTTTTTTAGAAGAGGATTAAAATCATAAATCTTGTTGGTCATAACTTTATAAAACTTATCAAGCTTAAAGAAAATCCTAGAACATAGGTTGTTGGCCCTTGTAACTAGATGGAACTCATTCCAAACTCATCATTATTACTTGACCGAAATTATACATTCAAAGAATGCTTCCATATTAAACTTTAACTTGAGATAAAATGGGCAAGTCTTTGAGCTCTAAGGTCTTTAAGTGATGACAAAATATAAACATGCTATGCACTTCATTTTTATTCTTCATTACAAAGTAAAGTGAGAACTCTAAAGTAAATATGCAAGACTTGGAAATAAATATGCAAGGCTTGAAATTTAAATATGTAAGACTTGAAGTAAATATGCAATGCAAGTTCATTTCTTTATTTTAGTGCTCTAGGCCCAGCAACAATCGACTTTAAGGCCGAAATAGAAAGGCTTTGAGAATTAATTAGGTGATAATGCAAGTCTTGTTTTAATCTTTGAGTCCTTAGGTGATGACTTGAAAATAAAGATGCAAAGCAAGAATATAAACATGAGTGCAACCTCAAAATAAATATGCAAGTTCATTTATATCTTATTAGAGCTCATTCAAGACTTTAGAGGAACTTTAACCTTAACCCAAACTCATCATGACAAGATAAAGTGAGGTCAAGAGTTCTTAGAACTCAAGATAACATCCCTTAAAAATATAACCATAAATGAACTTTATAAGACCTTTATGAAAACTCAAGCTTTAGAGATTTCTTTGTGGTGAACATAAAGTCACCAACTAGGACTCTCATCATCAAGCTATCATGAGGGTTCATCCAATAATTGTTGCCCGAAAATTTTAGAGAAAGAAAAGGAAAGAAACTGAAACTTAAGAACAAGAAAGAACCATTTTGAAACTCTAGAGACCATGATTTTGATGATGTATTAACATTGATACCATGGGTCCTCATCATTGAATTCACGTAACCATTTTAAAACATCATCAAAGTTAAAGATTTCAAGGTTCAAGAAAGAAAGAACTATAAACATTTTTAACTCAAGAATAAAGATCAAGCTTTAGAGGTTGTTCAAGTGATGAACATCATCATGAAACCCTTATCATCAAGCTCTCATTCCTTTGTTTTCAAGGGCTCAAGGCCGAAAATGGAAAAGGAAGAGAAGAAGAAAAGAAGTTCCAAAAGATTCAAGAGAAACCATAAAACACATAACTAGATTAAGAACTTAAATGAAAGAAATACTTGAAAGAAAATCCCTACCAAGAGATTGGAGGTTGAGATGAGTAAAGAGGATGAAGAAGTTGAAGAACTTGGACACTTGAACTTTGAGAGAAAAAGAAAACTTTAGAGTGCTCTTTGAAGACTTACACTTAGCAAATAAACCCAAAATTATGCAAGTTCACCTAAGCATGCTATTTATAGAGAAATGAAACAAATGAGGGGTGTTTGGGGAAGGAATGGCTTCAGCCATTTACAGCCATAAGGAGGAGAAAAATATCTTCTTCAAGGCATGGTTCAAGGCATGGCTAGGTATGGGTTCAAGTATGGGTCAAGCATGGTTCTTTGAGTGAGAAACAAATCAACATGTGATGCAGATGGGGGAGGAGGTGGCCGAAATGCATTAGCCATGGGGGAGGATTTCTTGCATTTTAATTGTGGTTTAGAGTTGTGTTTAGGTGTATCTTTGATTAGGATTAAGATTAGGAATTTATAAGAAAGTGTTTAGGTGAGAAAATGGGTAGTCAAGGTTGTCAAGACATGTTTAAGGAGTGGTTTTGCATTATTAGTGAGTTATAAATTCATTTTAGTTCATAAACAACTCTAGACACAATTTCATGATTTAAGGAATTAGAAAGAGAAAATATTATTCAAGATTCCAAGATTGAAATCTTGAGTTTTAAAAAGAGATTTAAGTTTAATCTAAGCAATTTAATAGCTTATTTTGACTCTAGATTAATTATGGAAATTAATTAATCTTCAATCAGAGCCTAATATTGCTTAGGTTTGCTTAATTGCGTCATTAAGCTCAAAAACACTATTCCAGGGGCAAAATCGTAATTTTTTCACTAAAACTGCCCGGGACCATTGGGACTTAAACAGATGCTTTTAAGTATGTAAAAACATTGTTTTAAACCTTCGGGGAAAGTTTCGGGCTCAAATGGCACCTTTACCCGCATAAAAATGCTATAGGAGTATTTTGGTCATTTTGACCCGAAACTGCAGAAAACGAGATTTCGTTTCTGAAATCACTCAAGGATCATCCAATCCCCTTCAAACATTGAGTCGGCCCTTTGAGGACTGCCAGGCCGGCCATCCTCGAAATCCAGGTAGAAAATGACTTTAGGGGCATTTTGGTCATTTTCCTCTTAGACAGAAAAATCAGGGCGTTACAGTACACCACAGTCATCGCCATCGATCTTAGCTGAAGACAAAGATGGAAAGAAAGAGAGGGAATGAGAAACTTAAATAAGAATCTCAGTAGGGTAGTTCGTCTCCATACACGTGTCATCATCATCGTCTTCAGGAACCTCGGGTTTCATTATGAAAGTAGTGGACATATATAAGGTTCATTTATCAAGTTGAAAATACCATTAATCGAGGCCCGTGTCTTTTAGCATGTATCTTAATATTATGAATGCAGCATACTAAGTCATGAATGCATGGCAATACTGTATGCAACATTACACGTATATAATGGCATAAAGTAGAAGCATAAGGAACACATTCAATATGCATGTAAGAGAACCTATGATAATTCCCTCAAATTCCTTTCTTACTAACCACCCTCCTATGGGAACTTCATAAACCAATGAACATACCTCCCTCACCTTCTTACAGGAACTTTATAGTCCAACCAACATACCTCCCTCGCCCTCTTACAGGAACTTCATAGTCCAACCAACATACCTCCACCAGTAAATTTCATAAACTAACCATCATACCTCCACCAGTGAATTTTATACAAACAACACCAAAATGTTGCCGCACTTACCACCTAGGATGAGCTCAACCTAACTAGCCTTTGCTAGATTTATCATGGGGTAATAAAGGGGTAAATCCATCACTTCCTTATTGGATCACCTCTCATAACCTTTAATTCGGGGAGTTTAGAAGATCATTTCTATATGTTTTATGTCACCTTACCATTAGCATGTCATATTAAGATGCAAAAACATAACTTATCATATAATGTCACATGCTTTCATATTACTTTCACATATGCATCTTAAAGATTTCAAGTGAAATCATAACATGCTATAACAATCTATATGCAACCATAATTATCACACAAACCTCAAGTATATCAATTCATAACACTTTATAAAGCAAGCACTCATAATAATTCTTTAATCGATTAAACTTCTAATCGGGTAAACCCAACTTTTATATTTATTTATTTATGCATCTAAGGGGTCAATTCTAATGGCTTTTACTAATTTTTAACATTAATAAACAAATCTGGACAGAATTGAAATAGAAGAGAAAATGAACCATTTCGGTGTTCTAGAAGTTACGTTTTTTATCCTTTCTCATTACCGACTTTTCCTAAGATGTTTGAATTAATTTCTAAACCAATTATGAGTGATCCCTATACATTTACTAAGTGTTAAACATCCTTTTACTTAAAAATTCACATGCTGGGTAGAAAAATTTTTTTGCTTTAGGGAGTCCTAGAATTCATACTTTTGATTCTTTCTAGTTACTAGTCTTCCCTTAATTGCTAAGAATAATTACCATACTAATTAGTAACAATTTTTACATGTTTAACACATTCCAAACAGCATACATCAAATCTAAAAAGGTTTGAACAGAAACTAAAATTTAATTTCCTAAGAGCATACAAAATTGCGAAGTAAGTATTTCTAGTAACTAGTTTTTCTTAGGATTAATTCTAGACCAAGGAATGCTCTTATAATCAATTCTTATTCTTATAGTAACACAAATTATAACCTTAAATTAGTAACACAATTAGAGAGCTTAATAAAAGGATATTTACATTTATAAAGATATATATTCCATGAGTCAAAGTTCCCATGTGAGTTGAAAGGGTAAGGCTCGAGCACTAAATTAATTAGGTGATGGCATAAATTTTAAACGTGCAATGTAAGCTTCATTTTAATCTTGGCATTATAGGGTGATGGCAAGAGAAACATAAATATGATATGCAAACTTGAATATAAATATGAAAATCCAAGCTCTAGTTTTAATCTTTAAGTTTAGGTGATGGCTTGAAAAGTAAATATGCTAGGCAAGAAATATAAATATGAATGCAAGTCTAATTTTTTATTTTAGTACTTTAGGCCCCTTAGAGTATTCACTCTAAATCAACAATCAACTTTAAAATTGAAATAGGTAGGCTTCGAGTTTAATTATTTAGGTGATGACATAAATGTAAATATGCTAATGTAAACTTTATTTTAGTCTTTAATATTATAAGGTGACAGTAAGGAAATATAAATATGAATGCAAAGCTTGAATATAAATATGAAAATGTAAGCTCTATTTTTAATCTTTAAGTTTAGGTGATGACTTGAAAAGTAAACATGCTAGGTAAGAAATATAAATATGAATGCAAGTTTAATTCTTTATTTTAGTGTTCTAGACCCCTTAGAGTATTCACTCTAAATCAACAATCAACTTTAAGGTTAAAATAGGTAGGCTTCGAGTTTAGTTATTTAGATGATAACATGAATATAGATATGAAATGCAAGGCCTAAATATAAATATACAATGCAAGGACTTGAAATATAAATATGAATGCAATCCATTTATTATTTCTTTGAGTTCTAGGCTCAAGACTACCATTTAACTCTTTAAAACAACATGATATCTTTATTTGCCAAAAACTCTTAGAAGTGAAACCTTCAAGCTTTAGAGGTCAAATAAATGATGGTTTTACAACCAACACCCAAGATCCTCATCATCAAGCCATAGTTTCTCCAATATGTATGCTATCAAGGTCGAAAATAAAGAGACAGGAAAAGGAAAATAAAGGACCGAAAATGAGGAGGAGGAAGGAAGAATCAACATTATAACATCTCAATCCAAGAGCAATATAAAAGAATAAAATAGTAATCTTTAAAACAACTCTCTACCAAAGAAAAAGAGAGAGCTTGGTCTTTGAAGGAAGAATGAGAAGAACAAATCCTCCTTTGGAGCACTTGTAGTTTCGGCCAAGAAGAGAAAGAAAGGAAGGAAGACTTTCTTTGAGTTTTTGATCTTGGAAGTGGAAAGATTATGTGTTTTAGGGAAGATCTATGGTGGTTGTGTGGTGGTTTGAGGTTGAGAGGTGGTGGTGAGTGGTGGTTCTTGGAAGAAATGAAGAAGAAGAAGAGAACTCTTGAGAACAGAGAAAGAAAACTTAGAGTTGCAAGAATGAGCAAATGACACTTTGAGCTTTCCTTGAGGTTGTATTTATAGAAGAAATAAAACATGAGAGAATGACTTGGGGAGTGGCCGTGGACTTCTAGAGGAACTTGAGGGGCAAGTTGCTTCTTAAATATGGGTTAGGATGTGTATTAGAGGTAGATTTAATTAGAAGAATGGTTGAGAATGGGTAATTAGGTATTTAGGTAGTTAATCAAGCATTTAGGCATTTCAAGACCATGATTAAAGAGTGGTCATAAATATTTAAAGGAGTTAAGTTCAATTAGTTTGAGTCAAACTCAATTAATTTGAATTTCAAACACCAACACAATTCCTTAAATTAGGGAATTTGAGAAAAAAACTACTATTCATGATGTTATGACATAATTTCTTGGATTAAGAATAGGATTTTGAGTTTCTTTAAGCAATCTTAGGCCCTAATTAACCTCAATTAATTATTTTTACTCTAGATTACTTATTAAAATTAATTAATCTTTAATTAGAGCCTAATATTGTATAGGTTTTGTTAATCATGCAATTAAACTCATTATGCCCTTAATTAGGGGCAAAATGGTAATTTTACAGAAAAATTCCCCGAAGCCACCTAGGTTTATATTAACATCATATACTCCTTAAAAACAACATTCTAGACTTCCGAGTGAAGTCCATGCCCAAACGGTGATTAATTCTATATTAACTAGCCACAGGGGTATTTTGGTCCTTTGTATACAGGGGAAAAATCAAGGCATTACAATTAGCACATTTAAGTTTATGTCATCACCTAAATATCTAGGGCTCAAGACTTACCCCTTTCAACTTACATAGGAATTTCGGTTCCATGGGCATTTGTCTTTACAAATATGATTTGTTTTCAAAGGAAATAAAGTCCTAAGGTTTAGTGTATTATTTACCTTGAGGTTTTAAAAACTTGTATCTTGCAATTTTCCTTTGGAAAATGTTAATTCCTAAAGTGATAAAACATGATTTACATAATCAAAATCTTATTATTGAGCTCTCTGATTTTACCACTGACCTAAGGACATTTACTTGTGCTTCCAAAGGGATAAATTAATTATAAGAGTGTTCCTTGATCTAGAATTAATTCTAAGAAAGACTAGTTACTAGAAATGCTTATTATTGCAATTTTGCATGCCTTTGAAAAATTAATTTCTAGTTTCTATTCTAACATTTCCAGATTTGATGCATGCTATTTGGAGTGGTAGCTTTAAAAGTGGAAAGGAGTGGCTAGCACCCCTCTTCAGCATATCATGCATATTGTGCGCAACACATTGCGTCAAATTTTGATGTAAAGTCCAAGAACAATGATACAAGCAATTGTTGATGAATGTAGCATATGCTAAGACTGAGCATAATTTCTATACTGGTTTAGGACGTTGGGGCATGTGGATCCCATGATGTGTGCATGGGCTAGTAACATACTACGCGAGAAATGGGCTCACTATGCTGATGAGGGCCGTCACTTTGGGCATATGACAACAAATTTGTTAGAGTGCATGAATGATGTCATGAAAGGCACTCGCCCTATTGAGTTGTTCGTTCGAAAGGGCACAGACGCAAAAAGGCAACTTGCAAGTGGCTGAAAATTTTCAAAGACCCTCTTGAATGCAATTGAGGAGCACAGGTGACACTTTGACAGTATGAGTACCACTCGAGTGACCCGAGAGGATTTAGATTACGTGGTGTTTGAACAAGATGACATAGGAAGTCGTGGTCAACAGGAATTCAGAGTAAATTTAATAGAGCAATGGTATGACTATGGGGAATTCCAAAAATTGCACTATCCATGCCGTCATGCGATCATCGCGTGTTCAGATGCTTGACAAGAGTGGACCTCTTTTGTTCACAAAGTTTACACCATGGAGTCGGTGTTTAGCATGTACAAAGCAGAATTCTCTACAATAGCTAATGAAGAAATGTGGCTACCATACACAGGGCTTCCTATCCAGCGAAATCCTGCACTTAAGCGAACTCTTGAGGGGCGTCTAGTTTCCACATGGATTCAAAAAGAAATGGATGAGCTTCACCCTAGCCAGGGAAAACATTGTGGATTGTGTAGAGGTACGGGTCACACTAGACAGACATGCCCACACGCTCCATCCTCTAACCAACGCAACTGATTATGTATTGGTTTTTTTTAAGTCAATCTACTATGATTGCTCCTTATTGGGTTGTATATTGTTTTTTTATAAGTCAGTCTACTATTATTACTCACTGTATGTGTTCTACTAGGAGTATTATTGTTAAGTTTAATTTGTATTGGTCTATTTGTTACCATAAATTTGTTAAGTTGTACATCGTCAATGTATGGTTATGAAAATCTTTCATAATGAATATCTATTGTTTCCTTCTTGTCTATTTGTGTGACACATGCAACCTTGCTATATGGCCAAGTACATAAAATGAAAGCCCTAGCATCGATTATATTAGAAAAGTCCAAAGTACATAATTGCAATACAATCAGCACGAATGCAAAGTAAATAATATTAAAGTTCAGAGTACATAACCACTATATAATCATTAAAAGATTTAAACATAATAATAATGTAAAATACATAACCATCATAAGCATTATCCTCCCTGTCTGTTATGTCTAGGGCCAGCAATGTGACTGCCTGTGATACAACGACGATATAAACTATGTCGTACAGGCCTGTGCTCTAAATGTTCATCCTCCTCCTTCTCCTCCTCCTCCTCCTGTTGATCTTCCTCATCCTCCTGATTCCCCTCCTCCTCCTAATCACCTTCATGAGTTGCCTCTACTTGATGCTCTTGCCAAGAGCCTTGTTAAGTGGGAGCTGGGATATGCTCAACTAATGGTCGATAGTATTGATCCAGTAGCTGAAGTACTAAGACAAATCTCCCTGTACCAGATAACTCCAAGAATTACATCATATAAAAAGACAACATGAAATGCGGACTGAAAGATATGTGTCATGCTATGTCACTCTAGGCGAATCCCATCACGAACTAATGCGCCGGACTAGGGTGAACAAAAGAATTTGAAATGAACTGATGACTAGGTCCGGCCATAAACTGTTGGCTTGAGGTCATGAACTGCTGGCTAGGACCCCATGAACTAGGGTTGAAAAAGCTCAAGCATGTAATACTACTGGTTGGGGCCCGACATGTACTGTTGCTAGGAAGGGCCAGCCATATACTGCTGCTGACTAGGGCCCGCCATGAATTGGTGGCTAGGTCCTGATATGAATTGATGGCTAGGTCTTGCCATGAACTAGTGGCTAAGGCCTGACATGAACTGCTAGCAGGGGTCAAACATAAACTGCTAGCTGGGGTTTGACATGAACTGCTGGCTGGGGTATGTAGGTGTTAGCTAGTACACTTGAAATAACTAAGGCTCAGGCAGGTAGCTGGGCTCTGGCAAGGGTTGATGTCTAGGCTCTAGTTGGGGCTAAGGCTGACGTCTAGACTCTGGCCAAGCTCGAGGTTGAAGCTGAGACTGAGACTCAGGCTGTACATTGGCATGATGATAATCATCCACTCCACCTCCATCATCACCCTGTCCCTTATCTAGGTACTAGCGCCTACTAGCATGCTTATCGGCTAGCATACAACGCCTAAAAAATTGTTGATCTGGGATGTCAGCAGGCGTGCAATATCTGGAGCTGGTAGGGCCTGGGCTAGCACACCATCTGGCAAGTCCCTAAGCTCTGGATCCTCGGGGCTCCATCTAGCAACAAAAATCTATTAGCCACTGACAAGTACCAATGGAAGTACTCGATTGGTGGCCGATGATCATCAGATAGTGGATAATGAACCCACCGATCCCTACGTGCCTCCCATGTTGCATGCCATGCCATATGATACTCAAGCCACCATATGTCTAGATCTCCTCGACCATCCTTGGCATATAGGCAATCAATGTTTATCGGGATGGCTGGGATATGTTGTCCACCACCAAATTGTCGAATCATGTGATCGGCAGTGTGCCACCCAATCACAGCAAAGTGTATCAATGCAGTCACAGATGGCCAGACATCAGCCTCCTCATAAACGAAAGGAGGCGTAACGACCCTGACCTCTTCGCAGCTGTAGGGCATCCCTAAGCTGAAATAGTCAATAAGAAATATTAGACTCACAACCAAAACACTTCAATAGACGAGTTAATATCATATTTAGTATATGCAACTTACCCTAGTAATGCCAATTACATCAATGATCTGCCTATATCCGTGTAGCTTATCTGAGTCTGCTCTCGTAGAATACCTAAAACGTCTCCACCTGAAATGTACATAATTGTTTTTCCTGATTACAATTTGTACATAAACAAATAAATAACATATCTAAAATATTCAGGTAAATATGTACCTTAATGCTAGTGGAAAAGTTAATGGATGGTGCTGTGTAAAGGCCAATTGAGGTATTCTATATCATGCCCAAGATTGTAGAAGAGATAAACAACCTGCAATTTCAGTGATATTATATTTCACCACACGACAAAGCTCACAGTACAGGGATGCTAGAACTGCAGATCCCCAACTATAATTTACAGTCCCATTAAAATCAGTGAGAAGAGGGAGCCACTTCATATGCACCATAAATCTTGATTTATCCGGGAATAAGACCTTACCAAATAACACCATTATGTATGCTTTGGTGTACTGGATAATCATCTGCTCGTCAGCATTATGTGGTAATGTTTCAAAAGTCTCTATGATCCACCGTAGATTTACAGAGAATCCTTTTATGTCTTTCTCCCCAGGAGCCGCTCCAAGTAAATCTGTACATAACGCCCATATATTTCGATCATAAAATTTCTCTCATGTTCTTATGCAACCACTACAGGAAGCCCATCAACGCGCAAACCCAGTTGAAACACAACATCCTCCATTGTCACCGCACATTCTCCATACGGAAAATGGAATCTGTGTATCTCAGGCCTCCAACGCTCCATAAATGGACTAATGAGTGCCTTATCATAATCAAATACTGCGACCATCTAAGCAATGTACCAAAACCCAGCTTGCCTAAGAAAAGGTTCCATCCTTAGATCTGGTGCGACCATCTTATTATGGATTAAATCCGATCATCCTATAAAATATAAAAATATATAACACAACATTAAATCTTGCAACTAAACCTAAAAATAAAAATCGTACTAAAATATTACTTAACATGTGTCTTCAGATACGGGGATAAATAAAACAAATTGAAGATGATATTATGTGAGTCCACTATCTGAAACTCGTTTACATATATGTCCCATTTTTACGTGGCTTCACAGCTGAGACTGGAGACTCCACGGCTGAGATTGCAAGTTCCACGGCTGAAACTACAGACTTCACGGCTGTGGCTGAAGGCTCCACAGCTGAGATTGCAAGTTCCACGGATGTAGAGCCTTTAGCCACAGTCTTGGAGTCTACAGTTTCAGCCGTGGGACTTGTAATTTCAGCTGTAGAGTCTGCAATTTCAGCCGTCGAACTTGTAATCTCAGCCATGGAGCCTTCAGCCACAGCCATGGAGTCTCCAGTCTCAGCCTTGGAAGTTGTGATCTCAGTTGTGGAGCCACGTAAAAACGGGACATATATGTAAACGAGTTTCAGATGGTGGACTCACGTAATATCATCTTAAATACCTAATAATTTAATTTGTTATTTCTTTCTTAAAATACAAAATTAAATACCCCAAAAATAAATTTAACACAGACTAAATTTAAATTTATTAAAGTTTGTCAATTATAACAACAAAGTGCTCCCAAATCTACAAAGCTAACATGCCACGATGCACCAAACATGATATGTTAACATAGGATGATCTTAATGCATAAAGTTTTATTAGAATAAATAAATTACTACTATATAGACAATTAAAAAACCCTCAAATTTATTTAACACCAACTATATTAAATTTATTGAAATTTACCAATTTAAACCATATGTTCACTTAAATAGAATTATTTAATTTATTACAACAAATAGTAAAATACATAACAAAAGCTACTATTTCCTAACAACAAATTTGATCCTACTAACTATTATCAAACTGAACCAATTCTAATTGTATCACTCAAACATTCTATAAAATCACACTCAAATAAAAATAAACATACATAAACAACACATTGCCTTAAATAAGAAATATACAACAAATAATTACCACGCATAAACTAAGTATAAATCATATTATATAATAAAATGATAAAATAAAATGCAGTGAAAAATTTAAAACTAGATAAAAGTACCTGCACTTCTAATTTGCCTGCAATATGATCAATAACATTGAGACAATATAGATTGTTCTCCATGGAAATCACTACAAAACGCGCTCCTCCTACTTCCTTGAAAGATTCGTTGCTCCTCTTTCCTTCTTCGTCTGTGTTTGCACTCTTTCTTCCTCCTTTCACACTGCTTTGCACCTCCCTCAATTTTGCTAAAGAAACATGTAGGTCTCAATTTGCTGATATAGACACGGTGGGAACGGAAGTTGACTACAGTCGATTCCTTGAAGCATTGACAGATCAGCGCCACGGTCAGTAAACGATTGTAGTTTATTTCAATACACTACCAAAGTTGATTATAATCGACTCCAACACTACACAAATATCGCCTATAATCGACTTCTCTCACAAATACTGACACTGGCAGATGAGTGCAGTGAGGCGCAGTGGTACTCAAACAAAAGTCGACTATAATCGACTTTAACATTTCAACAAAGTCGATTTAATCGACTTCTATTATACACAAAACGGAACATATATGTAAACGAATTACAGTTCGAGCATATATATAATATCATATTTATATTAATTTATTTGTGTAAAAAACCCATAATATGAAGATCCTTTTTTTTCAGAAAAAGTTCATTCAATAATTTTTGAAAAATACCTAATCCTCGGTATTATTTTATTGTTGCTAACAAAACGAACCCTATTCTCTCGTTTCTCCGACTGTGATTAAATACCAAAATCTTCAAACAGGCAAACCCTAGCCTTCATGACCTTTGAGAGCTGTTGCTGAGGCACCATCCGCTATCCAACCAAACTCAATGGGAATGAAGCGAAAGCAGCCATCGAAATCCACTCAATCCGCTCAGCTTGAAGAACCCCCACTCAAGCACGCTCATCAACAACCTCAAATCGATTTGGAATCAGAGTACGAGGAAGTCGAAGAGGAAGTCGAAGAAGAAGTGGAAGAGGTTGAACAAGAAGAAGACGAAGAAGAAGATAGCGAAGATAAAGATAATAGTATCAATAATCCCGATCATGCCCACAACAACGCGACCGATCAGATGGTCAAGGCGCCCTCCACGTCATCATTCGGCGCTGACGACGACGAAGACCCGATCCAGAAGCTTCTGGAACCCTTCAGTAAGGACCGGATCGCGAGCCTGCTGTGCGAGGCGGCGAGCAAGCACAGCGACGTGGCGGACCGGATCCGGAGCCTTGCCGACGCGGACCCGGCCCACCGGAAGATCTTCGTGCACGGCCTAGGCTGGGACACGACCGCTGAGACTCTCACGGCGGCGTTCTTGCAGTACGGCGAGATCGAGGACTGCAAGGCCGTCTCCGACAAAGTCTCCGGCAAGTCCAAGGGCTACGGCTTCATCCTCTTCAAGACCCGCCGCGGCGCCTGCGAGGCGCTACGGCAACCGCAGAAGAAGATCGGCAACCGCATGACGGCGTGCCAGCTGGCATCTGTCGGCCCGGTTACAAACCCCCCGTCGCAAACGCCGACGGTCCAGAACTCGGCGGCGCCGGCGGGGTCGGAATACACGCAGAGGAAGATCTACGTGAGCAACGTGGGCGCGGACTTGGACCCGCAGAGGCTGCTCGCGTTCTTCTCGCGTTTCGGGGCAATGGAGGAGGGGCCGTTAGGGCTTGACAAGATGACCGGGAAGCCGAAGGGGTTCTGCTTGTTCGTGTACAAGAGCGTGGAGGGCGCCAAGAAAGCCTTGGAGGAGCCGCACAAGGAGTTCGAGGGCCACCTCCTGCACTGCCAGAAAGCCATCGATGGTCCCAAGCTGGGGAAGCAGCAACAGCAGCAGCAACAACAGCATTACCACAATAATGCACAGAAGATGGCGACGCACAATTCTGGCTATGTTGGTGTCACTGCTCCCACGCCAGGACACTTGATGGCACCGTCTGGACCGGCAACTGGGTATAACCAGGGTGCTGCAGCTGCGCAGACGCTGAATCCTGCAATCGGGCAGGCACTGACGGCCCTGCTTGCTTCCCAGGGTGCTGGCTTGGGGCTGACTAGTTTGTTGGGAACGCTGGGATCTCCTGCGGGAGTGAATCCTGGTGTACCGGCTGTGGGTCATGGAATGCAGGGTGGTTACAATGCACAGGCAAATGTGAATCCAGGGGCTGTTGGGGTATATGCGAATCAGGTGGGATTGCAGAGTGTATATCCAAACCAGCAGGTGGGTCAGGGCGTTGGCTCTGGAAGAGGGCAGCAGCAGCAGCACGTTGTTGGGCAGTATGGTGGTGTTGCCCCTTACATGGGGCACTAGGTGTGCTGAAGGTATGTATTGTTCTGACTTCGTATTATTTCCTTTACAATTTCTGGTTTTGCATTTTGCTTGAAAGTTATTGTGCTGACTGCATACACAGAGAAGTATAAGTAGGGAGATTGTGGAGTCAGTGTAAGTAAAGCTAATTTGTTTGCTTGAATGGGGCACTGAGAATGCTCTTCAGGTATAGTGCATTCATATTCTTTCCTTGATAGTTTACTATTTGTTGCATTTTGCTTGTGGTACTACTTTGCTCACTTTCATTAAGAAATAAATAGAGGGAAGATTGTAGAATCAGTGTGAGTAAGCTAATTTACTGACTTAAAGGGAGTATCAGGTGTGCATCAAATATGAATTTTTTGTATTCTTTCCTTGATCATTTCTGTTTAGCATTTTTTTAGTTTGTTTTTCTGTCATTGAGTGCTATTTTGCTCGCTTACTAAGAAATTGACAAGGTTTTGGAATCTGTGTAAGCAAGCTAATTTTTGTATGTTATCTTGGTGATTTTCATACTGCACCAACATACTACACCTTTTCGGGTGCTAAAATAGGTTGTATTGATGTTATATTATCTTGGTGATTTTCATACTACACCTTCATACTACACATCTGTCATGATAGGATTCAAATTGATGATTGCTTTGAAATTAAATTTGTTGAAATGAGTATTGTCATTTTGAATCTTTGATGATGAGATGATGCTGTTCATACTTCATATAACTTGTTAATATGTTTGGAGTTATTTTTGTAGGTTATCTGATTCTCTGCAGTGGAAGGGAGGATAAAATCATATATATGTTTTTTTTTTGACCCTGTTGCTGAATAATGTTTTTCTTGCTCAAACATTTTAGGGCTTGTTTGGTTTCTATTTTTATTTCTTATTACAAATTTGATTCCTTTCTTTCTTGATTTTGTGAATAAAACAATAAAAAGAAGAAAAATCCTTTTCCTGTTTTCATTCCCTATTTTCACTTTTTCATTAACAAAATCATGAACAAAGATATAGACTGAAAACAAGAAATGAAAATAGAAAATGGAAACAGAAACAAAAAAAACCCTTTTGCTTTTTATTTTTTCTGTTTCTTGCACAAAATCTTGAAAATCAGGTAATGAAAATAGATACAAAACAAGTTATTCTATTTATGTCTATTCCTGTTTTGTTTGCAGTAGTATTAATGATCTTATACACTCTAATTGAGGAACTCATCAACTTTTACTCTACTATCAAATTCAAAGTCATGTTCATGATTTGTTGTGTTTTGGGTGTCTATCTTTTTGAGGCCCTTTTTTTGAACTAAGACTTATTTTGTTTGCTTTCTTCTCAGGGAAGCACACTGTATTTATGCCCTTATATATTTTTACTATGTCGTTGGTCATCAGAGGTCTTCTAATGTTGTTGGGTTTGGTCAGTGGTCTTCTGATGTTGTTGGGTTAATGCTTTCAAGTGTCAACTTCTATTACAAACAACATATTTCATTTTTGTCCTTGGAAGATTTTTTGAACATTAATTTAAAGAATAGGGTAAATTACACAAAATTCCCTTGAGATTAAGTGATATTACATGCCATCATTTGTCATGCCTACCACTGTATGAAAGAAAGAAAGATGGGGGCATTAAGGGAAAAAGTGAATTAGAAGATCTTGCTGATTTGGTGGGGCCCAAGGGATCTAACTAACTTATTCTAGAAGGCCTGCTGTGTGTGTGTGTGTGGTGGCATCATGTGTGCAGCAAGTGGTGTGGGGAATTTTTTATTTTTGGGGAGGGGGTGTTGTAATTGTTGGGTAAGAGATGTGTGAGGTAGGCACTTTCCTTTTTGGCTAAGGCAAGGCATAGAGAGTAATTTCACAGTTTTCTCTATTTCTGTTATCTCTGTTGCTTGTTTCCTATTACTGAGCTTCCTTTAGGGGCACTTAGTGTCATTTTCTTAAAGGTGCTTAGTGTCACATTACAAAAAATTTTAAGGTATAGTGTCATATCACCTAAATCGTAGGAATAATAAATTTGGACCTCAATTTAGTCCCAAATTTGTTTGTGTGGATGAAGTTGATGTCAACTAGTGATAAAAAAATGATCATTTGAGGAGCAGTTTATTGTCACCTATAAAGCTTGGACTCACCATTTTCATGCTGTGTCCACTTGTTCTTGTCGGACCTTGTACAACACACATGCAGACCATTTACAACATTTGAGTGACCTTGTATGACACTATTGACATGCATCTATATGTTTCAAATTTAAAAATGATTTTTGTTCACTCAAAGTTGGTTGGACATGGTATGGACAAGGCCATTCAAATTTTGAAGAGAAAATAACACAAAGGTTGGGTCTATTTTATACTTCTGCTCAATTTTCAACAGTGAAAAAAAAGGCACTTGTGAATCTTATATACATGATTTTATGAATATAATCTTTTTCTTTAAATTCTTAACTATTTATATTCCATGACTGAGTCTTCCAATTTTCAAAATTTGGTTTATCCCACTCCTGTGTGTTTGTGTTGTGTCATGTTGGGTGTCTGTGTAACTGTTATTTTAGTCATAGGTGATGTCACTAATTTTTGAAAGAAACGTTTATTATACATGTGCATGTTTTGTTATGTTGAAATGTCAAATCATTTTCATTTTGGTATTTGACTTTTTAAAGCTGTCAATCAATTTTGCCAAAACTTGGTTTGTGGGCCCGCCCTTGTCTTTTTCACTTTGAAATTGTTTTTCATGCTTTTTTATTCATTTTGCAGATTCCACATAAATGCATCAGTATTTTATTACTGGGTTGGTGATTCTTCTGAAGTTTAAGGAGCTGATGCAAATGGCGTCTTTATTATGAACTGTTCTTCAAAGATCCGAATATTTAAATTACCAAATGGAGATCTGTTTTTGTCACCTTTTATTTTGTTACATCTTCTCTTAATATTTTAAACTACTGTGGTATTTCACTTTTAGTTTATCTTCAAAAAAAAATCCTTTGGAACCTATTTCAGTACCATGATATCAGTTTATATCTGTACTATGAAGAGTTTGAGGTGCTAAACAAAATACATTTTCAAATTTATGTTGGTGTGAACCATTGTGCTTTAACTTGATATTGAAGATTTGCGTTGTAATTTTTATATGTTATTGAATATTGTTTTACTTTGTTTTTAATCCTTTATTTTTTATAAATTTCTTAGGTGCATAACCTTGTGTTTCGTTCGTTTTTAATGCAAAGTTATTGAAATGAAATTTGCATACCATGTAAGGCTTTGGTTTTTCTACCTTCAAAATTTTGCTTAGAAACCAATAGATCAAAGTGAGTCTTTTTGACCCCCTCCTGTTAAAAAGTATGCTTACGTTATTTTGGTCAGTTATCTTGCAGGTTCGATACTGCCACAGTTATATAAACATGCACCAATAATGAAACCAATTTAAATACAAGAGGAAAGAGCAATATTTCTGATATAAGTTTGGTTTTGATCTGCTTGCGAACTTCCTTCATTTAGAGAAACTTCCCATATTCTGATCTTTTCCATTCCCCTTCACTCAAATGGAAAGGTAAAAAGAAATTGTTTTCGTATGCTCTCCTCTTTCACCTTTTTCACATGTATCTCCCTTTTTTCTTTTCCATTGTTGGTGCTTGTTTAAAAAATCACATTTTTTATTGTCAAATTTAGAAGGGCTTTTCTTGGCCACTATGAGAGTTATCTTCTTTGCTTTAACCAGAGTTTGGTACAATGTCATCATTATGGTCGATTTAGTTGGTCTTTGTTTTGTTCGCTTTTTCCTCAGAGGACCAATTACTCACCTGATTTGAAAGGAAGCCTATATCCAAAAATGGATGTATAAGGCCTCTTGTTGTCTCATTCAAATTTGGCCATATTTCTATCATTGCTGAAGCTGTTCAGTGTTAAATATTCTGTGGGTAGTATGGGTTAAAACTGGTTGTGTGCAGTGTTTTACCATGGTTGATGAAGTTGGACTTTTGTTTTGTTGTCCCCCTTCTTTCTGTTTCCAAAATCCATTATTGACCTGATTTGAAACATAATCTTCATCTGTAAATGAAGTGTACAAGGCTTTTCTTTGGCTTTGACTTTCAAACTTGCTGAAGCAGTTTAGTGTCAAATATTTCTAAGGGCAATATGGGTTTCTTGACTTCCTTTTGGATGGTCTGCCTTCTTCTTTAGCTCGCACCTTGTTCCATGTCTGTTACAGGAAACCAGAATTTGTCATATAAGTTAAAATCATTATATGGTCTTCTTATAAAAATCCTCCTCCTGAAATAGAAGATGATGTTGGCTGAGTCACATAATGAACTTGGTTTCTGATTGTTCTCAAGTAAATAGGTGCCTGACATGCACTGGAAGGTAAGTCGCAGTTTGTAATGTTAAATTATTGTGTAACTCTAGTAGTTGAAAGTTGAGTATGCTGACATTTCAGAGGTCGGTAGGATTTTTACTTGGGCAATATGTAGTTTTGATATGGTTGGCCTGTGAAATCTTGTATAAAATTTTGGTTTTGGAATTTTTGGGCTTAAAAGAGACCTGTTGCTTTGTCTTGGAGGGATGAATGAAAAATATTGATACTTTGATTTGCTTGAGCCAAAAGTGATTTCCTTCCTCACCTAGGAATTGAGGTTTCTATGCACCATGGGATATATATAGGTTGAAGTAAAGCCTATCATATTACCTGAAATCACGTGTCAATTCGTCGTCATTTTCCTTTATATTGGACCCGAGCTGGTCTTGTATTTGATATTTTCGTCCCGGAAGACCTAATTTTGTCAGAGATCCGTTGATGTTGTGGCTCTCAAATTATTGCAACTGAACTAGATTTTTGAGACGCCTTTCAGAAGCCTGCCGTGCTTTGTTAACTTCGACTGCCTTGGTCTTCACTTGTCTGAGCTGGGTAATTTGCGTGCTTCAACATAGATTTTAACTCATGTCAACTTCAACACCTTTTCAAAATTTCTGATGACGTTGTAAAATGCCAATTTTTTTAAATCCTCGCAACAATGATTTGTTTTACGGCTTGAATAAACAATCTAATTTATCAGTGCGGTAACGTTCAGCACTGGAATCTATTGTTACAATTCGTTGGATACTAAATCCGCATTACAGTGATGCCTATGGAAAAGGATCATAGCGAGTGAAAATTAAACATAACTTTGTCATGTAAATCCTTTATATGATTAACTATTTTTTTTAACGTCAGATCCTTTAAAGGTAGTTCAGTTAAGGTAGTTCAATCAGTGGAGGAGACATGTACATAACTAGTTAGAAAGAGGCTTCTTAATAAATATTGTAGTACTTTTGATTTAAAGGAAACACATCACCTGCCTTTAAAGAAACACACTTCACATTAACTCAAGCTATTGACCATAAATTTGCCAAGGATATTTTTCTTATAATCCCATTTTAATCCATTTCTGCATGTCAGCAATGGAAGTGATTTGAGTGGCTCACCAAGACTCGAGAAAATACGCATCCATTATATCTTCGCCATGTAGAATTCTCATTCAAAAAATAATGTAGTTAAAAGAACTAAAACTAACGCACGGCATGAATAATAGCAACAACATTGAGTAACTTTGATTGCTCAACAGCATTGTATAATAGGAAGCATTGCAAATTTTACTTAAGATCCCCAATTATTCTGATTAGTCATTCAAAAAAATCTCTCATAGATTTCTCTCTATCTTTATTTATAAAAAATTGGTTTTGTATCCTCTAAAGTGAGCTTCTTATTTTAGATAATTCAAATTCTTATACACTGTGCAATCAAAGGAAGAGTGTATTATCCTTAACACAAACACATACAAAATATTTTTCCTATTGAATTAATATATCAAGCATATAACCAAACCTCAAACATTTTAGTATAATCAAAATTTATAAATCATTTTCATTCGTGGTATACAAAAATAACAAGCAAATATTAGGAAATACACAATTTAAATACATTTTAGTTGGCAACACGCAACAATACTTTTATTTATAAGTTGTTGAATATTTCTAGGTAAACAACATTTTTAGTACAAATACCAGGGTCCTAAAAATTAATTAAAAATTAATTTGAGTTTTATTAATCATAATTTTAAAAATTTAACAGTTTTAATAATGATGAGGATGGTTCAACGATTTTGTAAAAAAAAAAAATGTGAATAGTAAGCTACGGGCCCTATTGGTTCGTCAGAACAGCCGAAACCCTAAAATTGGGCCTCAGAGATATCCAAAATTGATAAATTATAAGATTATGATTAGAAATAGGTAGAAATAAAAATTTTGTACTTGAAATTCTTTTTCGGGCAACGTTTGATTACCCAGGTACACTGTTTCACCTATTCGGAAAGATTTCGATGTGTGATTTAACACTGAAAGATAGTTAAATCTGTACAAAAGGGTAATGTATATCCATTTTGACTTAGTGAATGGCTAGGATCTAATCTTGCTTTACAAGATTAAATCCCAGCTATCCATTTGTTTCCTTTTCTTTAAAGAATTATACATTAATATTACATAAATGCTACTTTATCCTAAAACAAATTAAAACAAGCAAACTTCTCTTTTAAGCTGTCATCCTCGGCCATCAAAGAAGCAACATCCTCCTTGGCTTCTTCATAAAGAAAACCATAACAACTTGATTTCAAACTTCCATTTTCCTAACCTACAATTGATAAAACTCCAAATCTCCTCCATAAAACTTGTTCTACTACTCAATATCTACCAAACCAATCGATTAGAATTTTAAATAATCTCTAAGCTAAACCCTGAGCTATCATTCTCTACTGTTTAAGGAAGGGTTAGGTGCTGATTGGAAGACTTGAAGTGAGGAAAAATCAATTTTGAAAGATCCTTCGGAGTTAGAAGCCTTAAAGCTTCACAAGTAGGGTTTTTGTGACTTGTTCTTTTGATATCTGTTCTTGCTGATTTTGGCTTGTTTCAATGTGATAAAATCTGGTTCGGATGTGATTTTACACTTAGATATTGATGTATTTGCATAGGTGGATGAGTTTGGTATTGGGAAAAAATCAATTTTGTCAAAAAGATGTTGAGTGATACTTGCTGGATTTTCGATTTTTATACAGGTAGCCACTGATCACGAATTTTATGACCTCGTTAGAGGTTTTAGATTGAGCTGAAAATTTTATATGATGTAGCTAACATGTTAAGGCATCTTCAGTAAAAAGTTTGAGGTACTGTGGTCACATTTGCTCTGTTTTAAAAATCAAGAACTGAAATTGTACCTATGGTGCCTGAACTATTGGAACTGAACCTGCGAATTTTTCTATTTTTGTTACCATAGTAAATGATTGATTTTTCCTTTGAAATTTTTACAGAGTATTAGAGACATCTTATGGTTTTACTAGGATTTTATTCCCAATTTTCTGGTTTCATTTTCTGGGGTTAAAAATTATGGAATTCGGGAATTTAGCTGAGAATCAGTGGTCTCTGACCACCAAATTTGTCTAATTTGGTTAACATAGTTAGAAAACTCTTTTCATCATGAAATTTTTATGGAACCTTGTGGATACATTGAGGTGTCATTGAGAATTTTTATAGCCTCTGATTTGATGGTTTAAATTGCATATTAAATTGTGCTACAAAAGTATGGAATCTACCATGGTGCTGAAAATAAATTAATGCTTTGAATTGATGAAAAAATGGAATCTTGTACTAGTATGACATGACTACATGAATATGAATATGAATAATTGAGCCTGTGAGCTTATTGATGAGGTTAGGCACACATATATATGAATGCTTATTACAATTGTTTATATGCGAAAGAAAAGCATAAGATTATGTTTCTTGGGCTGGAATCCAGTTTGTTAGGGAAAATAAACCTGACTATCAAGAAAAGCATAAGATTTATAATTCTTGGGTTGGAGAAAGTAATCCGGTCTGTCGGGGAAAGTAAACCCGACTACCCTTGAATTGAGTCAGGGAAAGTAAACTTGATTAGGAATAGACCTGTGTGAGAATTGGAGAAAGTAAATCCAATGATAATGTATAGGAATTAGCTCAGACCTAAAAAGTAGTCTATTACCCATTATTGCCACTCTGGGGATGACAGTACGTAATGCCCATATGTGACAAGAGTAGTCAAGGGCCAAAGCAAGTTGAAGAAGTAAACTTTCTAAGTAATCCTTTGTCTTATATGTCAAGTGAAAAAGTTTAGTATCGATATTGAGACCAATATGTTTAAGTGATTGAATGTTAAAAGTAACCCACTTTGGAAGTATGATTTGGAACTTTAAAAACAAACTGTTATTATGTAATACATGACCACTTTTTCTTAATGAACTGAAGTGGCTGGGGCGATGACGATGACATTATGATTATGTATTTGGGGAGTTACCCTACTGAGAATTGTATAATTCTCACCACTATGTTATTGTGTTCCCGTGTCATCTCCAGGTTGATGAAGAGAACTGAGGGACTGCTATGCAAAAGAACTCGGAAGTGCAATGGTGTAGTAGTTAATGCTTCTATTATGTTGTATTTAGTGGAGTGGATATGTGTGTAAATATGTTAGAGAACAAATGTGTGTTAAAGCTCATAGAAGAGCTTCATTTGTGTACTTAACTCTGTCTTAAATAAATATTTTGGTTTCATTGCTACATATTTTAGTAGAATTATGACTTAGTTATCTCGCGAATCAATCAAACTGGCTATAGATATTTAAGAAAGGTTCGCTAATTTATAAGTAACAACTTTTGAGTCTGATGTCATGACTTAAGGATGACGTTGTACTTGGGGGAGGGATGTTACACCCATCCTTGTTACAAATTAAAATTTTCAAGCCTTCTCGAGATTTCACCATTGAAATAGCAACGTATAATTGTCCATGCAAAAATATTGGACATGGTAGAATATACGATAGAGTTTATCCCTGGCTTTTATTAATTGTTAATGCGAAACATAAATAAAGTGGAAATTGTTGTCTTTGGAACTTCAATGGAAGACCTGAGTCAGAAGGAATTAAATTCATTCTCGGGATATAAACCCTTTCACTAATGTTTTTTCCAGTGGTAATCCGACATCCAATAACATTGGTGCCCAAATTAGTAACTATAAGTTGTGTACCATTACACAAACGGATAAACTGATCAATATTTCTCAACAACATAACCGGTACACCTTGTTGAAGTCTCAATTTGTGATTTGGGAGTCTAGAGCACGTTATTTGATTCAAAAACTCAACAGTTGTAATATCTTAATTTTTAACTCAACACTCTAGAACTTATTTAAGTTAATCATTAGTCTATTACGTCATAGTTTCCTCTTTACTTTAAAATACTTAGCGAAAAATACAGGTAAATTTTTTATTTTTAATACATGAATACAAAATAAGAGCCGCACATATCATAAACGAGCGTAAACGTAAAGCGGATCACGTATAAAAGAAAGCACAAGATCAAAATCAATAACTCATAGCAGTAGACAGTCATATGCACACCAACATAATAATATTATATTTTTGTAATAAGCTATCCACCTATGAAGGGCGGATAGAGTTCAATACATCATAAACAAATACAATTGAGACTATGAGCTCCTCAAGTGCCTCTACTGTTGGTGGTCCGGATAGGGTGGGACATAGCCGATCCATGGGTGAAGCACATCTAGAGTGGGCACTTGCTACAGCTGGACACGAGCTCCTCAATGGGGGCGCATAGACTGGCTCTGAGCCAGCCTCGGCTGTGTAACTTCTCCTTACTACCCTCTACTCTCAGCGTGGGAGTGGGGGCAGAGCTCTCAGAGTATAGATGAGTGGGTGAATCCTCTGATGGGTCAGTCTTTGAGTGTCTCAAACAGGGGACATAGTCGGGAAAATCACAGGCGGCAGATTCAACAAAGTACGTGCGGAGTACCCTCTCGTTATGCATCTGCGCACGCTCAAAAACCATGTCGTCGCCAAACGGGGAAGTCGGAGAAAAACGATGGCTATGTACAGGGTGAGAAAAGGGGCATCCCAAAAATATAAACACTCGGAGTATGTAGCTCCCCTCAAAATGATACGACCGGTGCTCCGGATTGTAGTGCACCTCCCAGTGGGGGTATCAACGAACAACACGAAAGTCGTCATCTGAAGACCTGACAGAAAAAAAAGATAGAGGGGGTAAGAATCTTGCTAAAGAATCTCAGTAGGGTAGCCTCCTATCTAGGTGTCATCATCTACGTCCTCAGGACCCTTGGATTTTTTTGAAAAAGGTGAGCATACATAAAATTCACTTATTAGGTTTTAAACTTAATTATCCAAGGTCCGTTCCTTTTAGGACGAGTCTTAATGTCATGGATGCAACATAATAAAGCATGCATGCATGAAGATGCAATAGGCAGAATCAAATAAACATTTATAGAGCTATCAACATCATACAGGTGGCATAAAGTGGCATATACTTCTCATGTAAAAGCATTTCTCTTTCTGTAACTATGTGACATTCAAAGCATCGTACTGTAACATAGGAATCACCTTGAAAAGACAATCGATCTAGGGGTGCTCGGTCGAACTGGTGTCACCCAGAACGTGTCACATCTCTAGGTTATGAGCTCATACCTTAATTAGTCGTCACTAGTTCTTACTTATCATCTGATAAGCGTAATCATAATAATAATAATCATAATGGAATGCGTCGCACCGGTATCAAGTACACGGTGAACATTGTCCTCTTCGAAACGTTACGTATTGCCGTCCTCCTCAAGGATTTGTTTCTGGGGTGTTACATATCGCCGTCCCCTAGAACGCATTCTCACAGTACTATGTCACATTCAAAACTCATATCTTTTTGAAAACTTTCCAAGTTCCTCAAATTTATCAAAAATTCGGCAGCATAACCGCGGCACACCGAATTTCTTCCAAATTTGCTTTATGCTACATTCATATATATACATAATCATGAGCATCACAGTCATCATAAATTTTCATAATAGAAACATGCACCCACATAAAGCACTAAAGTTCATTATGCTCTTAAACCTAGGGTGTCTTATGCTTTAACCCTTACGGGGTTTAAACTCGAGATATTATTATTCTAACGTTCGCTATTAACCTTTTATGCTCCCAAGGATTCACAACTAAAGATTCTTACTAATATTTATGTTTGTCAACGAATCTGGACAGCATCATGCCTTGAGGGTAGAAATTATATCTTGTAATTACGGGGTTCTAGAAACTACGTTTTAGACCCTTTCTACGCTCCGTCTTCGCCTAAGGCGCTATAAATCAAACCTAAACCAATTATGGGGCATTCCTATGCCTATGAACTAATCATAAACCATGTTTACTACATTACAAGGTTGCTGGATAGAAACAGAAAATTAAATAATCTAAATGTTCTAGAATTGCACTTTTACGGTTTTCTAGTTACTGGTTTCTCTATACGCGTTAAAAATCAATCCTACATCAAATGTTACCAAGTTTTTCATGATTAATCAATCCTAAAATGAATGTTATCCCATTAAAACAGTTTTGGTAGTGGCTAAAAATAAATGGGTCAAAACTATGCTAAAACTCAACTTTACGATTTTTCTGTAAGACTAGTTTCTTTCCTAACATGCATAGAAAGACTCCTACCTCAACATATATAATTTTTACACATTCTAACATATTAAAATCATCATCAAATAGCAACCAAATCATCAAGGCAGAACCGAATTCATTCATCATCATACCAAGCATGAAATTTCATTTTCAATACACATAAGTCACTAGTTCCTCATGGATAAGACTTCTAAAACTCTTTGGAAACTAAATTATTTCACTAAAATCATCATAAACTAAACAAGGGCAGCAACCATTTGAGTAGGCCCAAGATTGAAATTTAAAACATAAAATCATACTTGAAATATTCTTTGAGTTCTCCTATGCTTAAGAAAATCCTAAGACATAGATTATGGGCACTTATGACTAGATGAAACTCACCAAGGTAGGAGAACATATCCCTTAGTCCTTTCCCCACTATAGTTGACTTCTACGGCATTGAGGTAAAGTTTCAAGGTTTGGCTAGTTTCACTAGGGGGAGAAGGAAAAACATCTGTTTTGGTGTCACAGTCTAATAATACACGGTTGACGTGAAGCCAATCCATGCCAAGGACTACACCTATACCTTTCATGGGCAAGCAAATTAAATCTATGACAAAGGATCTATTTTCTACAGTGAGATGGCAGTTTAGACAACAAAAACAAGTATTTACAGGACGATTTGTAGGGGTAGAAACAATGAGATCAAAAGGAAGTTTGGAAGTTTAGAGACTCGACACTAGCATACGAAATGAAAGAATGTGTTGCACCAGAGTCATAAAGTACAGTTAAGGTTCTACCATCTATTTTGCACTTACCTTCTATGAGGCCGTTGGATTTTTCTGCTTCGTCTGCATTGAGGGTGAAGACCCTTCCTTGGTGTTATGGCTTGGGGTTCTGGTTCGTTGGCCTCCCATTAGAGCATCTGTTGGCGTAGTGGCCGGGCTTTCCGCACTTGAAACAAACGTTTTGCCCAGCCAGGCAGGGACAGTTGCCGTGGTCTTTCCCGCACTGGGGACATACCATAGTTGGTACGGGTTTGGCAAAGGTGGTGGGGGCTCCTTGGGGTGTCTTATTCTTGGTCCCGTAGACCCCCCTTGCTGATTGTTGTTCCGGGGGCCACCCAACCCTCCTTGTCGGTTGTTGTTGTTGTTTCGGTGGTTGTTGTACTTGAATGGGGGCCTGTGGTGTTGCTTGGGTTGTTGGTGAAATGGGGTTCTTTGTTGTTGTTGATGTGGCTTAAATTGGTTGGAGTGGTAGGGGTTGGTGTGGGTTCATGACTGGTTCTGTTGTTATGGCTTGAACCTCGGGGCTTGCGATCCCAGCCCCTTGGTTCATTCTGCTCTTGCAGCATTGATTTTCTTTTGTCCTTCCTCCATGATTCGAAACTTGTTGACCAGGGTAGGGAAATCCTTGATCTCCATGTGTGCCACGACATAGTTTAGCTCTGCTGTCAGTCTGGCTTCATACTTGACGCACTTCCATACCTCGTCGGGGTTCCCTTGAAACACCCGTGAGAATTTGATGAGCTCCTCAAACTTTGTCGTGTATTGGGCGACAGTAGACCCTCCTTAGGTTAGTTGCATAAACTCGATATCCTTCGCGTTCCTTATAGACTCCGGGAAGTACTTCTCATAGAAGTAGGTCTTGAACAGCTCCCAGTCGATAGCAGTACCAGAAGCTTCCAGCAGTCTTCGGGTGCTAGTCCACCAAAACTCGGCATCCAATTCCATCATATAGGCAGCGAACGTGACCTTTTGCTCCTCCGAGCAAGCGACCACGGAGTAGATTTTCTCCATGTTCTTGATCCACGCATCAACTTTGTCGGGATCCATGGCTCCTTTAAAGGCCGGTGGGTTTGCCTTGCAAAATTCACCGAACCTTGCTTGCTCGATCATTTCAACAGTAGGGGGAGCACATCCGGTGTCACCTTGTTGGTTCATCCTTTCGAACATCCACTCCATGGCTCTTGCCATGTCACAGACAGCAGCAACAATTGTATTGTCTTAGTTATCCTCCGTCGGAGTCTTAGGCTGTCTCCTGGGTGCCATTGGTTCCTAAACACACGAGACAATAAAACACTGAGGTGATCAGGCTCAATATTCCATGTAAGATAAGCTAGTTACCATGGCACATGCAAGCAGACAGGGGTCATGCATTTCTATCTTACAGCTTATCTCTACCATCTAAGCACTACGCATAACATGGCTATCGTTCTACACTCAGAAAGCATAGTCAGTCCAATCCTCAGGCTCCATGAGAATCAAACTGCTCTGATACCATAATGTAACATCCTAATTTTTAACCCAATACTCTTGAACATATTTAGGTTAATCATTAGTCTATTACGTCATAGTTTCCTTATTACTTTAAAATACTTAGCGGAAAATATTGGTAAATTTTTTTTTGAATTATAAAAGCAAAGTGAGAGCCGCGCGACACGATAAGCAATGAAGCACATAAGGAAATAAAGCAAGCATCTCATAAACATCATAACATAAAGCAGGTAAAGGCACATCATGATAAAACTGAACTGCATATATATATGATATGATATGCCCACTTATGAAGAGTGAGACTTAGTTTGGTACAACATGAAACGAATACATCTAAAAAGAAAATACAAAGGAAAGTGCGACGGAAAGCATAAAATCAAACTCCCCTACCCAAGTGCAACTAAAGGAATAACCTCTAAATAAAAGAAGGTTTATCCTCATCTAAGTGGTGTGTGCACTAGCCTGGGTACTCCATCGGTCATTCGTTACCTCCTACTGACGTCCATCCCGCAAGCGAGGCACATACCTGGCAAACTGGGCGAGCTCCTCCGACATGTAAAGATGAAGCGGGGATCGAGAGTGACCCCCACGACGTGGCAGCATCTCCGATCGTCATGCTAGCCGAGGCTGAGTCACGGTGTCCTCACTGCCCTCTCTCATCAGTGGTGGAGTGGAGGCAGAGCTCTCACTGTACAGATGGGTAGGCGGGTCCTTTGACGAGTCGGTCTCTGAGAAGTATGTCTGGGGAACATAGTCGGGGTAGTTGCGCATGGCTGAAGCGGCGGTGTGCATACGGAGCACTCTCTAGTTGTACGTACGTGCGCGCTCGAAAACCCGCTCGTCGTCGCCGTAGGGTGCTGTCGGGGAGAAGCGATGGGTATGTACAGGGTGAGCGAAGGGTCGTTCAATGAACATAAAGACAAGAACTGTGCACTGACCCTCAAAATGGTATGATCCATGCTTCGGATCATAGTGCACCTCCCACGTCGGGGTGTCCACGAAAACCACGAACATCGCCATCTGAAGACATGACGGAAAGAAAAGATAGAGGGAGTGAGAATCTTACTAAAGAATCTCAGTAGGGCCTCCTACTACCTAAATGTCATCATCTACGTCCTTAGGAACCTTGGGTTTAGTGTATAAAATAAGTGAGCATGCATCAAGTTCATTTTAAGCTTCGAAACATAGTTAACCAAGGTTCGTTCATTTTAGAATGATTCTTAATGTCATGGATGCAACAATTAAGGAATGTATGCATAGCACTACTCAAGGCAAGAATACTCATCATAATATCAATTAACATCATAAAAGTGGCATAAGGTGGCAATTGAAATCTCAGGTGGGAAAACTTTGTGACATAATCATCATACTTTACTTTCTCATGGGGCCACCCTAAAAAGACATTCATCCTGGGGGTGCTCGGCCAAACCGGTGTCATACAGAACGTGTTACATCTTTAGGTTATGAGCTCATACCTAACTAGTCGTCACTAGTTCTTACTTATCCCTTACCGATAAGCGTATCATAAATAAATCCCGACTCTCTAGTACGGGCTAGGGGGCATTTTCTTGGGGGTGCTTTGCCGAACCGGTGTCACCCAAGAATACGTCTTGGTACCGATGTCACATGAGTTCTTGGAGGTGCTCGGCCGAACCGGTATCATCCAAGAATACATCTTAGTACCTCATCTCTTTTAAAGAAAATCTCATGGGTTTTTCAAAAACTTTCTAAGTCCCCAAATTTGTCAGAAATTCGGCAGCATAACGGCGGCATACCGAATTTCTTCCAAATTTACTTTATGCCACATAAACAAGTAGAACATGTATCCTCAATCATAATTTCATACGTTTACATAATCATTCTCAAATAAAACATACATTCACATGTAACGTTGAAACTCATTATGCTCTTGATCCTACGGTATCTTATGCTTTGACCCTTACGGGTCTTAAACTTGAGATGTAATTATTCTATCATTCTCTATCAAACTCTTATGCACCTAAGGATTCTCTTCTAACAAATCTTACTATCATTTATCTTCTTTAATAAATCTGGGCAGCACCATACTCCAAGGGTAGAGTTATATATCTATGATTACGGGGTTCTAGAACTTACGTTTTAGACCTTTTCTCGGTTCTGTCTTCGCCTAAGGCGCTATAAATTAAATCTAAACCAATTATGAGGCATTCCTATGCCTAAGAACTAATTATAAACCATGTTTACCATATTATGAGGTTGTTGGACAGAATCCAGAAACTAAATGTTCTAAGAGTTCTAGGATTACACTTTTATGGTTTTCTTGTTACTAGTTTCTCTATAGGAGCTAAAATTCAATCCTACTTCAAATGTAACCAAATTTTTCATGATTAATCAATACTAAACTGATTGTTATCATACTAAAACAGTTTTGGCATTGATTAGGATTGAAGGGGGTTAAACACACATTAAATTCCAACTTTACGATTTTTCTATGAAGCTAGTTTTTCTCCTAACATGCATAGAAGTGTTCCTACCTCTTCATATATCATTTTCACACATTTTAACACATCAAAACATCATCATACAGCAACAAACACATCAAGGCAGAACCGAACTGTTCAAGTCCAAAAAGACACATAATTTGACATTTCTAAAGCATATAAGTTGTTAGTTTCCCTTGGAATCATTTTAGGACTTCTAAAACTCTTTGCAAACCATTTTATTTTATCAAGAGGCTAAAAACAATCTTAGGTCAGTAACCAATTCAATTCTTCTTTAGAAGAGGATTAAAATCATAAATCTTGTTGGTCATAACTTTATAAAACTCATCAAGCTTAAAGAAAATCCTAGAACATAGGTTGTTGGCCCTTGTAACTAGATGGGACTCATTCAAAGCTCATCATTATTACTTGGCCAAAATTATACATTCAAAGAATGCTTCCATATTAAACTGTAACTTGAAATAAAATGGGTAAGTCTTTGAGCTATAAGGTCTTTAAGTGATGACAAAATATAAACATACTATGCACTTCATTTTTATTCTTTATTACAAAGTAAAGTGAGAACTCTAAAGTAAATATGCAAGACTTGGAAATAAATATGCAAGGCTTGAAATTTAAATATGCAAGACTTGAAGTAAATATGCAATGCAAGTTCATTTTTTTATTTTAGTGCTCTAGGCCTAGCAACAATCGACTTTAAGGCCGAAATAGAAAGGCTTTGAGAATTAATTAGGTGATAATGCAAGTCTTGTTTTAATCTTGAGTCCTTAGGTGATGACTTGAAAATAAAGATGCAAAGCAAGAATATAAACATGAGTGCAACCTCAAAATAAATATGCAAGTTCATTTATATCTTATTAGAGCTTATTCAAGACTTTAGAGGAATTTAAACCTTAACCCAAACTCATCATGACAAGATAAAGTGAGGTCTAGAGTTCTTAGAACTCAAGATAACATTTCTAAAGAATTAAACCACAAGTGAGCTATATAACATTTTTATGAAAACTCAAGCTTTAGAGGTTTCATTGTGGTGAACATAAAGTCTCCATCTAGAACTCTCATCATGAAGCTATCATGTTGGATCACCCAAGTTGGTTGGCTGAAATCATGAAGGAAAGAAAAGGGAAAAAACCGAAATCTTGAGGAAAGAAAAAGGAAGGAACCGAAGTCATAAGCAAGAAAAGATCCATTTTGAAACTCTAGAGACCATGATCTTGATGATGTATTAACACCAACATCATGAGTCCTCATCACTGAGTTCACTAACTCATTTTAAATCAACATCAAAGTTAAGAATCTCAAGGTTCAAGAAAGAAAGAAACTGAAAACACCTTTTGCTTAAGAACAAAGATCAAGCTTTAAAGGTTGTTCAAGTGATGAATATCATCATGAAACCTTCATCATCAAGCTCTCATTCCTTTGTTTTCAAAGGCTTATGGCTGAAAATGAAGAAGGAAGAGAAGAAGAAAAGAAGTTCCAAAAAGATTCAAGAGAAACCATAAAACACATAACTAGATTAAGAACTTAAATGAAAGAAACACTTGAAAGAAAATCCCTACCAAGTGATTGGAGGTTGAGATGAGTAAAGAGGATGAGGAAGTTGAAGAACTTGGACACTTGAACTTTGAGAGAAAATGAAAACTTTAGAGTGCTCTTTGAAGAATTACACCTAGCAAATGAACCCAAAGTGATGCAAGTTCACCCAAGCATGCTATTTATAGAGAAATGAAACAAAATGAGAGGGATAAATGGGGAGGAAAGCTTCGGCCATTTACAGCCATGGGGAAGAGAAAATATCTTCTCCAAGGTATGGTTCAAGGCATGGTGGAAAGCATGGCTAGGTATGGGTTCAAGTATGTGTGCAAGGATGGGTCAAGTATAGTTCTTTGAGTGAGAAACAAATCAACATGTGATGCAAATGGGGGAGGAGGTGGCAGAAATGCATCAGGCATGGGGGAGGATTTCTTGCATTTTAATTGTGGTTTAGAGTTGTGTTTAGGTGTATCTTTGATTAGGATTAAGATTAGGAATTTGTAAGAAAGTGTTTAGGTGAGAAAATGGGTAGTCAAGGTTGTCAAGACATGTTTAAGGAGTGGTCTTACATCATTAGTGAGTTATCAATTCATTTTAGTTCATAAACAATTCTAGACACAATTCCATGATTTAAGGAATTGGAAAGAGAAAATACTATTCAAGATTCCAAGATTGGAATCTTGAGTTTTAAAAAGAGATTTAAGTTTAATCTAAGCAATTTTAGGTTCTAATTAATTTTAATAGCTTATTTTAACTCTAGATTAATTATGGAAATTAATTAATTTTTGATTAGAGCCTAATATTGCTTAGGTTTCCTTAATTACGTCATTAAGCTCAAAAACACTATTCCAGGGGCAGAATCATAATTTTGCACTAAAACTGCCCGGGACCACTGGGACTTAAACAGATACGTCTAAATACTTGAAATTACCTTTTTAATCCTTTGGGAAAAGTTTCAGGCTCAAACAGCACCTTTACCTGCGTAAAAACACTATAGGGGTATTTTGGTCATTTTGACCTGAAACTGCAGAAAACGAGATTTCATTTTTGAAATCACTCAAGGATCATCCAATCCCCTTCAAACATTGAGTCGGCCCTTCGAGGATGGTCAGGATGGCTTTCCTCGAATTCCGGGCAGAAAATGACCTCAGGGGCATTTTGGTCATTTTCCTGTCAGACAGAAAAATCGGGGCGTTACAACTTGAAGTATAAATATGAATGCAAGTCCGGTTCTTTATTTGAGTGCTCTAGACTCCACAACAATCGACTTTAAGGCCGAAATAGGTGAGCTTTGGGATTAATTATTAGGTGATATGAGAATGTAACTCTTGTTTTAATTTTTACGTTGTAGGTGATTAGCTCAAAAATAAATATGCTAGGCAAGGAAAATAAATATGAATGTAAGTTCATTTTACATTCTTCACTAAAGCTCTTACAAGACTTTAAAGAAACTTAAACCTCAACTCAAACTTATCATAGCAAGATAAAGTGAACTTTAGAGTTCTGTGTACTAAGGTGTCAAAGAAACCTTATGGTTTGAACATCATTATCAAGCTCAAGGAAATGGATCAAGATATCAAAATAACTAACAACCTTTCTTTGAGAAACAAAAGCAAAGAAATGGAAATGGAACCAAAATCTTTGCAAGGGAAAAGAAAAAGAAACCAAAATCAAAAAGGGAAAGAAAGAAAAGGGAACCGAAGCTTGTTTCAAGAAAAGAAAAAGGAGTAACCAAAATATGTTAAGATCAAAACCAAGTTTCAAGCTTTAGAGGTTTCTCAAAGGTAATCATGAGTCCATTATCTTGAAACCTCATCATCAAGCCATGGTTTTCTTTCCAAGATAGGCCATTATGGCCGAAATTAAAAGGAAGAAAAAGGAAGCCAAGAACTGAAAAGAAAGAAAAAGAGAAGGAAAGAAGAACTAAGAGATTCAAGAGAAATCATAAAGAACATAACTAACTAAGAACTTTTAATGAATGAAACGCTTAAAATGAAATCCTTACCAAGTGATTGGAGGTTGAGATGAGTGAAGAAGATGAAGAAGTTGAAGAAGAGGAACTCTTGAACTTGAGAGAAAAAGAAAAACTTTAAGGTGCTCTTGAAAACTCAACTTGGCAAATGAACCAAAAGTGATTCAAGTTCATCCAAGCATGCTATTTATAGAGAAATGAAACATGAGGGGTGAGAATGGGAGGGAGAAGTGGTGCCATTTTGTGGAAGGAAGGAGGGAGAAAAATATCTCTTGGTTATGTCATTTCAAGGTAAGGTGTAAGCATGGTGTAGGCATGGTGTAGCATGCTTCTTTGAGTGTGTGAGTGAACAAATTTGTGATGCATGAGGGGGTGAGGTGATGCCACTTTTTGGGAATCCAAGGGGAGGAAAATGTTTCATTTAATTATGGTTTAGAGGTGTATTTAGGTGTAGCTTTGATTAGACTTAGGATTAGGAACTTGTAAGTAAGTGTATAAGTGAAAGGATAGGTAATCAAGGCTATTTTAAGACATGATTAGTGAGCATTCTTGCCCATTAGTGGAGTCAAAATCCTACTCTACCTAGGCTTCTTGGAGCATGGAGAGTGAATAGTAAAAATACTATTCAAGATTCTATGTTTTGGGAACTTGAGTTTTTAAAAGAGAAAAAGGGGTTTGAGTTTAATCTAAGTAATCTTATGTTCTAATTAATTTTAATAACTTATTTTGACTCTAGATTAATTATGGAAATTAATTAATTTTTGATTAGAACCTAATATTGCTTAGGTTTGCTTAATTACATCATTAAGCTCACATGCACTATGCTAGGGGCAAAATCATAATTTCACACAAAAACTGCTCAGGATCACCGAGACTTAAACAGATACTTTTGAACACATGAAAATGTCATTTTAAACCTTTGGGGAAAGTTTCAGGCTCGAATGGCGCCTTTACCCGCGTAAAACGCTATAGGGGTATTTTGGTCATTTTGACCCGAAACTACAGAAAACACGATTTTCATTTCTAAAATCACTCAAGGACCATCCAATCCCCTTCAAACATTGAGTTGACCCTTCGAGGACTGCTGGGCTGGCTATCCTCGAATTCCGGGCAGAAAATGGCCTTAGGGGCATTTTGGTCATTTTCTCTCAAACAGAAAATCGGGGCGTTACAACAGTGATCCAATCATGTTCAATACCAATATTACCATCTAACTTACAAACACAGTCTGAGCTGAGATACTCTTTTTCATTACATGGTATCATCTCAATAATGCAGCCATTAACTCTTTCAACTACTTCAACAATTAGAGCCAGAATAACTCGATCCTCAAAGAATTTGTAGTTCCCAATGTTGTCCAACAGCTTTGGATAAGGTATGACACAATTGCTGATATTGGATCATCCCAATCTAAGATTAACAAATCACTTGGAACATCTACTTCAAAATCACAATCAACTTCATGTCCAATTTTACCCTCACCAATATCTAAAATCCATTTCGTAAAAGATTTTAAACAATCAAGGTCACTATCAGCAAAACATGAACCAAGATGCATTTTAGTTAAATTCAGAACCTCGCAATCATTCCACAAAAAAGAGGATTTAAAATCGGACATGACAATATTAGCATGATTTGTCTTTGAGATAATAGGTAATATCTGTTGGAAATCACCTCCCAAAACAATAACTTTGCCACCAAATGGTTTAATGGAATTCTCATTATCAACAATTCTCATCAAGTACTTAAGAGTTCTATCCAAAGCTTCAAATTATTTGTCATTGGAGCCTCATCCCATATGATAACACTACAGTGTTTTAATAAGTTACCTTTTGGACTATTAGGCTTGATGTGGCACATCGATTCTTCAGTTAATTGCAATGGAATTGCAAAGATAGAGTGAGCCATCCTACCACCAGGCAGCAAAAGTGAGGCTATCTCGCTAGAAGCAATTGTAGGTGGAAATGTGCACGAGAAGAGGGGTTGAATTGTGCATATCTTCTTTTTACTTATCTGAAACTTTGAACAGAGATACTATTAAGTGTGTTGTAGTGCAGCGGAAACATAGTTAGTAGTTTTAGAAAGTAGATTTTTGAAGCTTTGTTAATAAACATGCATCATAAAATAAATAACAGAATGGCGAGAACATTATTTCAGCACATGAATGAATATTAAAACGCAATAGATAAATATAAAAGAGATTAAGGAAAGAATGATGAAACATAAATATTTTTATACTGGTTCGACCAAATTGTCTACATCCAGTACTCAACAAATGTTGAGGTTCCACTAAAAACATCTTTCTCAACTTGAGAAAGAACAAATGGATATTCTTTACATTAGCCTTTCCAAGCTCCCATTTGTGACCTACAGAAATCATTTGTTGCCACAGATTGAGTTGTTCTTCACCAGCATCTCCAAGCTAAACCGAGTAGTTCTTCTCAGCTTCTCAGAGCTGAACCTTGTGACCGATACACAAACTCAGAGATTGTCACAAGTTGAGTATTCTTTGATAAAGCCTTTCCAAGCTAAACCGAGTAGTCTTGCCCCAACCTCTCCAAGCTAAACTATGATCCGCAAGAATACCTCACTGTTACATTGTAAGTATTTTACAGTAGCCTTTCCAAGCTATCTCACAACGATCACTACCGAATCGAGGATACAAAGGTTTAGTGTTTGGATTGCCACTCAAACTAACCTACACTCAAGTTTCCTTAACATATACATGAAAAGTTCCTAAGAAAACTTGAATGACTTCCTTATATTATTTTTTCCCTAGGAAAATCATAGATCTAATTAAGAATATAGAAGGAATATTTTTACAAGTAAGGAATCTGATCACATAATGATATGAAATTTACTAGAGATGAGGAGAGATTTTTCCAGAATTTTCCTTCTAATGCATGGAGTCTTTTACCTTTTCATTAGAGCATAGCATTTCTATTTATAGAAGGTCTTCTTTGTGATCATTGCTGATGATATGTTCTTCTAGGGACATGTGTTGATCATCCATTTGTGTCTTTCCTGCTTTAGAAATTACTCTTACTTTCTGAATCGTGATTTTTGAACTCTTTCTTCTAAGACTTGGAATAGTTGACTACAAAGGCAAGAGAGATGATTGACTGGTTCTGACACCGAGTTTTGACTCTTTAAATTTCAAAATTCAAATTCAAATTTCCCTCCATTTCCGGTAATGCTCTGAGCTCCACAATAACTTGAGCTTTCTGACGTGTAGAATCAGATCCTTGATAATATCTTCACTTTATAATCTTCAATCCAAGCATTTTGATGATGATCGATTTACGATTGTGCTGATTGAAGATAGTGTAACATCTGGTCTTTAGAGATTGCTTGATATCTTCATGTAAGCATACTTTCTAATGTCTAGTGCTATTTTTTGAAGTCTCAGGACTTGGTTTCTTATAGCATTGATATTTTCTTCAAATAGTTAGCTATCAATTACTTGAATAAGGATATAATTTCACTTCTATTTTAGTTCACATCTTGTAACATGAGATAAATATGTTTACACATGCATAGTGAAATATATTTTCATTTGAGTAAGTCTTGCTTTTGCTAAACGATAGAAACCTATTATAATCTTACAAGAAACTCAAGACAAAACATCAGTCGTTCTTCAAAGCATTTTCTTTAAATTGGCTTTATTGTCATTCAAAACTGATTAGCGCATATGATAGGGTGTTGGAGCTAACAATCCCCCTTTTTTTACAAACCAATTTGAAGAAATTTTTTTGAAGAGATATTTAAAGATATATTGCTGAAATATAAGTGTGTATAGTTCATATTCTTTCAATTTTATCATAGAAAGTGAATTTCAAGAAGTTCTTTTCTTAAGACATGATATGGATCCTATAAAAGTATTTTTGGCCTTAAGTGACTTTTAATCATAGCTATTGTTGTTTCTCTTGAAGCATAAATCACGCTTAACACACTTCCTAAAAAGGTATCAGAGCAGAATGTCAAAGAAAAACGTTTAAGCCATGGATATACAAGTAGCTTTGATTCTTGGTCATGAAAAGAAGCTTTCTGAAGATCTTCGTGCTTGACAACTTAAGAAGAAGTACTTATGATATTTTATTTTGATTAGATTTGTTTTCAGCACTTCTTTATCCAAAAGAACTTTTGAAAGGTATGCTCAAGGATATATGATAAACGTAGCATAGCATTCGTGATTTCAGAGAAAAACACACTGATGCTTATGTAGTTTTTGATGCTCGGAGAGACCTTTTAACAAGATAATATAAACACATTGCTATGTGAGGTTTTTGAAGCTCATTAGGGATCAATCCCTGAATTAGCAAGGATGAGGTTTTGCATTGAGCAATGAAACTTTTTTCATAAGTATTAGAGCATGAAAAGATATTTTCAAAACGAAATTATATGATCTTTTAAAAGAAGTTTTGTCTCGAAAAAGAACATAACACATTTTGACATATAAACATAGCACATTTCGAGAGAGAGTTCTGAAGCTTGTTAATTGATCTTAGTTGTTTCAAAACATGTAAGCGTGATTTCTGAAGACTTGTCAGAAACTATTTGTAACATCCTAATTTTTAACCCAATACTCTAGAACATATTTAGGTTAATCATTAGTCTGTTACTTCATAGTTCTCATTTAACTTTGAATTACTTAGCGGAAAATACGGGTAATGATTTTTTTTTGAAATAAAAGTGGGAGCCGCGTGATGCGATAAGCGGTACACCATGTAAAGTGACACAATTATCTCACAACATCATAACATGAGGCACAACATGAACATCACTGAATATCATCTCATATATATATAACTTGCCCACTTATAAGTGTGGGTCTTAATTTAGTACAAGGGAAATACAAGAAAGAAAATACAACATAAACATAAACATGATCTACTCCCCTACCCGAGTGCACCTAATGGGGTAACCTCTAAACAAAAGAAGGTTTATCCTCATCTAAGTGGTGTGTGCTCTAACCGGGTACTCCATCGGTCGATCGTCACCTCCTACTGACGTCCGTCTCGTGAACGAGGCAAGTATCCGAAAGCGTGCGAGCTCCTCGGGCGTAAAGAGGCGGAACGGGGATCGGGAGTGACCCCCGCGGTGTGGCCGCATCTCCGGTCGTCGTGCAAGTCGGGGCTGAGTCACGGTATCCTCACTGCCCTCCCTCATCAATGATGGAGAGGGGGCAGAGCTCTCGCTATACGGATGAGTAGGCGGGTCCTCGGACAGGTCGGTCTCCGAGAAGTAGGTCCGGCACGTGTCGGGATGGTCTCGCATGGCTAAGGCGGCGGTGTGCATGCGAGCACTCTCTCATCATGCGTCTGGCGCCGCGCTCAAAAACCGCCGTCGTCGCCATAGGGTGCGATCGGGAGAAGCGATGGGTGTGCACGGGATGAGCGAAGGGGCGTCCTACGTACATGAAAACCCGCACCGTGCACTGCCCCTCAAAATGGTATGACCCGTGAGCCGGGTCATAGTGCACCTCCCATGTCGGGGTGTCCACGAACACTACGAACGTCGCCATCTGAAGACGTGACGGAAAGAAAGAGATAGAGGGAGTGAGAATCTTGCTAAAGAATCTCAGTAGGGTCTCCTACTACCCAGGTGTCATCATCTACGTCCTCAGGAACCTTGGGTTTATTTATACAAAATGACTGAGCATGTATTCGGTTCATTTTAAACTTTAAAATATATTTTAGCCAAGGTCCATTCATTTTAGGATGATCTTAATGTCATGGATGCAACATATTAGAAAATGTATGCATGGCACTACCTAATGCACATACATAAAACATAACATCAAGCATCATCATTCTTGGTGGCATAAAGTGGCAATAGTAACATTCATATGGGACAAAACTTAGTGACATAATCATAATCATGAAACTTCTCTTCCTCATGGGCCACCCTAAAAGACAATCGAACTGGGGGTGCTCTGTAACACCCTCCCTACTATACTGCTATGCTCGAGTCATAACATTACAGTAAGTAGACGTTACCCATAACTTATATATTTGTAATTCCTTAACTATATGAAATATACACGTATACGTTGTAATAAATATGAGCCTTGCACTAAAAACTATACTAACTTGTTCCATATTAAGTTTGCTCACAATGTGATAGTCAGCTTATAGGGATAGCAGAAATGTAATGAGCATCCTAAGACGTCGGTCACACGATAATTTACATCTTATATCACATCCATCGTAAGTCAAGTCACACAGTCATACTATATACATTCATAGCTAATTACATATATATTATAAACAACCCTACCCTGGTCCTCGCAGTGACCACCTAGTCCGGGTTAGGGCCTATCAAAATACAACTGACTACATACAGATAACCTAACTCCCTCAGTCAGTGGCTCATCAAAAAGTCAGATGTAAGAGTCTACGATAGTTAAACGGTATGAGGGAATCTAACCAAATGTAAGTCTCATAACAGTAGTAGCGGACAGACGAGCAAATAGTACATAAACACAGATACGAGACTTAGCGACCAGGTACATTGACCGTAACTCCGGATCATAATACCACTGCAATTCAAGCATCTCAAGACGGAGCATGATCGAGGCCATCTATATAAAATACATCACACAGCAGGAATGAGAATCAATGATTCCCAGTAGGAAAAATATACCAGTCTACTACTCAATGATATCCAACTTCAGTTATTTCTAGAATGGTTTCTTAGTTAGAATCATTATTTCTTATGGCTTAATTTTATTAGGAAATTTTAAATTTAATGGTAGAACTCATAAGACTCTTCTGATATATTTCTCTCTGGATCGTACTGTCAACGATGTAACGCCGTCACGTTACAACCTGATATAGTTCACTAGATGGAGTACGTCTACTACATCTCATCTAGAATAGCCTTGGTATTCTCAGAACATCCCTTCCTTCATAATGATGTAACGCCGCGATTACAACCTGATATAGTTCTAAGGGCGTAGCACGTCTACTACTACCCGTGAATCTATGAGCTTACCATTAAGCAACTAATTATTATGTAAAGCTTGTTTTCTTGATCTCCCTCTCCTTGTGTGAGATTTATTTTCTTACGTTCCTTTCTTTATGAAGCTTGGTTTCTTGTACTTGTCTGAGATTTCCTTAAAGTCTCTTGAATTCTTACGAGATATTTTGTTAAAATCTACTAAATATGTATGAGATATTCTATTAAAACTTCTTGATGTCTTATGAGATATTCATATTCTATTCATGTGCTCATGTCATATTAGTACAAGATGCCAAAGATTTCATCAATTCAAAGCATCAATTCATTTTTGGCACAATGACAGATTTCACATATTTGTAGCACAATTTAATATGCAATTCAAATCATCAAATCGGAGACTATAAAAATTCTCAATGACATCTCAATGCGTCCACAAGCTTCCACACAAATTTCATATTAAAAAGAGTTCTCTAGCTATGTTAACAAAATTAGACAAATTTGGTCGTCAGAGACTATCGATTCTCAGCCAAACTCCTGAATTCCCTAATTTTTAACCCTAGAAAATGAAACCAGAAAATTAGGAATAAAAATCCTAGTAAAACCTTAAGATGTCCCTAATACCCTGTAAAAATTTCAAAGGAAAAATCGGTCATTTGCTATGGTAACAAAAATAGACAAATTTGCAGCTTCAGTTTCAATAGTTCAGACAGCATAGGTACAATTTTGGTTCTTGATTTTTTAATCATAGCAAAAGTGACCAGAATACCTCAAAACTTTTACTGAAGATGCCTCCACATGTTAGCTACATCATATAAAATTTTCAGTTCAATCTAAGGCCTCTAAATAGGTCAGAAAATTCGTGAAAACTGCTGCCCTGTTGAAATCCGAAAATTCAGCAAACCAATTCAACACTCATATCTATTGCATCCTTTATATTCATCCAACTCACATATACATGAATCTTGAAGATAAATTTCAGATTTCATAAAATAATTTCAAACATATTTCAAGGATTTATATTAACAAACTAGCCAAACAATCACCAAGTAATAGACTAGAATTTTTTTCCTACCTTTCTTCCAAGTGTTTTTCTAGTTTTTCCTTTCCAATCAACCTCCAAACCCTTATGTTTCAGCACCTTTGTGCACTGCTATGAGGACCCAAAGTGCAGGGAAAAACAAGTTTTTGATTTAAGTTTAATGAAGAGGATGTGTTCTTGAAGTTAGTTTAAGTGTATGTCTAAGTGTATCATTGAAGGACTAAAAGGTTTCATTGAGTTTCATGAAGCAAAAATGGAGGAAAGTGAAGGCAAGTGGAAAGAAATGGGCTCTGTGACTAACCGAGAAACAAGTGAAATTTCCTTGCCTTTTTTCCTTTTTATAGACGTGCTGCCTTGGAGAGAAAGTAAATGGGTTTCTATTTCCAGATCAATATGCCTTCTATCAGTGTTATGAATATCTATATTTATTTGATTATTCTAAGTAAAAATTTATTTAAGATATGATGATATCCATTAATTGAACCAATTTAGATGTTTCGGTATACTGGTTATTACTATTTTGGTGTACCGTTTCTTATGATTTCAGTACCCGATTGACATAAAAAAAACTTTATCGGGTAAAATTATCATTTTAACCTTATCCTAAGTTTTATTTTATCCTAATATCATTTATAACATCCCATCCTATATTACTGATTAAAATATTATTATTCTAAATTTTTTATTAATATTTAATTAATCTTCTTTTTTTTTCATTTTTTTTTTTTTTTTACAGAATCGTTATGATGTTCTGATCCTAACTGGGTCGATTGAAATTTTTAAAATCCCTATTGATTACTTACAATTAATTATTTTATCAGGGAAAATACAGATAGACGAGTCATTACATGCTCGGCCGAACCGGTGTCACCCAGAACGTGTCATACATCTAGGTTATGAGCTCATACCTTAACTAGTCGTCACTAGTTCTTACTTACCACTTAACGATAAGCGTATCATAAATCATAAATCCCGACTATCTGAGTACGGGTTAGGGGGCAAAACTCTTAGGGGTGCTCGGCCGAACCGGTGTCACCTAAGAGTGTAAAATGGTACCGATGTCACATGAGTTCTATGGAGGTGCTCGGCCGAACCGGTGTCATCCTAGAACCCATCTTAGTACCTTAATTTTCAAAATCTCTTTAAGTCCCCAAATTTGTCGGAAATTCGGCGGCCTAAACGGTCATTACACCGAATTTCCTTCCAAATTTGCTTTATGCCACATAAACATATAATCTCATAAATTCCTCATATGAATAACATCATCATCATTAGAATACTTCATGCATCATCATAAATCATCCAAACGCTTACCCTTACGGTAGCTTATGCTTTGACCCTTACGGGTCTTAATCTTGAGATATAGTTCTCTACATCCGTCGTTCATATTTTAAGCACCTAAGGCTCATGATTAAACATCATTCATAATCCTCTCATTTTACTTTTAAATCTGAATAGCATAGGGTGGAAATCCTAACATGTGAATACGGGGTTCTAGAACTTACGTTTTAGACCCTTTCTTGGTTCCGTTTTCGCCGAAGGCGCTATATATTAAATCTAAATCAAGTATGAGGCATTCCTATGCTTAAGGACTAATTGTTAATCATGTTTATCATGTTGTAAGGGTGCTGGACAGAATCCAGAAAATTAAATGTTCTAAGAGTTCTACATTTGCATTTTTACGGTTTCCTAGTTACTAGTTTCCTCATAGGTGCTAGAATTCGATTCTAACTCAAATGATACCAAGTTTTTCATGTCTAAACAATCTAAATCTGATTATGTCCCCATTAAAACAGTTTGGAAAAGTTCCATAAACAAATGGGTCAAAACTATATTAAATTCTAGCTTTATGGTATTTTTAGTTAGCTAGTTTCTTACCTATCATGCATAGGATCGCTTCTACATCATCATATGATATTTTCACACATTCCAACACATTAAAACATCATCATACAGCATCACGTTCATCACATCAGAACCGAAAACATCTTGCCTCAATAAGAGAATTAAATTGACATTTCTAGGTACATAAGTTAACTAGTTTCTCTCGGAATCAATCTAGAACTTCTAAAACTCTTTGCAAGACGTTTTAAATCATCAAGAGGCTAAGTGAAACCTTAGGCCAGTGACCAAAACATATTCCATCCCCTAAAAGAGATTGGAATCACAACTTATAATGACATAACCTTATAAAGAATTGTAAAACTTTAAGGAACACTTAAAACATAGGCTATTGGTCCTAGTAGCTAGATGAAAACTCATTGGAAGTCCATCCTCACTACTTGGCCGAAAACATACATTCAAAGTATGGTTTACATTAAACTTTAACTTGGAATGAAATGGGCGAGTCTTTGAGCTCTAGGTTCTTAAGTTACGACATAAACTAAACGTGCTCATGCTTTTCATTTTTAATCTTGCTTACAAAGTAAAGTGATGACTTAAAATTAAATATGCAAGGCATAACTTAAACGTGCAAGCTTGAAAGTAAATATGCGAGATTCAATTCTTTATTTTAGTGCTCTTGGCCCAACAACAATCGACTTTAAGGCCGAAATAGATAGGCATTCGAGAGATTAATTAGGTGATAATGCAAGTTCAATTCTTTATTTTAGTGCTCTAGGCCCAACAACAATCGACTTTAAGGCCGAAATAGAAAAGGCTTCGAGATTTAAATTAAGTGAAGATGCAAGTTCCATTTTAATCTTTATGTTCTTAGGTGATAGCTTGAAAGTAAAGATGCATAGCAAGAATGAATGCAAGCATAAAATAAATTATGCAAGTTCATTTTATCTTTCTAGAGCTCTTAACAAGACTTTAAAGGAATTTAAACCTTAACCCAAACTCATTCAAACAAGGTAAAGTCAAGCTTGGAGTTCTTAGAACTCAACATAATATCTTTGGGAATCAAACTATGAAACTTAGAAAATCTCAAGGAAATGGCCGAAATCTCCAAGAAGAGAAAAGTGCATTTTAAAACTCTAGAGTTCATGACCTTGATGATATATTAACACCAACATCATGAGTCCTCATCATTGAGTTCATAGAGCCATTTTAAAACACCATCAAAGTTAAAGTTCTCAAAAGTTCAAGAAAGGAAAATCTAGAAACACTTTTGCTCAAGAACAAAAATCAAGCTCTAGAGTTTGTTTCAAGTGATGAACATCATCATGAAACTCTCATCATCAAGCTCTCATTCCTTTGTTCTCCAAGGCCCATGGCCGAAAATGAAAAGGTAAAGGAAAGAAAAAGAAGTTCTAAAAAGAATCAAGAGAAACTATGAACATTAAGCTTAGAACAAGAACTTTAAAGAAAGAATACATGAAAGAAAATCCCTACTTGGTGTGATGAACTTGAAGATGGAAGAAGAAGATGAAGGTGATGAAGAACTTTGAAGAGCTTGAAGAACTTGAAGAACACAAGAACTTTTGAGAGAAAAGGAAAAGCTTTGAGTGCTCCTAAACTTAGCAAATGATCTAAAAGTGGTGCAAGCTCCTCAAGGCATTCTATTTATAGAGAAATAAAACAAATGGAGGGTGTGGAGGCTGATGAAGGCTTCGGCCATATGAGGTGCAGATTGGAGGGTTCCATGTGTTCCATGAGGTGAGATAATGTGTTCTTGAGGTATGGTGAGGTATGGTTCAAAGCATGGTGAGGTATGGCTCAAGGTATGGCTCAAGCATGGCTCTGTGAGTGAGAAAACAATTTAATATGTGTGGTAATTAGGGAGTGATGGCCGAATATGCATCAGCCCATGGGGGAGGTTTCTTTGCATTTTAATTGTGGTTTAGAGTTGTGTTTAGGTGTATCTTTGATTATGCTTAAGATTAGGAATTTGTAAGAAAGTGTTTAGGTAAGGGAAATGGGTAATTAAGGTGGTCTAGACATAATTAAGGAGTGGTCTTGCACCATTAGAGAGTTAAATCCTCAATTTAGAGTCTAAACAACTCTAGACACATTTCCTTGATTTAAGGAATTGGAGAGAGAAAACACTATTCAAGATTCCAAGACTAGGAATCTTGAGTTCTAAAAAGGGATTTAAGCTTAATCTAAGCAATTTTAGGTTCTAATTAACTTTAATAAATTATTTTGACTCTAGATTAATTAGGGAAATAAATTAATCTTCGTTTAGAGCCTAATATTGCTTAGGTTTGCTTAATTACGTCATTAAGCTTAAAAATACTATTCTAGGGGCAAAATCGTAATTTTGCACTAAAACTGCCCGGGACCACCGGGACTTGAACAGATACCTCCAGACACATGAAAACATGTTTTTGAATCTCTGGGGAAAGTTCCGGGCTCAAACGGCACCTTTACCCGCGTAAAAACGCTATAGGGGTATTTTGGTCATTTTGACCAAAGCTGAAAACGAAATTTTCACTTCCGAAAGCATTCAAAGACCATTCAATCCCCTTCAAACATTGAGTTGACCCTTCGAGGATGACCGAGTTGGTTACCCTCGAGCTCGGGTCAGGAAATGACCTCAGGGGCATTTTGGTCATTTCCCTCGGACAGAGAAATCAGGGTGTTACACTATTCACAACTATATTTTGATCAAGTTATACATGACTCTTTAGAAATATTCATATGTGTGTCAAAAGATCATGTGTTCTGTTAAAGCTAAAGATAATGATTAAGCTCATCATACATGTCAAGGCTCAGCATATCAATATGAGTATTAGAGCAACAAACAATTTGTGCTCCTAAAGATACTTGGCCAAAGCTAATCATAAAACATCTATAAGCTAAGTATCCAGCGTATATATTGTAATACTTGAAAAATTATTTAAAAATTAATTTGAGTTTTATTAGTCATAATTTCAAAAATTTAACAATTTCAATAATGACGATGACGGTCTAATGGATTTGCTAAAAAAAAAAAGTGAATAATAACCTACGGGCCCTACAAGTCCGTCGGGACAGCCGAAACTCTAGATTCGGGACTCAGAGATACCCCAAACTGAGAAAATATAGGGTTAAGGTTGGAATTGAAGATTTTATGCTTGGAATTAATTTTCGGCAATGTTTGTTTACCCAGGTATGGTGTTTTACCTATTCGGTGAAATTTCAATGTATGATTTCTAGCACCAAATGCTAATTTAATCCTTACAAAATAAAGTAGCTTATCCACTTATATCAAATGAATGGTTAAGATTTAATCTTGAATTGCAAGATTTAATCTTAGCCATCCATTTTTCTTTCTTAGATTAAAGCTTATCTACTTATAATATATAATATATATCTACTTATTACAAGATTTACAAAACTCCAAGCTTCAAAAAGAAGCCAACATCTTCGGCCATAACAGAGGGCAGTAGCTCCATCTTCCATTTTTAGAGAGCTTAAGCTTTCAAAGCCCAAAAACACTAGCCTAGACATGTTAAAACCATAAACTTCTTTCACTAAACTTATTCCATACATCAATACCTACAAATCTAACCAATTGAAATCTCAATTATCCATCAATCCTCACATTGATACCACACTCCCTCACTGATTTAAGAAGGGTTTGGGTTTGTTTTGGGAGCTTTGAAGTGAAGGGAATTTATCTTGGAGCATCTTAGAGCCAAGGATACACTAGCTTCTAAGATTAGGGTTTTAAAAATCTCTTTTTCTTCAAATCTGTTTTTTCTGTTTCAATCACTGATTTAAATTGACATTTTTGGTTTTATTGGTTGATCATATATGGATATTGATGTATTAATTTTGGTGGAGTGTTTGGATGATATTAAAAATCATTTTTGTGAAAAAAGATTTTGAACCATGCTGTTGGATTTTTGGATTTCAATAGGGCACAATTTGTTCACGAATTTTCTGGTGCAATTGTAGTCAATTTTTATCAGTTATAAAAATTATATGTTGAAGTTAACATCCTAAGGCAACTCCATGATTTTTGGTGGGTCATGTTAAGGACTTTCTCTACTTGAAAAAAAATCATGTTGCTTGAACGTTATTGCTGGAAAATCCCAGTTTGAAGCAAGGGAATGTGTTTGAATTCACTGACCTATTTAGAGATCTTGGATTCATTTGAAAATTTTATGGGATGTAGCTAACATGTTGAAGTGTCTCTAGTAAAATTTTTTAGTCATTCTGGTCACTTTTTCTATGTTTGAAAAATTAGAAACCAAAGTAATCTATGTGTTGCTTGAAATATTGGAATAGAAGCTGTAAATTTTGCTAATTTTGTTACCACATCAAATGAGAAAATTTTACAGGGCATTGTAAATATCTTGAAGTTCTAACCTAACTTTTTATTTTGAATTTATTCAATTATTTGCTAGGGTTAAAAATTATGAGATTATGGTTCTGAGCTGAGTATAAGTGGTCTCTGACCACTAAATTTGTTGAATTTTGTTATTATACTTAGAGAACTCTTTTACTCTGAAATTTTCAGAGGACCTTAGGGACATATTGAAGAGTCCTTAAGAATTTTTATAGCCTTGGGTTGGATTGTTTGAAATACAGAATAATTTGTGCTATGGATAAGTGAAATTTGTCATGGTGCTGAAAATGAATTGATGCTTTGAATTGATACTTTGAATTGATGAAATAATGACATTTGGTTCAAGTATAATGTATATGAATGCATGCTAGTGACTTTAAGGATTTGTTTGAGACATGATTGATATTATGAATGAATGTGTATATGTGCCTTATGTATGCATTTGGAAAAAGAAAAGTGAATGATACATATATGTGGCAAAAGAGAATATGTGAACTTCAATCGTCCATGTTCTAGCATATGGAGAAAACAGAAACAAGACTTAACTTGAATGAGGGGAAGGTAAAAAGAGGAACTTCCCTAATGTGCATGTTTTGACATATGGAGCAAATAGAAACAAAACTTAGATTGAATGGAGGGGAAGGCAAAAAGAGGAGCTTCTCCTGAGGTATTATGAGTTGGTAGATGTATCAGTTAGGAATAGATCAGTGTGTGATTTGGAAAAGGGAAAAATGAAGTTCGATGACCACGTATAGGATTGAGTTCAGTTCTGATAAGCAGTCTATTTTCCTTGTGTGGTATGATACACTATAAATACCATTTGGTATAAACTATCCGTTGTGGAGTTGTTCATAGTAGATACCCATTAGGTATAAACCAAGTCTTTCCTATGTCAATGAAAAGAGAAAAATGCACTGAATTGAGTTTTGCAGTATGATATAAACTAAGTTTTTCCTATGTCAATGAAAAGAGAAAAATGCAGTGAATTAAGTTCCATAGCCACAAGAGGAAACTAAGGAAATTCCCTTAGTATATCCAGAGCAAGTGATGATGATTTCATTAAAGATTTTGACATTTGTCATATGCATATGTATATTAATTTGAATTGTCTGCCTAGGATGATTTACTAGGTGTTTGAACATTATGGAGTATATGCATATTAAGTGATTGATCATTAAAAGCTACCCACTTCGGAAGTACAATTTGGAACTCAAAATTGAACCATTGTAATGAAATGCATGATCACTTTTTTTTCTAATAAACCGAAGTGGCTGGGACAATGATGATGAAATTATTATTGTGTATTTGGGGAGTTACCTTACTGAGAATTGTATAATTCTCACCCTTATGTGTTTTGTGTTCCCGTGTCATCTCTAGGATTGATCTAGTGGACTATGGGGCTATTACTTGAAAGAACTCGGAATTGCAATAGTTTAATAGTTCATGTTTTTACTTTACTATACCTGGAGTTGTATGTATGTAAATGTAATAGAGAACATATATGTATTAAAGCTCTTAGAAGAGCATCCTTTTGTACTAGCTATGTATTCAATAAATGTTTTGTATCTTTGTTATATATTTTTATCGAATTACGCTAGTTATTACATGAACCCATTGAGTTTGCTATAGTTATTTAAAAAAAGTCCACTAATTTATAAGTAACAACTCTCGAGTCTAATGTCATGACTTAAGGATGATGTTATACTTAGGAGGATGTTACATATATGAATAAACAGGTTATAGCATATGCATAAGAGATAAAAAGCAAACATTTAGTCAAGAGATATATCATTTGCTGAGCATAGAAAAAGCATCAGTATGAATCAAAGCTTAGATAAGGAAATATAGTATGAAACATGAAAAACATATATGAATTATAAAACATAAAGGATAAACATTTTGTATAAAAGAAACTAACTGTCAGGACGTTCATAAAAAAAAATATAGAATATCAAAAAGAAGAAAATATGTCATGCTAAACAACATTCTCTAAGCTCCCTCTCAGTATAAGCTCCCCTTGACTTTCTCAGCATAGCCCTCATACCATAGCATAGCTCCCCCTAAATTCCATAACATTTGATTGTCTTTATTTTTCATCTTCTCCCCCTTTTGGCATCATCAAAAAGGAGGTGTGCCCGGAAACAGACGCTGCAGCATCTAAAAAATATGAAGTTGTAGATCTTTTATATGTCTAAGCTAGGTGCCATTCTCTATAATAGTTGCTCTAAATCTATCCTTTCTAGAAGAAATCTCCCTCAGATTCCATAGGATGACCTGATAGCTTGCTGAAGACTCAGTTAAGGATAGAGGCGGCAGATTAATAGGTGCATGAGCAACTGCAGGTGATGGCTTAGAAATGTCTAGGCGTGCAGTCTCCCCTAATTTAGGGAATTCAGCTTGAGTCTCATTTTGTGCAACAGTTGGAAGTAGAGAAGATGGTGCATGACCATTTGCAGGTGTGGTAAAAACAGAAGCAGAGGTAGCAAAAGCAAAGGTAGGATCATAGGTAATAGCAAAAATATCTAATACCTAAGCTATGTAAGGAGCGGCAACCTTTTGAGTAGAGAAGGGGCATTTTGAACCAGCATAGAAGCAGCAGCTCCATTTACTAGAGGAGCTGAATTTTTTGATGTTCTATCCTCTTCTTCTTCCACTGGAGAAATATGGATCAGAGAGGGAGACTATGGTACTATAGGAATGAGAGCAGAACATGTTGCATGGTCCTCTTTATTAGGTTCTTCAATGATAGGATCTACTTGAGATTCTTCTGCTATAGGCCTAGAACTAAATGTAGCACTCAGTCTGGCCTTCTCATTACTCAACAAGCATTCTTCGTTTTCAGACAATGATGCTTCAGCTTACTCTTCTTCTGCTTCTTCTTCCTCTTTATCATCATCAACCACAATTACATGATGCCTCTCCTCTTGATATTTTTTAACTTTCTACAACAATATGGTGACTCTTGACACGTTCTTGTGCATCTTCTTGCATCTTAACCTAATTTTCTTCCTGCTGATAACTTTCTTATGTTCAGTCACAGGTTGTAATGCTTGAGAGACTACCTCCTCTCTTCTTTTTGTTTTTCTTTCATAGTGTTAGATTAAAGGGACATCCTCTTCTTCAGATTCACTCTCAATGAGAACATGTTTTCTTTTCCGTTTTACTTTTTGTTGTTAGGATTCAGCCTTTTGAGAGATCTATAAGGCTTATTCACTTCTTGTTCGGGTTTCTGTCTTATTGGTTCAACAATATGGAGTGTTGACCTTTTTCTCGATGTTTTGAAGGAGGAATGTGTGAAGACGGTTCCTTCTACAAGCTCATAGCTTTCCATGAGAAGATGAAAGTTCATTTATTGAAGCAGCCTGGTCAATAGCATTCCATATGGGACACTTGTAGTTCTTCGTGTCTCCTTGGTGACTGCACTCATCATATAATCCAGAATGAGTGTAACACCCTAAAAATTATTTAAAAATTTATTTGGACTTTACTAGTCGTAATTTCAAAAATCTGACAGTTTTAGTAATGATGAGGACGGTCCAAGGGATTTTTAAAAAAAAAAAAAGTGAATGGTAACCTGCGAGTCCCATCGGTCTGTCGGGACAGTCGAAACCCTAGAATTGGGCCCCAGAGATGTCTGAAATTTAGAAATTATAAGATTATGGTTAGAAATAGGTAGAAATAAAGATTTTATACCCGAAATTATTTTTCGGGCAATGTTTGATTACCTGGGTACAATATTTTACCCGTTCAGTAAAATTTCGGTGTTCAATTTTTAACACCGAAAGCTAGTTAATCTCTACAAAATAATGAAGTTTATCCCTTTGAATGCCAAATGAATGGCTAAGATTTTATCTTGGATGAAAGATCAAATATTAGCCATTGATATTAAGTTCTTTTAATGAAAAGAAATTATACTTTATGATTAACCAATCACATTACACATTATAAGAAAAATACTAGCTCTTTTCTTCTCCAAGAAGGATGTAATTCTTGGCCATTATTCAGCATCAAGGAGAAACCATGGCCATGAGCTCCAAACCTCATTTCACATGCCAAAAACACTAACCTAGACTTGTTAAAACCACAAACTCCCTTCACAAAACTTGTTCTACTCATCAATACCTACAAAACTAACCGATTAGAATTTTAATCCATCACCATTTTCCCACTTTGAGCCATCATACACCACTGCCAAAGGGAGGTTTAAAGGCCGTTTGAAAGAATTTTGAATGAAGAAAAACACCTGGGGAAGATTGTTCTAGGCAAAGAGCTATAGAGATTCAAGTAGGGTTTTATTTGTTCTCTTTTCTTTCCAATTTTGATCTAATGGTTTCTAATTGAATTGGCTGAAACTATTCAATTATATTGATTGATTTCACATAGATTTTGATGTATTAATTATGGTAAAGAGTTTTGATGAAGTTAGGAAACTCTTTTTGCAAAACCATGTTATGCATGATGTTGCTGAAAATCCCGAATTTAGCAAGTAGGTGAAATGTTTTGATTTTTCTCACTGATTTGGAGACATCATCATAAGCTGAAATTTATATGAAAGAGTTTCCAGTAATTTTCTTGGGTCTCCTTTACCACTTTTACTATTTTTAAAAAATGGAAAACCAAACAGGTTAGGGGTGCTGTTCAGCCAGTCCCATTTGTAGCACTGAATTTGTCTAATTTTATTACCCTAGCAAATGGTCGAATTATTAGCTAAAATTTTGACAAGATGTTGAGGACATATTGAGGTCCAACTCTAATTTTTTGTACAAAGTTCTGGGTTCATTTGATAGGGTAGAAAAATTGAGACTTCTGGCTATTGGCTAAGAGTGTGTAGTTTCTGACGTCTGAAATTGTGAGATTTTATCAATATAGTTAGAGACCTTTTTATACTTTGAAATTTTTATGAAACTTTATGAACACATTAAAGTGTCTTAGATAATTTTTATAGCCTTTGAATTAGTTATTTGGTATGAAAATAAATTATGTTACTTGAGTGAAAAATCTACCGATGTGCTAAAATTGTGATAATGCCTTGAATTAGTGACCTAATGACAGTTGGTTCATATTTGATGTGTATGAATGCATGCCATGGACTTCCAAGATTATGTTATGAAGAATGAATGAATGATATATATAGGTTTGAAGTATTATGAGATCAGAGAATTATGTTCATGCATATAGAAATATGACGCATGTATATTTGAGCTTGAGGATGATGTATGTGCTAAGTGAAAAATAAAGTCTCCTTTACTATGTAAAGGGCACGGAGAAGTCCCCATTGGGGCATGAAAAAGTCCCTTTATTATGTAAAGGGCACGACAAGGTCCCCATTAGGACACGAAAAAGTCCCTTTTATTACATAAAGGGCACGAAAAGGTCCCTATTAGGGCACGGAAAAGTCTTTATTATGTCAAGGGCACGAAAAAATCATTGAAATTGCCATTTGTACACGTATATTTTGTTAAATTATTGGTCTTGAGGGAATTTCTATGATCCTGAATATCATGAAATGCATGTTTTAAGTGATTGAATAATAAAAGAAACCCACTTTGGAAAGGTGATTTTATAACTTTAAAATGAACATTTGATATATATATATTGCATGCTCACACTTTCTTAATAAACCGAAGTGGCTGGGGTGATGACGATGACAATATGATTGTGTAATTGGGGAGTTACCCTACTAAGAATTTTAGAATTCTCACCCCTATGTGTTTGTGTTCCCGTGTCGTCTCCAGGTTGATCCCGAGAACAAGGAGGCTACTTTATGAAAGGAAATCAGATTTGCAGTAGTGTACAGCTGAAGTTCGTACAGACTATACTTAGTCATATGTTTATGTCTGTATATATAACAGGGACTAGATGTGTATTAAAGCTCATAGAAGAGCTTCCTTTTGTACTCAACCTTACAATCAATAAATGTTTGTTTCTTAGTCGTATATGTTAATAAAACTATGATTTAGTTACTTCACAATTCAATTGAACTTGCTATAGATATTTAAGAAAGATCCATTAATTTATAAGTAATAGCTTCTCGAGTATGATGTTATGACTTAAAAATCATGTTGTACTTGGAAGGATGTTACAATGAGAATTGGCAAGTTCACCTTTCTTTTTGCTATTAGGCAATAAAGAAGCATGTAGTCTATCCTAACAAGGGCATCTGTGTTGCCAATTTGTGGTAGTATAGAAACTGAATCACTGTATATACTTTTCTTACTCTAGCCCTCAACATGGCAGTAGTAATTTCATTGGGTTTATGGAGGATAGGACCTAGACATATCTCCTTCATTCACACCAAGAGATTTTGCCTAGTTTGGTGAGGAAGTGCATATGATTCCATCATTTGATTCATTGATAATCTTGGCAAGAGCTGATGCCATAATCTTCATGGAGCAATCTTTGATCATAGTTCGGACATAGGATGGTGATGGTCTTTCTAGATGAGAGTAAAAGGCATTAACTAATCTTGGGAGGATTACTTCATTCATGTCGAGAAATTCTTCCTATTTTTGGAACTTAAAGACTTCGTCAAGAATGGTGCTTTCTTCACGGAGGTCTTTCTTAAAAAATTTTCTAGTGCCATTTTTCTAGAAGTGAAGAACTTTTCATAGTGATCCTGCATCCCAGCATCATCATACAAATGAAAAGATGATTTTACAGATGTAGATTGAGCCACGTTCTTTCCTTTCGCCATAGGTGAAGTATATGGGTGTGTTTGTCAGGATGAAGTTGAAAGATTGAATCTAGAAAAAAAATTGAAAGAGTATTTATAGTTGTGGAGATGAAGGTTTGATAAAAGATGTATGCAGTTAGAGATAGGAGTATGTGAAGTAACGATAGTAGTAATATGGAAAAGATAGAAAGTGAAACAGTTAAGTGTTTAAGGCTAAATTAAGATGATGGTAACAGATGTAACTTGTTCAAGAAGATGAAGGTAAAGGTGATGTGTGAGGCGTGGGGATTTTACGTAATGTGACGTGACTGAAGGCAAGGCGATGTGGGAGAGAAAAACATAAAAGAGTGGGAATTATCTCGCCTTTTCATCCTTCTTTAGAAAGAGAGTTTTCTGACTCTTGATATCACTTTTTGAAGAAGTTACTTTCTGAACATAATGGTTTACTTTCTGATCCTCTAAAGAATCTTTATAAGCTCATCACAGACTCATCTTCCCATACTGGATCTATGCTCCTATAAAACCATTATTCTTTGATCCTCAATTTCTTCTTTCCGATCAACCCATCTTCTTTCTGAATATCCCAACTTCTTTCAGATCAAACTATCTTTTTTCTGAACAAACCATCTTCTATCTAATCAACTCGTCATCATTTTGATCTTGCAAACTGTGCTTCTAAAGACGTATCCTAACTTGTTGGAATTTTGACCAACTGTAACGCCCTGATTTTCTATCTGAGTAGAAAATGACCGAAATGCCCCTAAGGTCATTTTCGGCCTGGAATTCGAGGATGGCCGACCCGGCAGTCCTTGAAGGGCCAACTCAATGTTTGAAGGGGATTGAATGACCCTTGAGTGGTTCCGGAGGCGAAAGTCTCATTTTCCATGATTTGGTCAAAATGACCAAAATACCCCTATAGCGTTTTACGCGGGTAAAGGTGCCGTTTGGGCCCGAAACTTTCCCCAGAGGTTTAAAACCATATTTTTACATGTTTCAAAACATTTGTTTGAGTCCCGGTGGTTCCGGGCAGTTTTAGTGCAAAATTACGATTTTGCCCCTAGAATAGTGTTTTTGAGCTTAATGACGTAATTAGGCAAACCTAAGCAATATTAGGCTCTAAACGAAGATTAATTAATTTCCCTAATTAATCTAGAGTCAAAATAAATTATTAAAATTAATTAGAACCTAAAATTTCTTAGATTAGATTTAAATCCCTTTTCTAAAACTCAAGATTTCACTATTGGAATCTTGAATAGTGTTTTCTCTCTCCAATTCCTTAAATCAAGGAATTGTGTCTAGAATTGTTTATACACTAAAATGAATTTATAACTCACTAATGATGCAAGAACACTCTTTAATTATGTCTTGACAACCTTAATTACCCATTTTCTCACCTAAACACTTTCTTACAAACTCCTAACCTTAATCCTAATCAAAGATACACCTAAACACAACTCTAAACCACAATTAAAATGCAAGAAATCCTCCCCCTATGGCTGATGCACATTCAGCCACCTCTCTCTCTTTTACCTCACATGTTGAATTGTTTCTCACTCAAAGAACCATGCTTGAGGCCATACCTTGAACCATACCTCACCATACTTTGAACCATACCTCACCATGCCTCAAGACCACATTATCTCACCTCATGGAACTCATGGGCTGCACTCCCCTTGGCCGAAAATGCATCAGCCCCTCACCCCCCACCATTTGCTTCATTTCTCTATAAATAGAATGCCTTGAGGAGCTTGCACCACTTTTAGATCATTTGCTAAGTTTAGGAACACTCAAAGCTTTTCTTTTCTCTCAAAGCTCTTGTGTTCTTCAAGTTCTTGGAGTTCTTCATCATCTTCATCTTCTTCTTCCATCTTCAAGTTCATCACATCAAGTAGGGATTTTCTTTCAAGTATTCCTTTCTTTAAAGATCTTGCTCTAAGCTTGATGTTCATAGTTTCTCTTGATTCTTTTTAGAACTTCTTTTCTTCTCCTTTTTCTTTCTCATTTTCGGCCATGGGCCTTGAGGTTCAAAGAAATGAGAGCTTGATGATGAGAGTTTCATGATGATGTTCATCACTTGAAACAAACTCTAGAGCTTGATCTTTGTTCTTGAGCAAAAATGTTTCTAGTGTTTCCTTTCTTGAACTCTTGAGAACTTTAGTTTTGACGGTGTTTTAGAATGATTCTAGGGACTCAATGATGAGGTCTCATGATGTTGGTGTTAATATATCATCAAGATCATGGACTCTAGAGTTTCAAATATTTCTTTTCTTGCCTAGATGTTTCGGCCATTTCCTTTCCTTTTATATGCCTTATGGTTTGATTTTCTAAAGATGTTGTTTGAGTTCTAAGAACTCTAGACTTTACTTTGTCTTGGTTTGATGAGTTTGGGTTGAGGTTTATGTTCCTTTAAAGTCTTGTTAAGAGCTCTAGAAAGATAAAATGAACTTGCATAATTTATTTTATGCTTGCATTTAAATTTACATTCTTGCTATGCATCTTTACTTTCAAGCTATCACCTAAGAACATAAAGATTAAAATGGAACTTGCATAATCACTTAATTTAATTCTCAAAGCCTTTCTATTTCGGCCTTAAAGTCGATTGTTGCTGGGCCTAGAGCACTAAAATAAAGAATTGAACTTGCATCATCACTTAATTAATTTCTTGAATGCCTATCTATTTCGGCCTTAAAGTCGATTGTTGTTGGGCCAAGAGCACTAAAATAAAGAATTGTAACTTGCATATTTACTTTCAAGCTTGCACATTTAAAGTTTATGCCTCACATATTTACTCTCAAGCTTGCACGTTTAAGTTTATGCCTTGCATATTTAATTTAAGTCGTCACTTTATTTTGTAAGCAAGATTAAAAAAATGAAAAGCATGAGCACGTTTATTTTATGTCATAACATAAGAACCTAGAGCTCAAAGACTTGCTCATTTCATTCCAAGTTAAAGTTTAATGTGAAACTATTCTTTGATTGCATGTTTTCGGCCAAGTAGTGATGATGGACTTTCAATGAGTTTTCATCTAGCTACAAGGACCAATAGTCTATGTTCTAAGTTTTCCTTAAAGCTTTACAAACCTTTTCAAGGTTATGTTGTCATGAGATATGACTTTATTCCCTTTTAGGAGATGAAATATATTTTGGTCATTGACCTAAGGCTTCTCTTAGCCTCTTGATGAATTAAAATGATTTGCAAAGAGTTTTAGAAATTCTAAATTGATTCCAAGAGAAACTAGTTAACTTATGTACCTAGAAATGTCAATTTAACTCTCTTATTGAAGTTAAATGTTTTCGGTTCTGATATGATGAGTGTGATGTTGTATGATGATGTTTTGATGTGTTGGAATGTGTGAAAATATCATATGATGATGTAGAAGCGATCCTATGCATAATAGGTAAGAAACTAGCTAACTAGAAATACCGTAAAGCTAGAATTTAACATAGTTTTGACCCATTTGTTTATGGAACTTATCCAAACTATTTTAATGGGAGCATAATCAGATTAGGATTGTTTAGACATGAAAAACTTGGTAACATTTGGATTAGAATCGAATTCTATCACCTATAGGGAAACTAGTAACTAGAAAACCGTAAAAGTGCAAGTTTAGAACTCTTAGAACATTTATTTTTCTGGAATCTGTCCAGCACCCTTACAACATGATAAACGTGATTAATAATTAGTTCTTAAGCATAGGAATGCCTCATAATTGATTTAGATTTAATTCATAGCGCCTTAGGCGAAGACGGAACCGAGAAAGGGTCTAAAACGTAAGTTCTAGGACCCCGTGACCACAAGTTAGAAATTCTGCCCTATGTTTTTCAGATTTGAGTATGCACATGAGGATTAGGAATGATGATTAATTATGAGCCCTTAGGTGCATAAGAGTTTGATAGGGGATGATAGGTTAACTACATCCCAAGTATAAGGCCCGTAAGGGTCAAAGCATAAGATACTGTAGGACCAAGTGCATAACGAACCTTATGACTTCCAGTAGACGTATGATTGATTATGAGAATGATTTGATGTCTTATGATGATGATGAATGGTTGTGCATGTCCTACAAGTTCCGTGGCATAAAGCAAGTTTGAAGGAAATCCGGTAACGCCGTTATGCTGCCGAATTTCCCATCAAACTTGAGAATTTGAGAAAAGTTTGTGAAAACTCCTGGGTGACACCGGTTCGGCCGAGCACCCCCAGAACAGATATGACAGAACACTGAGACGCATTTCTCCCGCTACGGTGGGGAGGAAACAAATCCGTGAGGGTATTGACATTGAGCTTGCCAAAGCGGACAATTCGCTGTGTACTAGATACCAGTAGAGCGTTTCAAAGAAGGAAATGATCCTAAGATAGGTGATCCAAGAAAGTTATGTATACCCCCTCTATTAGCCCATATTAAATCTAGTGACGACTAGTTAGGATTGAGCTCATTCCTAGGCGATAGGTGAGATGTAGTTTGGTGACCAGATTATCGCCGGGCCGGTGAATCGGTTGGACTTTTGGTGGATATGTTAAGAGGGTGGTCTTTAAGAAAAAGGAACTTAAGAGTTCTACTTATGAGAAAGATATCACATGAAAAGTACTATGCCTTTTTATGCCGCGTATACGATTTATGTTTCTTTATGATGTGCCCAAGTATTACGATTTTCATGTTAATGTGCATATGGTATTGTCATCCATTCATCAAATATCTGTTGCATTCATGTCATTAAGACACATACTAAAAGACACCCACTTCGGATAAATAGATTTGTAAAGCCTAAAACCAATCCTTATGCATGTACACCTTTTTCATAATTAAAACCGAGGTGGCTGGGGACGACGATGATGACACTAGTGTTAGAGTTGGGAATCCCTACTGAGAATCTCGAATGAGTTTCTCATCCCTTCCTTTTCTTCTGTGTCGTCTCTAGACGAGGATTACAATGAGGCTCGTGACTTCTTTTGAGGCGCGCGCTTAAGGGACGCTGTAACACCCTAGTAATTAACCAGATACACCTAGGTTGAATCTGATTAATGACTAGACTTTACTCCTTGCTTTGGTTCTTTCTTCATAATTTGAAAATACTTAGTGAAATTACGAGCCATTTTTTTTTAAACACATAATTGAAAACGTGAGCCGAGTACAACGTGAACGAGTAAGCGGAGTATAATAAGACGTTTAAGAATATATCACATCATATCACTTAGGCTCCATCATATAACATCCATAAGCACATTATAGCATATATTTACATACAATAACCTCACTCAAAGGGTGGGTTATGTTCATACATCATTATCTTATGCAAACCCATAAAAGAAAATATACTTAAGGAAATACATGCCCCTAAACTAGATAACTCCATAAGCCGGGAAGGTTATCATAAAACTAGGGTGTATGATCACACATAAATCTACTAAGAACCCTCTATGGCCACTGTCCTGGAAATGGGGGAATAAATCCGATCCACTGATGAGCTCCCTCGGGAGGGGACACACGAGATGCACCAGGCTGGGGTCGCATGGATGCCCTTCTTGCTAACCTTGACTGAACAACTGTTTCCTCACTACCCTCTCTTACACGTGTGGGAGTAGGAGCAGAGCTCTCAGAATATACATGAGTAGGAGTGTCCTCTGAAGGATCAGTTTCAGAATATCTCGTCCATTACAGCCCAAAGAAGTAAAATTTGTGTGTTCCATGCATTATTTAGGTGTAGGCAAGGTATTCATGTAATTTAGAGAATTTACGGTTAAGGGCTTAAGTGAATTAGTAAGCAATTTGGGTGTTTTTGAGCAATTTTGGGTTCTAATCAATCTAAATACATAATTTTGACTCTAGATTAATATTTAGAATTTAATAAGCTTTAATTTGAGCCTAATATTGCTTAGGTTTTGATATCTGAATCAAAAATCCCGAAATTCACAAACTCGCCCAAAAACAGGGGCAAAATCGTACTTTCACTTAAAAAGCGCCGAGGCCACCCGAGCTTAACCAATGGTTAATCATGGCTTAAAAACACATTTTAAAACATTTTAGTGAGGTTCCTCGGTTGGCACGCACATCGGAGTTAAAACAGAGGGCGTTTGGTCATTTCGTCGGAACTCAAAATTGAGATCCTCTGCTCTATTAACACACATAACACAAACAATCCCTTATTATCCTCAAAATATCCCCTTGAGAATAGGTGGGGCCCACGATCCTCATTTTCAGAGTAAAATAACTTCAGGGGCATTTTGGTCATTTTGTACGTACAGAAATTCGGGATTTGCGACTCTCGCATGAATCGTTCCTAACCTCTCTTCTAATGTGATATTCCTTTATTGAGGGTTGTTCAAGGCACAAATCTTATGTAATACTGAATTCGGTAATTGAGTAATTTCTAATGACAAGAAAAATTACAAGAAAAATTGGGGCGTTACATTACTCCTCCTTAAAAAGAATTTCGCCTGGAATTGCTACTGAGAACAACTCGGGGTATTGTGCTTTCATGTTTGATTCCAGCTCCCATGTAAGTTCTTCGATTTCACCCTGTCCCCATGCTACTTTGACCAGGGGTATAGCCTTGTTCCTTAACTGCTTAACTCCTCGGTCGACGATTCTCGTGGGTAGTAAGTTAAATGTCAGGTTATCTCTTAATTGTACATGTTCGGCTCTAGTACATGACTGGTCGATTGATACTTTCTTAATCGAGAGACATGGAAAACATCATGAAGGTTGGATAGACTAGGGGGTAGGGCTATACTGAGGCTACTGTGTCCTACTTTGGTAAGGATTTCAAACGGACCAAGAAACTGGGGCTCAATTTCTTTACTTTTATTACTCGGCCTATGCCTGGTGGGGGTGATCCTTAGGAACACGTGGTCCCCTTCTTGAAAATCTAGCAGCGCTTGTCCGCATAGTTTTTCTGTCGACTTTGAGCAAGAAGAATCTTATCCCTAATCTTCTTGATTTGTTCCGTTGTTTCCTCACAATATCAGTCCGAGTAAACTTTGCTCTCCGGTTCATACCAACATAAGGGAGATTGACATTTCCGTCCATAGAGGGCCTCATACGATTGCCATACCGATACTTGCATGATAATCATTGTTATATGCAAATTCAATCGATGGTGTACTTATCCCAACTTCCCCTTTGATCTAAAACACATGCCCTTAACATATCCTCCAAGGTTTGGATAGTTCTTTCAGATTGACCGTCTGTTTGGGGGTGATAGGCCGTGCTTAGACACGACTTTGAACCAAACGCCTTTTGAAAGGCTCCCCAAAATCGTGACGTAAACCACGGATCCCGGTCCGAGGTTATCATCGGCGGCACCCCATGTAACCTTACTATCTCCTGAATATATAATTGTGCTAACCTATCCAAGGAATAAATCACCTTAATAGGTAAAAGTGGGCAGACTCCGTCAATCGATCCACGATTACCCATATGGTATCATGATTCATTTGGGTCCTCGGTAATCCAGTCACAAAATCCATGGAGATACTATCCCACTTCCACTCAGGGGATCGAGAGGTTGCAGCATTCGCAGGGTTTTTGGTGTTCAATCTTCACCTTTTGACACACCAAGCACTTACTCACCCATGTGCACACATCTTTCTTCATTCCAGGCCACCAGAACATCTTCTTCAAATCTTGATACATCTTGGTGGCACCAGGATGAAGGGTAAAATGGCTCTTATGGGCTTCCTCCAAAATATCTTTCGAGGCCACCACTAGCAGTACACATATTCGACCTTTAAACCTCCACAAATCGTCCATTCCTTGGGTAAAACCTATCAACTTTCCGCCTTCGCCTCTAAAGTCTCTTGAAACTCAAAGATCGTCCCCCTGAGCTTGAACAATCCTTTCTTTAAACTTACTTGTCACTCTAAGATGACAAGCTCTGATGCCCTTAGTGGTCAAAGTCATTCCTAGGTTTAAGTCCCTAAATTGCTCAATTAATTCAACCTCCTTCACCATCAAACGGGACACTTGTAAGGACTTCCTACTCAAAGCATCAGCTACTACATTAGCTTTACCAGGATGGTAGTTCAATCCAAAATCATAATCTTTCAAGAACTCCATCCATCGCCTTTGCCTCATGTTTAGCTCTTTTTGATCAAAGAGATATTTCAAACTCTTGTGATCGGAAAACACCTCAAACTTAACTCCATATAAATGGTGTCTCCAAATCTTTAGAGCAAACACGACGACAGCTAACTCAAGGTCATGGGTAGGGTAGTTTGCCTCATGTGGCTTGAGTTGTCTTGATGCAAAGGCCACCACTTGCCTACCTTGCATCAATACACAACCTAAACCCTTTTTTGAAGCATCACAATACACCTCGAAAGGCACATTAGGGTCGGGTAACACTAAAACAGGGGTCGAGGTTAGCTTGTGTTTTAACTCTTGAAAGCTCTTTTCACACTCCGGGGTCCATGAAAAAGGGGTGTTCTTCCTAGTCAGCTTGGTCAAAGGTAGGGAAATCTGGGAAAATCCCTTGATAAATCGACGGTAATAACCAGCTAAACCCAAAAAGCTCCTTACTTCAGTTACCGTGGTTGGTCTTTCCCAGTTTACTACCGCTTCTACCTTACTAGGATCTACAGCAATTCCTTTCTTAGATACTACATGCCCTAAAAATTGCACCTTATCCAACCAAAACTCACACTTGGAAATCTTGGCATATAGTTTCTTTTCCTTCAAGATCTCCAGTACTATGGTCAGGTGGCATTCATGCTCTTCATGGGTCTTAGAATATATGAGAATGTCGTCTATAAAGACAACTACAAACTGATCTAAATAGGGTCGAAAGATCCTATTCATGTAATCCATAAAAATAGCTGGAGCATTGGTTAACCCAAAGGACATTATCGCAAACTCAAAATGGCAGATCGAGTGCGAAAGGCCGCTTTTAGGTATGTCTTCATCTCTCACTCTAATTTGATGATAGCCTGACCTCAAATCTATCTTAGAAAACACTACCGCACCTTTCGGCTTGGTCCATCAAATCATCGATCCTAGGCAGAGGATACTTGTTTTTCACTGCTTACTTTATTCCACCGCCTATAATCTACACACATCCTCATACTCCCATCCTTTTTCTTTACAAACAACACAGGGCTCCCCAAGGTGATGCACTAGGCCTAACAAACTTTTTCTCCAATAAATCTTCCAATTGAGTTTTTAACTCGGTCAATTCTAATAGGGACATCCCAGATGGGGCTATGGATATAGGTCCCGCACCCTAAGCAATTCTATGGAAAACTCTATCTCTCTCTGGGGGAAACTCGGTATCTCATCTGAAATACTTCAGGATAATTTCTTACTATTGGTATCTCATCGATACTTTGCTCAAAGTCTACATCACCAGCTAAGAAAATGTAACCTTTACTCTCACCCTTACCACACCCATTTCCATAGCGATTATGTAAAGACTTATGGGTTTCTTAGGTTCAATAGGAACAGGAAGAAAAGTGATGGTTTTCTCATAGCTTTAACAAGACACGGTTGGCCTCAAGCCAATCCATGCCAAGAATCACATCTAAACCTCGCATGGGTAAGCAAATAAGATCTAAAATAAAGGATCTATTATCTATAATAAAACTACAATCTAAACAACATTTACAAGTCCTAGCCGGTTTTCCAAATGGGTAGAAACAATAAGGTCAAAAGGAAGCTCAGCATAGGTAAATTAAGGCTTTTAACACATGAATGGGAGACAAAAGAATGAGAGGCGCCAGAATCATATAGTACAATTAAGTCTTTACCATGCATATTACCCTTACCTTCCACGAGATTTCGTGACTTCGTTGTTTCTTCAGCATTAACAGGAAATACCCTTCCCTGGTATTGCGGCTTGGAATTTGGGGTTGGCGGGTTCCTTTCCGTGCATTCTTGGGAGTAATGACCTGGTTTTCCACACCGATAGCACACGTTTGTTCCGGCTCGACATGGCATGCTCCCATGATTCTTGCCGCACTTGGGACATTCCATGGATGGCGCAGCCGTGGAGTCTTCTTTGGACCTCTTTGTGGTGCTTTCCCTTTATTGTTGTTATTGTTGTTGTTGTGATTCTTACTGGGGTTATTGTTGTAGCGGTTGTTATTATAGCGATTGTTGTTGTTTGGCCTTCCTTGTTGAAAATTTCTTTGTGTCCCTTGTGGTCTTGATTGAGAAATGGAGGTCGATTCGCCTCTTGAGCTAGCGACCTTGAGGTGTCAACTTTTTGGTAATATTATCTGACTTTGGGGTGTTTACTTTTCTCTGACCTTCTTCAATAATCCGACATTTGTTAACTAGGGTAGAGAAATCCCTAATCTCCAAATGTGCAACTGCCACATTAAGTTTCGCCTTCAATCCTGACTCGTATTTAATGCATTTCAAAGACTCATCGATTTCCTTGGTACATTCTTGAGAACTTAATGAGTTCTTCAAATCTGGCAGTGTACTGGGCCACATTCATATTCCCCTGGACAAGTTGCATGAATTCAATGTCCTTGGCATTTCTAACTGACTCTGGAAAGTACTTTTCGTAAAAATGGACCTTGAATAGTTCCCAATCAATGTCCACGTCGGTCGTCTCCAGGAGTCTTCGAACACGTGTCCCACCGAACCGGCATCACCCTCAAGCATATGAGTAGCGAAGGTGACCTTTTGCTCCTCCGAGCATGGGACTACAGCAAAGACCTTCTCAATATTCCGAATCCATTCATCTGCAATATTTGGATTCAGTGTCCCCTTGAAAACTGGTGGGTTTGCCTTACGAAACTGCCCGAAACAGGCATGTTCAGGAATCTCATGTCCGTGATTCATATTGGCTTGACGATCCTGATCCATTCCGCCCATCATCATTCTCATGGTCCTTGCTACGTCGCGGAGTGCTTCGGTTGTCTCGTTGTCTTGATTATTCTGTGCTGCGCTCCTAGTCTGTTGTCGACATGCCATTGGTCCCTATACACACAAAGCAAAGAACACGAGGTGATCAGGCCCAATATTCCAAGCAAAGTGAGCAAGTTACCATGGCACTTTCAACATACAAGAGTCATGTATTTCTAATCCTCAAGCTCATCCTAATGATAAACATCTACACATGACGTCACTATCGTATTATGCTTTAGAAGCATAGCTAGTCCAATCCTCAGGCTCCATGAGAATCGAATCGCTCACGATACCAAATGTAACACCTAGTAATTAACCGATACACCTAGGTTGAATCGATTAATGACTAGACTTTACTCCTTGCTTTGGTTCTTTCTTCATAATTTGAAAATACTTAGTGAAATTACGAGCCTTTTTTTTAAAAAAACACATAATTGAAAACGTGAGCCGAGTACAACGTGAACGAGTAAGCGGAGTATAATAAGACGTTTAAGAATATATCACATCATATCACTTAGGCTCCATCATATAACATCCATAAGCACATTATAGCATATATTTACATACAATAACCTCACTCAAAGGGTGGGTTATGTTCATACATCATTATCTTATGCAAACCCATAAAAGAAAATATACTTAAGGAAATACATGCCCCTAAACTAGATAACTCCATAAGGAAGGTTATCATAAAACTAGGGTGTATGATCACACATAAATCTACTAAGAACCCTCTATGGCCACCGTCCCGGAAATGGGGAATAAATCCGATCCACTGATGAGCTCCTCGGGAGGGGGACACACGAGATGCACCAGTCAGTCGCATGGACACCCTTCTTGCTAACCTCCTTTGAACAACTGCTTTCTCACTACCCTCTCTTACACGTGTGGGAGTAGGAGCAGAGCTCTAATATACATGAGTAGGAGTGTCCTCTGAAGGATCCAGAATATCTCGTCCCATTACAGCCCAAAGAAGTAAAATTTGTGTGTTCCATGCATTATTTAGGTGTAGGCAAGGTATTCATGTAATTTAGAGAATTTACTGCTAAGGGCTTAAGTGAATTAGTATGCAATTTGGGTGTTTTTGAGCAATTTTGGGTTCTAATCAATCTAAATACATAATTTTGACTCTAGATTAATATTTAGAATTTAATAAGCTTTAATTTGAGCCTAATATTGCTTAGGTTTGATACTAATCAAAAATCCCGAAATTCACAAATGCCAAAAGGGGCAAAATCGTAATTTCACTTAAAAACTGCCGGTGGCCACCCGAGCTTAACCAATGGTTAATCATGGCTTAAAAACACATTTTAAAACATTTTAGTGAGGTTCGGGCTCGGTTGGCATACATCGGAGTTAAAGCAGGGCTGCGTTTGGTCATTTCGCGCGTCGGAACTCAAAATTGAGATCCCTCTGCTCTATTAACACACATAACACAAACAATCCCTTATTATCCTCAAAATATCCCCTTGAGAATAGGTGGGGCCCACGATCCTCATTTTCAGAGTAAAATAACTTCAGGGGCATTTTGGTCATTTTGTACGTACAGAAATTCGGGATTTGCGACTCTCGCATGAATCGTTCCTAACCTCTCTTCTAATGTGATATTCCTTTATTGAGGGTTGTTCGGCGTCAAATCTTATGTAATACGGTAATTCGGTAATTGAGTAATTTCTAATGACAGTAAAATTATAAAAAAATTGGGCGTTCTGCACGCACTAGCAGATGGAGCAGAGGGTCGCTGCGGAGGCATAGATAGCTTAGCTTTTGGGTTGACACTTATCTAACCTCATAGGTGGATAAGGATGACTTCACTTGTATGGGCATGTTTTGATGTAAATGATGGTACAATGATGTTAGTAGTCTATGTATCTACGAAGATGTGATGATATTATGATTGTTATGTCTAATACTATATTTCATGATTATCAATGGTGTGGTTACTTTTTCTTGCACGTGATGGTTATGACAAACGTTAGGTTAGTGCGCGGCTCGCGTTTTGCTTTCAAGTTTCAAAAAGAAAAATTTATTCGTATTTTCCGCTAAGTATTTTAATGAAAGGTTGTAAGGAATGAGACTAAAAGAGTAATAGACTAACGATTAACCTAAATATGTTCTAGAGTATTGGGTTAAAAATTAGGATGTTACACCAACCAACTGATCATGTAGACTTACATACTGCTGTTCTTGCAAACTGACATATAGAATCTTCAAGAGGATACTTTGACTAATGACTTATGATGGCTTGCTAGGACTTTAGATGGAAATCATGAAGGGAGAAAAGCCCAGAGATGTTTTATGCATGAATGCTTATGCATATATGAAAACTTTTAGAAAGGAACTTTTTTTGAAGAAAAGAAAAGCATCTAAGAGATCTTTTAGCAATAGATATTGTAAATACATCTTGACACAAGGTCTTTAGTATGCACATATACTACTCAACATCTCTGGTTTAAACCAAATATAGCATACAAGGATTTTACAAAACAAACTTGGATTTAGAGTGCTGAAAGGATTCTTGATAAGATAAATACAACTAGTATTTGTTAGCTCCAAAACTCTTTGTGCTTATTTGTTTTGAATGACAACAAAGCCAATTTAAAGAAAATGTTTTGAAGAACGACTAATGTCTCTATCAAGTTTCCTGTAAGATTATAATAAGTTTCTATCGTTTAGTAAGAACAAGGCTTACTCAAATGAGAATATATTTCACAATGCATGTGTAAACATGTCTATCTCATATTATGAGATCTGAAACAAAATAGAAGTGAAATTATATTCTTATCCAAGCAATTGATAGCTAACGCTTAGAAGAAGTTTTCAATGCTACAAGAAACCAAGACCTGAGATTTACAGAAAGTAGCACGTGACATCAAAAAGTACGCTCAAAATGAAGAAATCAACTTATGTCCAAGAGTAACGTGTTACTTAATCTTCAATCATCACAATTTCAAAGAAATTATCAGCAAAGAAGACTGGATTAAAGATCAGAAAGTGAATAATTTTTCAAGGAACTGATTGTATACATCATAAAGCTCACATGTGAGTGGAGCACAGAATGCTACAGGAAAAGGAGGGAAATTTGAATTTTGAATTTCAAATATTCAAGTCAAGCCCAGTTTCTGGTATGTCATCTCTTCTACCTAATTGATCAACCACCTTGACATTACAAAGGAGGAGTTTAGAAAACATGTTTAGAAAGTAGAAAAGTAGTTTCTAAAGGAAGATCAGAAAACTCAACATTACAATGATTTATGCAATTGATGTGATAGATCTGTTAACCTCTTTTTGAATTGTTTCTTTCAAGACACAATTGATGATCAACACGTATCACTTAGAGAACTGATCAAGGGCAATGGTCATAAAGGAAGTACGCTATATATGGAGATGTTGTGCTTAAAGGCTTACTAGAGATTTGAAGTTTCAAGAAAGGAAACTCTGTAAAAATCTCTTCCTATTTCCTAGAATATTCAATATTTATCATGTAATCAGTTTTTAATCCTTGAAGTGTAAGAAAATCTTCCTTATCCATTCTTGATTAGATTTATGTTCTTCCTATGGAAGAAGTAATAGAAGGAAGTCATTCAAGTTTTCCTAGAAACTTTTCATGTGTATGCTAAGGAAACTTGAGTGTAGATCAGTTTGAGTGACAACCCAAATACTTAACCTTTGTATCCTCGATTTGGTAGTGATCGCTATGAGATAGCTTGGAGAGGCTACTATAAAATTACTTGCAATGCACCAGTAGAGGTTGCTATTGCTCATGATTTAGCTTGGAGAAGCTAGTCAAAGACTACTTTCAATGTGACAGTAGAGGTTGCTATTGGTCATGGGCTAGGCTTGGAGAGGCCAGTGTCAAGACTACTTTCAATGTGATAGTAGAGGCATCTACTAATCATGGGTTAGCTTGGAGAAGCTAGTACGATACTAGTTAGGTTAGCTTGGAAAGGCTAGTACAATACTACTTATGTTAGCTTGGAGAGACTGGTACAATACTACTCGGTTTAGCCTGGAGAGATTGGCAAAAGAATACTCAACTTGTGATAGTTTCTGGGTTTGTCCGCTGACACAAGTGAGAGCTTGAGAAAACTAATGTAAAGACCATCCAATTTACTTTCTCAAGTTAAGAAAGCTGTTTTGAATGGAACCTCAACAGTTGTTGAGTACTGGGTATAGGCAGTTTGGTCGAATTAGTATAAAACCTTTGTGTCTTTTTCTTTTCTTTCTCTCTGATTTATATTTATTTGTTGTGTTTTTATTACTTATATGCTGATATATCCTTCTCGCCACTCTATTATTCCTTTTAATAATGAACATTTTATTTAATAAGTTTCAGAAATCTACTTTCTGAAGCTACTAACTATGTTTTCGTTGCACTACAAGTTTTATACTTGATAGTACTTGTTTTCAGATGTTTTAGAAAATGCGAAAAGAAGCAATGCACAATTCAACCCCCCTTCTTGTGCACATTTCCACCTACAAGTGCTATAAGAGCTAGGCCTCTGAGGGGTTGAGCAATCCAACGATTGCAAAGGACAGAGATCTGAGGGACAAAATGGCATGCTTGATCTTCACAAAGATCAATCTATCAATTGACCATCCTTTCTTCATGAGATTCTAGGATCTAGCATAGTTCGCTTAAATAGTGAAAGGGATTTCAAAGAGACCCGTGGACAAGAACTTTACAAACGAGAAAAGTTCTATGGTTTCACTTGGTAGTGCCTCTGTTCATATGTGGTCTAAGCTAAAGCTGATATACTACACATGTATTGCTTGGTACATATGAAAGGCTATATCAAACAGACTATGCATGATTTTTGTAGATCTTAAACTGTCTTAAGATATCATTGATCCTAAGGTTGTCATATCAGATGCAATTCAATACTAAAGCAATTAAAATTGGTAAAACTTCTTCTAAAGTTGAAAGATATGATATTGATATTTGAGATTGAATATGGAGATGAGATCTCTATCTGTGGAAAGTCTTAACGACTAAAATAAGAAGACATCAATCTCATGAATGATGAATCAGGACAAAGATCATCTTGAGAAAGAAAATCTACTTATAGCAGTAAAAATAGACATCATGTATCAGTTTAAGAGCTTAATTATCATATCCGTATGTAAAGAGGAAGAATGTGCTAGACAGAGGAAAAAGATGAGTCAGGAGATCATAATAGGCTAAAACTTGCTGCTATTCTATGCGTCATGTCTAAAGAACATCATTAGAAACAAGTGAGGTAAATGTTTCTGTACCTTATCCTTGTTATAATTTTTTATCTGCTTTGTGTGATGAGTTGCTAGAGGGTAATTAAACCTATTCTTCTATATATCTCAAATCAATCAAAGAACTCTTATAGTTGTCATGAAGACTTGAGAACGTCAAACCCAAAGCTAGAAAGTTGAAAGAAAGATATACTCCAAGGAGAATTCTCATGACATATTTCTAAAGTCTCCAAAAGGTTATATGAAAATGTTAGAATTTTTTTTTTCTGAATCCTTGAAAGGACTTCATAGTGTAGCACCCTAAAAATTATTTAAAAATTAATTTGGGCTTTAGTAGTCATAATTTCAAAAATCTGACAATTTTAGTAATGATGAGGATGTCCAACGGATTTGTAAAAAAAAAAAGTGAATAGTAACTTTGCGGGCCCTACGGGCCTGTCGAGAAAGCCAAAACTCCAGATTCGGGACCAAGAGATGCCCGAGACTGAGAAAATAGAGGATTAAGGTTAGAAATGAAGTTTTATACTTAGAATTAAATTTTGGATAATATCGAATTACCTGATGCAGATTTAACTTTGTTGGTAAAATTTGATGTCACGATTTCTAACACTGAAAGATAGTTTTATCTTTGTAAAAAGATAATATTTATCCTTTGGAGCCAAGTGTAAGGCTAGGATTTAATTTTGAATTACAAGATCAAATCCTAGCCATTAATCTTATTTTCTTGGTCAAAGAATATAGACTTTATATTAAACAATTGTTACAACCTAATTTAATATCATTAAAAGCTATGAAAACTTACCTTTGAAGACCAACTTTCTCAGCCAGCAAAGGGAAAGCAGCAGCAACCTACATTTTCCATTTCTCAAGAGCTCCAACTTGCCTTCCAATCCCAAAAACCTTAGCCTATAGTTGATAAAATCTCAAACTCTCTTCACAAAACTTGTTCTACACATCAAAACCTACAATTCTAACCGATTGGAATTTCATTTCCTCACCATTTCTCACCTTGATACCTTATATAATACTACCTAATGGAGGGTTTGATGCTGGTTTGAAGGCTTTGAAGTGAAGGGAATCATCCTTGGAGCATTCTTTGGAGTCAAGATCCCTAAAGCCACCAAAGTAGGGTTTTTAAATCTCTTTTTCTTCAAATCTATTTTTTTTTATCTTAATCACTAATTTTAATTGACATTTCTGGTTTTATTGGTTGATGATGTATGGATGTTGATGCATTAATTTTGGTGGAGTGGTTTGATGTTGTGAAAAATGAGTTTTGTCAAAAGAGAATTTGACACATGCTGCTGGATTTTCGGATTTCAACAAGGCAGCATTTGTTCATGAATTTTCTGACCTAGTTAGAGGCTTTAGATTGAGCTAAAAATTTTATATGATGTATTTAACATGTTAAGTATCTTCAATAAAAATTTTTAGGTATTCTAGACACTTTTGCTATGTTTAAAAAGATCATGAACCGAAGTTGTAACTGTGCTACCTGAGATGTTGACTCTGAAGCTGTGAATTTTGCAAATTTTGTTACCATAGTAAATGATTGAATCTTCCTTTGAAATTTCTACATGAATTTGATAACATATTGAAGTATAATCGTGATTTTTATTTTGAATTGATTCAATCATTTGCTAGGGTTAAAAATTATGAGATTTTGGTTCTGAGTTGAGGCTGAGTGGTTTCTGACCACCAAGATTGTCTAATTTCGTTAAACAAGCTAGAGAAGGATTTTCCTTCTAAAATTTTTACAGGGCCTTGTGGACACATTGAGGTGTCTTGGGGAATTTTATAGCCCTTGCAATGGATGTTTGATAGACGGAATAAATTGTACTCCTTAGGCATGAATTCTGCCAACATGCTGTAATTGTGCCGAAATGAACTCAATTATTGAATTGACGATATAATGACTCTTGCTTTAAGTATGATGAGTATAAATGCATGCTAGCTAATTTAAAGATTGAATTATGAGGTAAAAATGAGAATTGCTTGTGATTGAATGCTTACATGTGGCTTATGCATGCATTCGGGAAAAGAAAGTACATGATGCAGCTATATGAGAAAAGGGAATGTATAAATTTCACTCGTGCATGTTCTGACATATGGAGAAAATAGAAACAAGACTTAGATTGAATGAGGGGAAGGAAAAAGTAGGAACTTTCCCAAAATACTATGAGTATGTCTATTCTGATATATGGAGAAAATAGAAACAAGACTTAGATTGAATTAAGGGGAAGGCAAAAAGAGGAACTTCTCCCGAGATATTACAAGTCGGTAGACGTATCGGCTAGGAATAGAACTGTGTGTGATTCAGAAATGGAAAAAAATGAAGCCCGATGATCAGGTATAGGAATGAGCTCAGTCCTGATTAGCAGTCTATTTCCCTTGTGTGGTGTGATCCACTATAAATACCATTTGGTATAAATTATCTATTATGGAGTTGTCCACAGTAGATACTCGTTGGGTATAAACTAAGTCTTTTCTATGTCAATAAAGAGAGAAAGTTGCACTGAATTGAGTTTTACAACATGGTATAAGCTAAGTCTTTCCTATGTCGATGAAAAGAGAAAAATGCACCAAGTTGAGTTTTATGGCCACAAGTGAAACCAGGTCATTTTGAAAGAAGTTCAATACATTTACCATATGCATACTCACATCATATTTAATTGCTTGATTAGGATTATCAACTATATATTTGAGCTTTATGATATATGTGTATTAAGTGATTGAGCATTTAAAAACAACCCACTTCGGAAATATGATTTGGAACTTTAAAAATGAATCATTATTATGTAATGCTTGATCACCTTTTCTTAATAAATCGAAGTGGCTGGGGCGATGACAATGATATTATGAGTGAGTTTTTGGGGAGTTGCCCTAGTGAGAATTGTATATTTCTCACCCCTATGTGTTTGTGTTCCCGTGTCATCCCCAGGTTGATCTAGAGAATAATGCAGTTGTTGCATGAAAGAAACTTGAGATTCTACAGGGAGTTGATAACATATTGAAGTGTAACCGTGATTTTTATTTTGAATTGATTCAATCATTTGCTAGGGTTAAAAATTACGAGATTTTGGTTCTGAGCTAAGGCTGAGTGGTTTCTGACCACCAAGATTGTCTAATTCGTTAAACAAGCTAGAGAAGGATTTTCCCTCTGAAACTTTTACAGGGTCTTGTGGACACATTGAGGTGCCTTGGGGAATTTTTATAGCCCTTGCAATGGATGTTTGATAGATGGAATAAATTGCACTCCTTAGGCATGAATTATGCCAACATGCTGTAATTGTGCTTAAATGAACTCAAGTATTGAATTGACGATATAATGACTCTTGCTTTAAGAATGATGAGTATAAATACATGCTAGGCAATTTAAAGATTGAATTATGAGGTGAAAATGAGAATTGCTTGTGATTGAATGCTTACATGTGGCTTATGCATGCATTCGGGAAAAGAAAGTACATGATGCAGCTATATGAGAAAAGGGAATGTATAAATTTCACTCGTGCATGTTCTGACATATGGAGAAAATAGAAACAAGACTTAGATTGAATGAGGGGAAGGAAAAAGTAGGAACTTTCCCAAAATACTATGAGTATGTCTATTCTGACATATGGAGAAAATAGAAACAAGACTTAGATTGAATTAAGGGGAAGGCAAAAAGAGGAACTTCTCCCGAGATATTACAAGTCGGTAGACGTATCGGCTAGGAATAGAACTGAGTGTGATTCAGAAATGGAAAAAAATGAAGCCCGATGATCAGGTATAGGAATGAGCTCAGTCCTGATTAGCAGTCTATTTCCCTTGTGTGGTGTGATCCACTATAAATACCATTTGGTATAAATTATCTATTATGGAGTTGTCCACAATAGATACTCGTTGGGTATAAACTAAGTCTTTTCTATGTCAATAAAGAGAGAAAGTTGCACTGAATTGAGTTTTACAACATGGTATAAGCTAAGTCTTTCCTATGTCGATGAAAAGAGAAAAATGCACCGAGTTGAGTTTTATGGCCACAAGTGAAACCAGGTCATTTTGAAAGAAGTTCAATACATTTACCATATGCATACTCACATCATATTTAATTGCTTGATTAGGATTATCAACTATATATTTGAGCTTTATGATATATGTGTATTAAGTGATTGAGCATTTAAAAATAACCCATTTCGGAAATATGATTTGGAACTTTAAAAATGAATCATTATTATGTAATGCTTGATCACCTTTTTTTAATAAATTGAAGTGGCTGGGGCAATGACGAAGGCATTATGAGTGAGTTTTTGGGGAGTTGCCCTAGTGAGAATTGTATAATTCTCACCTTTATGTGTTTGTGTTCTTGTGTCATCTCCAGATTGATCCAGAGAATAATGCGGCTGTTGCGTGAAAGAAACTTGAGATTCTACAAGGAGTTGATAACATATTGAAGTGTAATCGTGATTTTTATTTTGAATTGATTCAATCATTTGTTAGGGTTCAAAATTATGAGATTTTGGTTCTGAACTGAGGCTGAGTGGTCTCTTGTGGCCATAGAACTTAATTGAGTACATTTTTCTCTTTTCATTGACATAGGAAAGACTTAGTTTATATCATGCTGCAAAACTCAATTCAGTGCATTTTTCTCTTTTTATTGACATAGGAAAGACTTAGTTTATACCCAATGGGTATCTGCCGTGGACATCTCCACAATAGATAGTTTATACCAAATGGTATTTATAGTGGATCACACTACACAAGGGAAATAGATTGCTTATCAAGACTGAGCTCTTTCCTATACGTGATCATCGGACTTCATTTTTTTCCATTTCCGAATCACACACAATTCTATTCCTAGCCGATACTTCTATCGATTCATAATATCTCGGGAGAAGTTCCTCTTTTTGCATTCCCTTTAATTCAATCTAAGTCTTGTTTCTGTTTTCTCCATATGTTAGAATATGCACACTCAGTATTTTGGGAAATTTCCTACTTTTGCCTTCCCCTCATTCAATTTAAGTCTTGTTTCTGTTTTCTCCATATGTCAGAATATGCACGATTAAAGTTCATATATTCTCTTTTGCCACATATATATATCATTCACTGTTCTTTTCCAAGTGCATGCATGAGGCACATATACGCATTCATTCATAATATGATTTCAATGATGCCTCAAACCATTCCTTAAAGTCACTAGCATGCACTCATATATGTCTTACTTGAACCCAATGTCATTATTTCATCAACTCAAAGCATCAATTTATTTTTAGCACAATGGCATATTTCACATATCTATAGCACAAATTATTTTGCATTTCAAACCATGCAATCCAAAGATATAAAAATTATCCAAGACACTTCAATGTGTCCCCAAGGCCTCTAAAAATTTCAGAGTTAAAAGAGTTCTCTAAGTATGATAACAAAATTCAACAAATTAGGAGGCCAGAAACCCCCTATTTGCTGCCAATAGCCAAAGTTCCAATCTTATTACCCTATCAAATGATCATATCAAATCATAAAACAATTCATGGTTTGACTTTAACATGTCCTCAATATCCTGTAGAAATTTCAGTGAAAAACTCAATCATTTGATGTGGTAAACAAATTAGACAAACTCAGAACTTCAGAATTGGCTGTCCAGACAACGCAAGAACAGTCTCGGTTTTTTATTTTTATAAAATAGTAAAACTCATTTTTAGGACCCAGGAAAAATCATGGAGTTTCCTTAGGATGTTAGCTTCAACATATAATTTTTATAGCTCATAAAAATTACTAAAAATACATCAGAAAATTCATGAACCATAACCTGTCCAGAAAAAATCCGAAAATCCAGCAGCATAGTCTAATATTCCTTTTGACAAAAATGATTTCTAGAATCATCCAAACACTCCACCAAAATTAATACATCAATATACATATATCACCAACCAACACAACAAAAAATATTAATTTAAATTAGTGATTAACACAGAAAAACGGATTTGAAGAAGAAGAGGTTCAAAATCCCTGCTTTGATGGCTTTAGGGATCTTGGCTCCAAAGGATGCTCCAAGATTGATTTTGCCCACTTCAAGGCCACCATATCAGCACCAAGCTCTTCCTTAATCAGTGATGTATGAGATACCAAGGTAAGGAAATGAAATTCCGATCGGTTAGAATTGTAGGTTTTGATGTGTAGAATAAGTTTTGGGAAGAGAGTTTGTGGTTTTAGGAACTTTGGGCAAGAGTTTTGGTGATTTGAAGTAAGTTGTAAGCTCTTGAAGAAATGAAAATGGTGACTGGTGTTCTCTTCAAAGGCTGGCCGAAATTGGGCTTTAAGAAGAAGAAAATTTGGCTTCTTGGAAAAGCTTGGTTTGGTGTTGATCTTATATATAAAGAATGAATATTATAATGTGTAATTAAGTAATCTTTAACCAAAGAAAGAAAAATTGATGGCCAAGATTGTTTTCTTAGGCAAAGAATGGATCTTGGTCTTCCACTTGGCTCAAGATAATTAGATTACTTTAACTTGGGGAGCAAGTAGCCTTTTCGATATTAAAATCGCACATCAAAATTCCACCGAACGGATGAGTTATTGGCTCTCGAGTAAAATATAATAAATCAAAGTCATGATTAAAACTTGCTTTTCAAGTTTTAATCATTGCCATCCACTTGGCATAAAGTGGTTGGTAAAGGTTACTTAGCTATTAAGTAACTTGTACGGCGTTAAAAACTGCACATCGAAACTCCGCCAAACGAGCGAAACACTATACTCGGGTAATAAGACATTGCCCGAAAATTAATTCTAGGTATAAAATCTCTATTTCTAACTACTTCTAATCTCAATCCTATAATTTCTCAGTTTTGGGCACCTTCGGGTCCCAATTCTAGGGTTTCGACTATCCCGATGGGCCTGCGGGGCCTACAAGGTTACTATTTATGTTCTTTTTTTATTTTTACAAATCCTTTAGACCGTCCTCATCATTACTAAAACTGTTAGATTTTTGAAATTACGATTAGTAAAGCCCAAATTAATTTTTAAATAATTTTTAGAGTGTTGCAAGAATTGCTTGTGATTGAATGCTTACATGTGGCTTATGCATGCATTTGGGAAAAGAAAGTACATGATGCAACTATATGAGAAAAGACAATGTATAAATTTCACTCGAGCATGCTCTGACATATGGAGAAAATAGAAACAAGACTTAGATTGAATGAGGGGAAGGCAAAAGTAGGAACTTTCCCAAAATACTATGAGTGTGCCTATTCTGACATATGGAGAAAATAGAAACAAGACTTAGATTGAATTAAGGGGAATGAAAAAAGAGGAACTTCTAGCGAGATATTACAAATCGATAGACGTATCAGCTAGGAATAGAACTGTGTGTGATTCGAAAATGGAAAAAAATGAAGCCCGATGATCAGGTATAGGAATGAACTCAGTCCTGATTAGCAGTCTATTTCCTTTGTGTGGTGTGATCCACTATAAATACCATTTGGTATAAATTATCTATTGTGGAGTTGTCCACGGCAGATACCCATTGGGTATAAACTAAGTCTTTCCCATGTCAATGAAGAGAGAAAGTTGCACTGAATTGAGTTTTACAGCATCATATAAGCTAAGTCTTTCCTATGTTGATGAAAAGAGAAAAATGCACTGAGTTGAGTTCTATGGCCACAAGTGAAACCAAGTCATTTTGAAAGAAGTTCAATACATTTAGCATATGTATACTGACATCATATTTAATTGCTTGATTAGGATTATTAACTATATATTTGAGCTTTATGATATATGTGTATTAAGTGATTGAGCATTTGAAAACAACCCACTTCGAAAATATGATTTGGAACTTTAAAAATGAATCATTATTATGTAATGCTTGATCACCTTTTCTTAATAAACCAAAGTGGCTGGGCGATGACGATGACATTATGAGTGAGTTTTTAGGGAGTTGCCCTACTGAGAATTGTATAATTCTCACCCCTATGTGTTTGTGTTCCCGTGTCGTCTCCAAGTTGATCCAGAGAATGATGCGGCTACTGCGTGAAAGAAACTCGAGATTGCAGTAGTTGATATTTTAGTGGTGTTTAGTTGAAGTCATATGTATGTAAATGTAATAGAGATTGTATATGTATTAAAGTTCATAACATAGAGCTTCCTTATGTGATTGACTTTATGTTAAATAAATGTTTCATATCTTTGTTGTATATTTTAATTGAAATCACGTTAGTTATTACACGATCCCATCAAATTTGTCATAGTCATTTAAGAAAGGTCCGCTAATTTATAAGTAACAACTCTCAAGTCTGATGTCATAACTTAAGGATGACGTTGTACTTGGGAGGATGTTACGTATAGGATCTAAAGATTTAACCTGTTATATTTGACATATTTCAAAACAATGTTTTTGTGAGAATAGTCAGCATCTATAGTTTTAGAAAATTGGATTGGGATATATAGAGGAAAAAAAGGTGAAATTGCTATGCAACTTCATCTTTTATATATATATATATATATCTTCTGTTTCTGTTCTTCAAGCTATATAAAGAGATGCCTTTTCAACAAATGATTCTTGAAAAGAAATTCCATTAGAAAGGTTGGAAAAATCTCTTTCTCTGAAGCTAACCGAAAAGGACCCATGAAAGTTTGGGTACCAAAATCAAAATTCCTCTTGCAGGCATGTCTAAAATGTTTCTCTGGATAAAGTTTCAAGAAGCGACAGATAGTGATCATTCCAGATATCATGATTTGAACCTGAGAGTTATCACAGATCCTGAAAGATAAACTTCTCAAGAATCTCTTAAGTATGATGATGATGAAAAGCTTAAGGAAGACTTTGTTGATAATCTTCATAATCTTGAAGAAAGCTTTGAGAATACATATCTCAAGGAAACTCCAAAAAGTTAGTGTATCACTCTAATATATAACCCAACACCCTTAGGACGTATTTAGGTTAATTATTATTACTATTTTGTTCTAATTCTTAACTTAAACTCTTGGAAATACTTTAGTGAAAATATGGGTCAATTTTTTTCTTGTGAAACTTTAAAAGTAAGTCATGAGCCGTGCATACTGAATAAATTACGTCACTCATCTTGCGTATAAGAAGAAAAGGAAATAAAAACATGTTGCAGGCATAAACGAAATACAAGCACCATACTATCATAAGCAAAAACATATCATCATATAATCATCAATATCATCTATTCCTCTTTGCGCACCAAAATATACATATATGTTATAGCATCCTACCCACCAATAAAGGTTGGGATTAGTACAATCATCCAAAGTAACATAAACATTATGCAAAGGAAAGCTAAGTACAAGCTAACAAGTCCTCTCATCCCTACTACTCCTACTGCGGTGCACCTAGGGTAGATAACCTCTAATAAACAAAAAGAAAAAGAAGGCTATCCTTTCCATGATATGTACACATGCACTCCATGAGGTCCGCTACTGACTCCTATAGTTGTCACTCCTAGAAGAGAGGAAAGTAACCAATCCAACGGGCCAGCTAGTCGGGTTTGGCAAGACGATGGGCAAGTCGGACGTGGGCACCTCGGTGTAGTCGAGTGGTTCCCTTATGAGCATGTTGAACTCCTCGCATAGGCTGTGTCACCATAAGCTTTCCTTCGCTACTACCCTATTTCCATGGGAACAGTAGGGGTAGAGCCATTGGAAGAAAGCTGGGTGGGTGAATCCTTGATGGGTCTGGAAGTGGTCCAATCTAATGAGGGGGTGACTGGGGTATGTAGACGGGAAAGTCATAGATGGCTGAAGCAACTGGGCGGGTACAGGGGAAAGGGGCAGCAGTGGAAAACCTAAAACTAGTAACCGGGTACGCAAAGGGGCGATCCAAAAAGACAAACAGGTAGACAACACAATGACCAACAAAGTGATAAGTTTGGTGGGCAGGATCGAAGTGCATCTCCCAGATAGAAGCGTCAACTTATCACAAATGTCGTCATCTACCTCTGAAAACGAGACAGAAAAGAAAGAAAGAGGGAGTGAGAAACTCATACAAGAATCTCAGTAGGGCTTTTGCCTCCTATCATGTGTCATCATCTACGTCCTCAGGAACCTCGAGTTTCATTAGGAAATAGTAGGCATATATGTGAGGTTCATTTATTAAGTTCCAAACAACTTTAATCCGAGGTCCGTATATTTTAGAATGGATCTTAATGCATGAATGTAGCATACTAAGTCATGAATGCAAGTCAATGCCACAAGCAAGATATCAAAAGAATCCTATTAAATGGTCATATCATAAAGAATTTAAACTCTTCTAGCATGATCCTTTCCTCATTAGTCTTTTAGGTGACTTAAACTTCTTATTCTCTTTTCCATGGGGGCCACCCTAATACTCTCTCCTTTGAGAGTTCTAGGTTATGAGTTCATACCTAACTAGTCATCACTAGTCTACACTTATCTTCTTGCTAAGCTTATTCCTGACTCCCAAAGTATGGGATAGGGGGCATAGGATCACCTTTCATAACCTCTAATTCAGGAAGTCTAAAGGATCACTTTATTGGATTATCTTTCCTAACCTTTAATTCGGGGAGTCTAGAGGATCATTTCCATGTGTTTTATGTAACACCCTAATATTCAACCCAATACTACTAGCATGTACTGAGGCCAAATATTAGTCATTACTTCTTGATTTAGTTCTATTATCTTTGAAATTACGTACTGAAAATACGAGCCAAATTTTTTTTTTTTTAAAATCTTGATAAAGTATGAGCCGGGTAATTGAATGATATCGTAAAGTGCGGAAATGTAAGCACATAAAAGGCTCTATACATAGCATCATGAACACATATACTGAAATACCTCATACAATAATATATAAAATGCCCACCAATAATGGCGGGACTATTCAATACATAGAATACAATACAACTGAAAAGTAGGAAGTACATGGAAACATAAAGGATACATGCAAGAGAACACCCATACCCAAGTGCATCTGAAATGGATAACCTCAACACAAAAGAAGGTTTATCCTAACTACGTGTCGTGTGTGCACTAAGGACTACCCTCTAACCATATGGCTAAAGTCACGGGTAAGGAGGGACATAGCCCATCCACGGACGAAGCTCAGTAGGAGTGGGAACCTGAACAAGTCCTCTGCATCGGGGTCGCGGCTCGGGCATCCGAGCCCTCCGTGGCTGAGTAACTGTCTCCTCGCTACCTGTTAGCATACGTGGGGGAGTGGGGGTAGAGTCCTCTTCATACTTGTGGGTGGGTGGCTCCTTCGAGGGGTCTTCCTCTGAATGCTGCGAGCGGGGTACATACTCAAGTACGGCACCCGAGCCTGCGGTGTAACATCCTAATTTTTAACCCAATACTCTAGAACATATTTAGGTTAATTATTAATCTATTACTCTTTTAGTCTTATTCCTTACAACCTTTCATTAAAATACTTAGCGAAAAATACGAATAAATTTTTCTTTTTCGAAACTTGAAAAACGAAACGCGAGTCGCGCACTAACTTATCATTTGTCATAACCATAACATGCAAGAAAAGTAACCACACCATTGAAAATCATGAAACATAGTATTATACATAACAATCATAATATCATCACATCTTCATAGATACATAGACTGTTAACATCATTGTACCACCATTTACATCAAAACATGCCCATATATGTGAAGTCATCCTTATCCACCTATGAGGTTAGACAAGTGTCAACCCAAAAGCTAAGCTATCTATGCTTCCGCAGTGACCCTCCGCCCCATTTGCTAGTGTGATCCTTAAGAACGAGTCTCAGAAGAAGTCACGAACCTCGTTGTAATCCTCATATAGAGACAACACGGAAGAAAAGGAAGGGATGAGAAACTCATTCAAGATTCTCAGCAAGGATTCCCGACTCTAACACAAGTGTCATCGTCATCGTCCCCAGCCACTTCGGTTTCAATTATGAAAAAGGTGTACATGTATAAGGATTGGTTTTAGGCTTTTCAAATCTATTTATCCGCAGTGGGTGTCTTTTAGTATATGTCTTAATGACATGAATGCAACAGATATTTGATGAATGCATGACAATACCATATGCACATTAACATGAAAGTCGTAATACTTGGGCACATCATAAGGAAACATAAATCATATACGCGGCATAAAAAGGCATAGTACTTTTCATGTGACATCTTTCTCATAAGTAAAACTCTTAAGTTCTTTTTCTTAAAGACCACCCTCTTAACATATCCACCAAAAGTCCAACCGATTCATCAGTCCGGCTATAATTTGGTCACCAAACTACATCTCACCTATCGCCTAGGAATGAGCTCAATCCTAACTAGTCGTCGCTAGATTTAATATGGGCTAATAGAGGGGGTATACATAACTTTCTTGGATCACCTATCTTAGGATCATTTCCTTATTTGAAACGCTCTACTGGTATCTAGTACACAGTGAATTGTCCGCTTTGGCAAGCTCAATGTCAATACCCTCACGGATTTGTTTCCTCCCCACCGTAGCAGGAGGAATGCGTCTCAGTGTTACGTCACATCTGTTCTGGGGGTGCTCGGCCGAACCGGTGTCACCCAGGAGTTTTCACAAACTTTTCTCAAATTCTCAAGTTTGATGGGAAATTCGGCAGCATAACGGCGTTCACCGAATTTCCTTCAAACTTGCTTTGTGCCACGAAACTTGTAGGACATGCATAACCATTCAACAACATCATAAGACATCAAATCATTCTCATAATCAATCATACGTCTACTGGAAGTCGTAAGGTTCGTTATGTCTTGGGACCTATGGTGTCTTATGCTTTGTCCCTTACGGGTCTTTAACTTGCGGTATAGTTATTCTAACATTCGCTATCAACCTCTGATGCGCCTCAGGATTCCCAACTGACAATTCTTACAAATATTTATGTCTATCACTGAATCTGGACAGCATCATGCTTTAAGGGCAAGGTTTACATCTTGCGATTACAGGGTTCTAGAAACTACGTTTTAGACCCTTTCTGAGTTCCGTCTTCGCCTAAGGCGCTATTAACTAAATCTAAACCAATTATGAGGTATTCCTAAGCCCTTGACCTAATTATAAATCATGTTCACTACATTATAAGGGTGCTGTACAGAATCAGAAAATTAAATGTTCTACGAGTTCTAGAATTGCATTTTTACAGTTTTCTAGTTACTAGTTTCTCTATAGGCTCAAAAATTCAATCCTACTTCAAATGTAACCAAATTTTTCATGATTATTCAATCCTAAACTGATTATTATCATACTAAAACAGTTTTGGCATTGATTAAGATTAAAGGGGTTAAACACACGTTAAATTCCAACTTTACGGTTTTCCTACGAAGCTAGTTTCTCCCCTAACATGCATAGAAGTGTTCCTACCTCATCGTATATCATTTTCACACATTCTAACACATCAAAAAATCATCATTCAGCATCAAAAATATCAAAATAGAACTGAATCGTTTAATGTTCAAAAGACACATGCATATAAGTTGCTAGTTTCTCTTGGAATCATTTTAGGACTTCTAAAAATCTTTGCAAATCATTTTATTCCATCAAGAGGCTATAAATAACCTTAGGTCAGTAACCAATTTAATACTTCTTTAGAAGAGGAATAGAATCATAAATCTTGTTAGTCATAACTTTATAAAACTCATCAAACTTAGAGAATACACTAGAACACAGGTTGTTGGCCCTTGTAACTAGATGGAACTCATTCCAAGCTCATCATCGTTACTTGGCCGAAATTATGCATGCAAAGAATGCTTCCACATAAAACTTTAACTTGAGATAAAATGGGCAAGTCTTTGAGCTCTAAGGTTCTTAGGTGTTGACATAATTTAAACATGCTATACACCTCATTTTTATTCTTTGTTACAAAGTAAAGTGAGAGCTTAAAGTAAACATGCAAGACTTGAATATAAATATGCAAGGCTTAAAATAAATATGCGAGACTTGAAATATAAATATGCAAGGCTTGAAATAAATATGCAAGACTTGAAATATAAATATGCAAGTTCATTTCTTTATTTTAGTGCTCTAGGCCCAGCAACAAGGATCATTTTCTCATAGTTTAAGTCACCTTAAGTTTGAGCATGTTTTATTGATATGCTACATAGTTTGTACATGTCACATATCTATTATTACATCATAGGCATCTCTAAGTTCTTGAAGAACAATCACATGCGATAATAAAACTATCATTTAAGAATAATAGTTTCCATAGCATCATACAAGTCATGAGGTAAACACCAATTCATCATTCATAGAGAAGTGTATAAACCTTTCCCTTAAGAGTGAAAACCCTAAATCGGGTAACCTCAAACTTCCAAATTATTTTATCATACCTCTAAGGGATCGATTAACCTCATTACCATAATTTATTAAGTCCTAAACCTAATTAATTATGGATGGACAACATCAGGCAGTAAGCTAAATTAGATGAATTACGGTGTTCCAAAAGATGCATTTTAGACCCTTTCTCACATCCGACTTTTTCTATGATCCAACAATTAATACCTAAGCCAATTATGAGTCACTCTCACTGATATATGTAACACCCCGATTTTTCTGTCTGAGGGAAATGACCAAAATGCCCCTAAGGTCATTTCCTGACCCGAACTCGAGGGTAACCAACTCGGTCATCCTCGAAGGGTCAACTCAATGTTTGAAGGGGATTGAATGGCCTTTGAATGCTTTCGGAAGCGAAAATTTCGTTTTCCGCAGTTTCGGGTCAAAATGACCAAAATACCCCTATAGCGTTTTTACGCAGGTAATGGTGCCGTTTGAGCCCGGAACTTTCCCCAGAGGTTTAAAAACATGTTTTCATGTGTCTAGAGGTCTCTGTTCAAGTCCCGGTGGCCCCGGGCAGTTTTAGTGCAAAATTACGATTTTGCCCTAGAATAGTGTTTTTGAGCTTAATGACGTAATTAAGCAAACCTAAGCAATATTAGGCTCTAAACGAAGATTAATTTATTTCCCTAATTAATCTAGAGTCAAAATAATTTATCAAAGTTAATTAGAACCTAAAATTGCTTAGATCAAACATTAAATCCCTTTTTAGAACTCAAGACTCCTAGTCTTGGAATCTTGAATAGTATTTTCTCTCTCCAATTCCTTAAATCAAGGAAATGTGTCTAGAGTTGTTTAGACTCTAAATTGAGGATTTAACTCTCTAATGGTGCAAGACCACTCCTTAATTATGTCTAGACCACCTTAATTACCCATTTACCTTACCTAAACACTTTCTTACAAATTCCTAATCTTAAGCATAATCAAAGATACACCTAAACACAACTCTAAACCACAATTAAAATGCAAAGAACCCTCCCCCATGGGCTGATGCATATTCGGCCATCACTCTCCAATTACCACACATATTAAATTGTTTTCTCACTCAAAGAACCATGCTTGAGCCATACCTTGAGCCATACCTCACCATGCTTTGAACCATACCTCACCATACCTCAAGAACACATTATCTCACCTCATGGAACTCATGGAAAGCCTCCAATCTGCACCCTCATGGCCGAAACCTCTTCACCCATGAGCTCCCTCCATTTGTTTCATTTCTCTATAAATAGAATGCCTTGAGGAGCTTGCACCACTTTTAGATCATTTGCTAAGTTTAGGAACTCTCAAAACTTTTCTTTTCTCTCAAAGTTCTAGTGTTCTTCAAGTTCTTCAAGCTCTTCAAAGTTCTTCATCATCTTCATCTTCTTCTTCCATCTTCAAGTTCATCACACCAAGTAGGGATTTTCTTTCATGTATTCTTTCTTTAAAGTTCTTGTTTCAAGCTTGATGTTCATAGTTTCTCTTGTTTCTCTTTAGAACTTCATTTCCACTCCTTTTTCCTTTTCATTTTCGGCCATAGGCCTTGAAGAACAAAGGAAGGAGAGCTTGATGATGAGAGTTTCATGATGATGTTCATCACTTGAAACAAACTCTAGAGCTTGATCTTTGTTCTTGAGCAAAAATGTTTTTAGTTTTTCCTTTCTTGAACTCTTGAGAACTTTAGCTTTAGTGATGTTTTAAAATGGCTCTATGAACTCAATGATGAGGACTCATGATGTTGGTGTTAATATATCATCAAGATCATGAACTTTAGAGTTTTAAAATGTTCCTTTTCTTCTTGATGATTTCGGCCAAATCCATTAATTTTCTAAGTTTCATGGTTAGATTTCCTAAAAATATTATGTTGAGTTTTAAGAACTCTAAGCTTGACTTTACCTTGTTTGGATGAGTTTGGGTTATGGTTTAAATTCCTTTAAAGTCTTGTCAAGAGCTCTAGAAATGATAAAATGAACTTGCATAATTTATTTTATGCTTACATCCATATTTACATTCTTGCTATGCATCTTTGCTTTCTAGCTATCACTTAAGAACATAAAGATTAAAATGGAACTTGTATCATCACTTAACTTAATTCTCGAAGCCTTTCTATTTCGGCCTTAAAGTCGATTGTTGTTGGGCCTAGAGCACTAAAATAAAGAATTGAACTTGCATTATCACCTAATTAATTTCTCGAATGCCTATCTATTTCGGCCTTAAAGTCGATTGTTGTTAGGCCAAGAGCACTAAAATAAAGAATTGAACCATGCATATTTACCTTCAAGCTTGCACGTTTAAGTTTATGCCTTGCATATTTAAATTCAAGTCATCACTTTACTTTGTAAGCAAGATTAAAAATGAAAAGCATGAGCACGTTTAGTTTATGTCGTAACTTAAGAACCTAGAGCTCAAAGACTTGCCCATTTCATTCCAAGTTAAAGTTAAATATGAATGTATTCCTTGAATGCATAATTTCGGCCAAGTAGTGATGATGGACTTGCAATGAGTTTTCATCTAGCTACTAGGACCAATAGTCTATGTTTTAAGTTTTCCCTAAAGCTTTACAATCTTTATAAGGTTATGTCATCACAAGTTGTGATTTTATTATCTTTTAGGGGATGGAATATGTTTTGGTCAGTGACCTAAGGCTTCACTTAGCCTCTTGATGAATTAAAATGTTTTGCAAAGAGTTTTAGAAGTTCTAGAATGATTCCAAGAGAAACTAGTTAACTTATGTACCTAGAAATGTTAATTTAACTCTCTCATTTAAGTTAAATGTTTTCGGTTCTGATGTGATGAGTGTGATGCTGTATGAGGATGTTTTGATGTGTTGGAATGTGTGAAAATATCATGTGATGATGTAGAAGCGAACCTATGCATGATAGGTAAGAAACTAGCTAACTAGAAATACCGTAAAGCTAGAATTTAACATAGTTTTGACCCATTTGTTTATGGAACTTTTCCAAACTGTTTTAATGGGGACATAATCAGATTTAGATTGTTTAGACATGAAAAACTTGGTATCATTTGAGTTAGAATTGAATTCTAGCACCTATGGGGAAACTAGTAACTAGAAAACCGTAAAAATGCAAATGTAGAACTCTTAGAACATTTAATTTTCTGGATTCTGTCCAGCACCCTTACAACATGATAAACATGATTAATAATTAGTCCTTAAGCATAGGAATGCCTCATAATTGATTTAGATTTAATCCATAGCGCTAAGTAAAACGGAAGCAAGAAAGGGTCTAAGGCGTAAGTTCTAGAACCCCGTATTCACATGTTAGGATTTCCACCCTATGCCATTCAGATTTAAAAGTAAAATGAGAGGATTATGAATGATGTTTAATTATGAGCCTTAGGTGCTTAAAATATGAACGACGGATGTAGAGAACTATATCTCAAGATTAAGACCCGTAAGGGTCAAAGCATAAGCTACCGTAAGGATAAGCGTTTGGATGTTTTATGATGATGCATGAAGTATGCTAATGATGATGATGTGATTCATATGAGGAATTTATGAGGTTATATGTTTATGTGGCATAAAGCAAATTTGGAAGGAAATTCGGTGTAATGACCGTTGTGCCGCCGAATTTCCAACAAATTTGGGGACTTAAAGAAATTTTGAAAATTAAAGTACTAAGATAGGTTCTAGGATGACACCGGTTCGGCCGAGCACCTCCATAGAACTCATGTGACATCGGTACCATTTTACACTCTTAGGTGACACCGGTTCGGCCGAGCACCCCTAAGAGTTTTGCCCCCTAACCCGTACTCAGATAGTCGGGATTTATGAATTATGATACGCTTATCGTTAAGTGGTAAGTAAGAAATAGTGTCGACTAGTTAAGGTATGAGCTCATAACCTAGATGTATGACACGTTCTGGGTGACACCGGTTCGGCCGAGCACCCCCAGTTCGATTGTCTTTTAGGGTGGCCCATGAGGAAGAGAAGTTTCATGATTATGATTATGTCACTAAGTTTTGTCCCATATGAATGTTACTATTGCAACTTTATGCCACCAAGAATGATGATGCTTGATGTTATGTTTTATGTATGTGCATTAGGTAGTGCCATGCATACATTTTCTATTATGTTGCATTCATGACATTAAGATCATCCTAAAATGAATGGACCTTGGCTAAAATATATTTTTAAGTTTAAAATGAACTTAATACATGCTCGATCATTTTGTATAAATAAACCCAAGGTTCCCGAGGGCGTAGATGATGACACCTAGGTAGTAGGAGGCCCTCTTGAGATTCTTTAGCAAGATTCTCACTCCTCTATCTCTTTCTTTCCGTCACGTCTTGAGATGGCGACGTTCGTAGTGTTCGTGGACACCCGACATGGGAGGTGCACTATGACCCGGCTCACGGGTCATACCATTTTGAGGGGCAGTGCACGGTGCGGGTTTTCATGTTCGTAGGACGCCCCTTCGCTCATCCCGTGCACACCCATCGCTTCTCCCCGACTGCACCCTATGGCGACAACGAGCGGGTTTTTGAGCGTGCGCGTACGCATGACGAGAGAGTGCTCCGCATGCACACCGCCGCCCTAGCCATGCAAGACTATCCCGATTACGTGCCCCGGACCTACTTCTCGGAGACCGACCCGTCCGAGGACCCGCCTACTCATCCGTACAGCGAGAGCTCTGCCCCCTTTCCACCATTGATAAGGGAGGGCAGTGAGGATACCGTGACCCAGCCCCGACTTGCACGACGACCGGAGATGCGGCCACACCGCGGGGGTCACTCTCGATCCCCGTTCCGCCTCTTTACGCCCGAGGAGCTCGCACAGTTCCCTGGACACTTGCCTCGTTCACGAGACGGACGTCAGTAGGAGGTGACGATCGACCGATGGAGCACCCGGTTAGAGCACACACCACTTAGATGGGGATAAATCTTCTTTTGTTTAGAGGTTATCCTATTAGGTGCACTCGGGTAGGGGAGTAGATTATGTTCATGTTTTATGTTGTATTTTCTTTTATGCATTTCCCCTGTACTAAACTAAGTCCCACACTTATAAGTGGGCAAATTATATATATATATATATATGAGATGATATTCAGTGTTACTCATGGTGTGTCTTATGTTATGATGTTGTGAGACTTTTGTTTACCATACATGGGTTACTGCTTATCGCATCACGCGGCTCTCACTTTGTTTTTCAAAAAAAAAATTACCCGTATTTTCCGCTAAGTAATTCAAAGATAAATGAGAACTATGAAGTAACAGACTAACGATTAACCTAAATATGTTCTAGAGTATTGGGTTAAAAATTAGGATGTTACAATATAGACATCATATAATGTAATTCTATGAGTATTAACTATGCTGGGACAGAATTCATATTTTCTGTACCTATGGGGTTCTAGAATTCACATTTCAAGCAATTAAAGTAACTAAGCATGCTCCAAAATGTCTAGTGTAACGCCCCGTTTTTCTCTAAACTTTTAAATGACCAAAATGCCCCTGAGGTCATTTTTACCTGAAACATGAGGACGACTGGCCTCAGCCATCCTCACAAGGCTTTTATGATATATGAAGGGGATTATATGTTTATGAATGTTAACAAGCCAGAAAAATCTCATTTCTGAGGTTTCTGTGCACAAATGACCAAAATACCCCTAACTTGATTTAAGGCAGTTTTAAGTTTTGACTCCGACCCGGACTCATCCCGGAGATCAAAAATGATGTTTTAAGGCATGAACTATGTTGGTTTAAGTCCCGGAGGTCCCGAGCAACTTTTGGTAAAAATTACGATTTTACCCCCGCTTAGTGCATTTTACGTCTAATGAGTTACTTAACTCAAACCCAAGCAATATTAGGCTCTAATGAAAGGTTAATTAATTTTCTTAATTAATCTAGAGCTAAAATAATTATTTGAGATTGATTAGAACCTAAAATTGCTTAAGGAAATTTAGAACTCACTTCTAATTCTTTTCTTTCTTTAAAGAAAAAGCAACAATGAATAGTATTTTCACTATTCACGCTCACATTCCCAAGAACACTTTCATTCCCAAGAAAAGTTGTCACATTTCAATCAATGGTCATAGGAGTTTGACTCCATCAATCCTACAATAGTACTCTTAGTCTAAGGTACTAGGGTCCTAATTACCTAATTAGTTCACCTAAACACTTGGTTACACAACCTTAATTAGTGACCTAACCTTGTTTACTCCTAAACACTTCATTAGTACATGATTAAATTGGATGAAATCTTCCCTCCCTTGGCCTTATAATGATCAGCCACTTTTCCCCCCAAAAATTCAAAAGAATGATATTTTATGTAGTCAATCACATTGTCCATCAAAGCCACCCAAAGACCTATGGCCTATGACACCATGAATGACAACACAAGAGATATTTTTCTTCATTCTTCCTCAAGAAGTTTCGGCCAACTTCTTTCCCTCCACTCCTTCATGATTCATTTGCCTATAAATACACAACACTACACAACTTCACTCCTTTGTTCACTTCTTGCAAAATCTCTAAAAGTGTCAAGCTTTCTCACTTCTTTTCCTCTCAAGCTTCCAAGAGTTCTTCAAGCTTAAGTTCTTCTTCTCCTTTTTTCGAAAACCACAAGGTAGGGAACCTTTCTAAATATGTCTTTGATTTCTATGTTGAATCTTGTTGGGAAATGATGAAAGGTGGAACCTCCATGTTGCTTTTCATTTTCGGTTTCTTCCTTTTCTTTTCCTTTGATTTTCGGCCTCAAGGCCTTGAGCATGATAGCTTGATGATGAGTGCTCTCTAAAGGTGACCATGAGTTCATTTCACATGAGACCTCTAAAGCTTGAGTTTTTCTTAAAGAAAAGTTTCATCTTTTACAAGTTTAGTCAAGAATGAGGTTATGTTTCTCTTGAATGTTTGAACTTTTCTTTTCTCCTTTATGGTTCGGCCATGAGGGCCTTGACCTTTGAGAAAAATGAAAGCTTGATGATGAGGTTGTCATGATGGTGCTTGTCACTTAACAACCTCTAAAGCTTGAAATTTTTTAAGAAAAGTTACATTTTTTTTAAGGTTGAGTAAGAAAGGAGTTTATGTCTTTTGCACTCTTTTGGACTTCTCTTTTTCCTTCCTTGGTTTCGGCCATGTAGGCTTCTAAGGCTTGGAAAAATGAAAGCTTGATGATGAGGGTTTCATGTTGATGCTTGTCACATGAACAAACTCTAAAGCTTGAAACTTTGACCCCAAAACAAGCATGGTTTTGGTTTTGCTTTCTTCTCTAGCATGAACTTTGTTTAAATGTTGGTTTTGGAGGAAGCTATGTACTCAATGATGAGGACTTAGGATGTTGATGTCTTAGATCATCAAGATCTTGGTCCCTAGAGTTTAAAAATGGTTCGTTCTCCATGATGGAGATTCGGCCACTTCCAAGTTCTTTAAGGTTATGATTTATTTTGAGTATTCTAGCACTAGTAGTTTCCTTTTCTTGTGAGGATGAGGTTTGGGTTGGAACTATGTTCTTTTTAAAAGTCTTGCAAGATGCTCTAGATGTAACATCCTAATTTTTAACCCAATACTCTAGAACATAATTAGGTTAATCATTAGTCCGTTATGTCATAGCTTCCTCAATACTTTAAAATACTTAGCGGAAATACTGGTAAATTTTTTTTTGAAAATTATAAAAGCAAAGTGAGAACTGCGCGACACATTAACTAGTAATGCGCGAAAGGTAATACGGCAAGCGTCGTATAGCAACATGACATAAGCACATAAAAGCATATCATAATAACATGGAACTACATATTTATATAATATGCCCACTTAGATAGAGTGGGACTTAGTTTAGTACAACATGAGCAATACAACTAAAATGGAAATACAAGAGAAAGTGTAACGGAAACTATAAAAGCAACTCCTCTACCCAAGTGCAACTAACGGGATGACCTCTAGAACAAAAAAAGGTTCATCTCTATCTAAGTGGTGTGTGCTCTACCCGGGTACTCCATCGGTCGATCGTCACCTTCTACTGACGTCCATCTCGCGAGCGAGGCACATATCCGGGAAACTGGGCGAGCTCCTCGGGCGTAAAGAGGCGGAACGGGGATCGAGAGTGACCCCCGCGATATGGCCGCATCTCCGGTCGTCGTGCAAGCCGTGGCTGAGTCACGGTATCCTCACTGCCCTCCCTCATCAATGGTGGAGAGGGGGCAGAGCTCTCGCTATACGGATGGGTAGACAGGTCCTCGGACGGGTCGGTCTCTGAGAAGTAGGTCCGGGGCACATAATCGGGATAGTCTCGCATGGCTGAGGCGGCGGTGTGCATGCGGAGCACTCTCTCGTTATGCGTACGCGCGCACTCAAACACCCTCTCGTCGTCGCTGTAGGGTGCAGTCAGGGAGAAGCGATGGGTGTGCACGGGATGAGCGAAGGGACGTCCTACGAACATGAAGACTCGCATCGTGCACTGTCCCTCAAAATGGTATGACCCGTGAGCCGGGTCATAATGTACCTCCCATGTCGGGGTGTCAACGAATACCACGAACATCGCCATCTGAAGACGTGACGGAAAGAAAGAGATAGAGGGAGTGAGAATCTTGCTAAAGAATCTCAGTAAGGTCTCCTACTACCTAGGTGTCATCGTCTACGTCCTCTGGAACCTTGGGTTTAGTTATACAAAATAAGTGAGCATGCATTGAGTCCATTTTTATGTTCTAAAACATAATTTAGCCAAGGTCCGTTCATTTTAGCATGATTCTTAACGTCATGGATGCAACATTTTAAAGAATGTATGCATAGCTCTACTTAATACATGAATAATCATCATATCTTTAAGAACATCATAATAGTGGCATAAAGTGGCAAATAAATTCTCTTTGTGACATTGTAACGCCCCAATTTTTACTGTAATTTTTACTGTCATTAGAAATTACTCAATTACCGAATTACCGTAGGTAATTATTACATAAGATTTGAGGCCGAACAATCCTCAATAAAGGAATATAACATTAGAAGAGAGGTTAGGAACGATTCATGCGAGAGTCGCAAATCCCGAATTTCTGTACGTATAAAATGACCAAAATGCCCCTGAAGTTATTTTACTCAAAAAATGAGGATCGTGGGCCCTACCTATTCTCAAGGGGATATTTTGAGGATAATAAGGGATTGTTTGTGTTATGTGTGTTAATAGAGCAGAAGGATCTCAATTTTGAGTTCCGACGTTGAAATGACCAAACGCCTCATTTGTTTTTAACTCCGATGTGCGTGCGATTGAGCGAACCTCACTAAAATGTTTTAAAATGTGTTTTTAAGCCATGATTAACCATTGGTTAAGCTCGGGTGGCCTCGGGCAATTTTTAAGTGAAAGTACGATTTTGCCCTGTTTTGGGCGAGTTTTGAATTTGGGATTTTTGATTCAGTATACCGAAACCTAAGCAATATTAGGCTCAAATTAAAGCTTATTAAATTCTAAATATTAATCTAGAGTCAAAATTATGTATTTAGATTGATTAGAACCCAAAATTGCTCAAAAACACCCAAATTGCTTACTAATTCACTTAAGCCCTTAGCCCTAAATTCTCTAAATTACATGAATACCTTGCCTACACCTAAATAATGCATGGAACACACAAATTTCACTTCTTTGGGCTGTAATGGACAGAAATTATTGATGCCATTATGCAGCTGAATTATTGCCAAAAGTTGCACTAAAACAAAATGCCAAAATGTCACCATAAGAGACATAATTCCTTAATTTCATACAACTTTGTCTAAAATGATTTTTTCTCCCTTATTTCTCCTGCAAAATTCCGTCCACTACCTCATCATTTTGGCCAATTAGAAGCCTCAAAATCTTCTATAAATAGGCTTGCTTGAGTGGTCTTGGAATGCTTGGTTCATAACTAGTTTTTAGGAGCACCAAAAACTTTCTTTCTTCCTCCTCTTTGGTTGAATTCTTTCTTCATTTTTTCAAAGAGATTTTGTTTCATTTCACTTCAAGAAACCAAGTTCTCTTCCTCTTCTTCAACTCAGATTAGGTAGGGAGTAGTTTCTAAATTTATTTCTATGCTTTGAGGAGTTGTGTTTTTAGCTCAAAATGATGAAATTATGAACTTGCCTTAGCTTTTCATTTTGGTTTTCCTCTTCAATTTTTCTTTAACCAATTCAACCATATGGCCTAGGTGGAACTAAGATGATGGCTTGATGATGAGGACCTTGAGGGTGGGTTGTAAATCCATCACAAGTTAGGCCTCTAAAGCTTGAAAATTCCACTTGATGCAAAACTTTAAAGAATAATGCTTTATGATGCTAAAACAAAGATTTTTAGTTTAGAACTTGAAAGATGTATTTTTTCCTTTTATGTTTTATTTCTTGTTAAGATATGTATTGGGTTGAATTTATAATTCTTTTAAAGTCTTGAAGGAGCTCTAGTAAAGAAACAAAATGAATTTGCATCCATGATTAAGTTTATGCTTTGCATAACCATGTTTACCTTCTATGTCATCACTAGATTTTCAAGAATGAATAAATGAACTTGCATTTCTCATGTTTAAATTCCAAGCTTGTATTTCATGTTTATGTTTCAAGTCATCACTTAATCTTTCAAGATAATAAAGAGGTTACATCTCATATTTAATTTATGCTCTCACTATATTTTATAATGGCTAAAAGAATCAACGCATGGCATGTTTATTTTATGCCATCACCTAAAGATCCTAGAGCTCAAAGACTTGCCCATGTATCACAAGCAAAGAAATATGATTATTGGAGTTAAAGAATTTATTCTTTAAAAAGTCTTGAGATTGGAGCTTAAAAAGATGTAATAATAATATTCTCTTCTCCCTCTACTGGTCCTGTGCGGACTACCGCTCCGGTTTCTTAATATTCTCTTCTCCCTCTCTTGGTCACATGCGGACTACATAGCTCGGTTTCTTAATATTTTCTTCTCCCTCTATCGGTCTGTGCGGATTACCGCGCTCCGATTTCTTGTATCATGTTTATATTTCAAGTTCTTGCATCATGTTTAATTTTCAAGTCATCACCTTAAATCTTAAAGATAAAGAAATGGAATTGCATATCATGTTTATAATTCCAAGCTATCACCTTGTAAAGATAAGATTAAAATAAGGTTGCATAGCATGTTTATAATTCTAAGATGTCACCTAAATCTCTAAAGCTCAAGACTTACTCCTTTTATCTTAAGTGAGAATTTTAATTGTGAAGATCCTCCCAAATTTGACAAAAGAACTAGTTTCTAAATGAGTTTTAAGGCTTTGCAAGGATTTTACGGGGAACTAGTATTTTATATGCACTTAAAATATGATTCTATGTAATTGCATGAGGTTCATGATTCGGCCATTGATCTGAGTTTAGTATCAATGTGTGATAATGATTTGATATGATTGAAGTTGTGATAATTATGGTTTATTGTTAAGAGAATGATTCATAATTGGTTTAGTAACTAATTAGTTCTATAATTGATAATTCTATGTAAGGATTGGATGCTTATTAAGTACTTGATATCATTGAATGATTTCTGGCTTGCATGTTATAGTTCTTTGTTGCAAATAATGAGAATGCTTGTACATGAAATGTTCTTTATTATGTAAAATTTACCTTTGTTGCTAGAAGAAAGTGTATCATTGTAAAAGTGTAATTTGGAAAGGTTCTGGCTAAGGAAAGACTTGGTATTTAAGCGTGTCCATTGTGACCCACCTCTCTTTCCTGGGAATCTCCCATATGCATGATTACAGTTGATATATATTATTCTAGCTTAAGACTATAAATAAGAAAATGTTATGATGTTTATGAATTGTATTATGATATAACATGCAAAGATTTAATGGTGACTTAAACTTATAAGAAAATGATCCTTTGGAACCATCTGACTATAGGTGGTGAAAAGGTGATTTTAGCCGCCTAACCCGTTCTCTCAAAAGGGTAGAGTCGGGACTTTAGCTTATCAAAAGGGATAAGTATATGCTAGTGACGACTAGTAAAGTATGAGCTCATAACCTAAATTACTCCCAAAAGGGTGGAGTATAGGGTGGCCCAAGGAAAATAATGATGATGATAAGATTTTAAGTCACCAAAGGCACTAAAGAAATGAAATATGTGCACTGTGTCCATGTGTAGCTAATATTATATGACGTTCTTTTATGCATGTTATTTTGATAATGATGATGAGGAATATGATGTAATGATAAAGGAAATGTTCATTGTAAATATGACATGTTAAGAATAAGATGCATTATAAGACGGATAATTAAAAATTGACGAACCTCGGTTAAGTATTTGTCCGAACTTAAAATGAATCTTTGCATGCTCACTATTTTAGAATAATCCCGACGTTCTGGGGACTTTGATGATGACACTATAGAAGGAGGTACCCTCTGAGAATTCTTTAGCAAGATTCTCACTCCCTTTTCTTTATTTCCGTCATTGTCTCCAGATTCAAATGGCGACATTCGTCCTGTTCGTTGATACCCCTACTTGGGAATTCCACTATGATCGGGTGCATCGCTCGTATCATTTTGAAGGAGGTGCTTGATTCGTGTTTTTATTTACATAGGTCGTCCATTTGCACATCCTGTCCCTAGTTATCGATTTTCTCCTACTTCTCCCTATGGCGATGAAATGGTTTTCGAACATGCACGTCCACTTGATGAAAGGATGTTACGTTCTTATCCCGCTTCATCTGCTGTCCATGGATTTCAGTATGTTCGAGACGAGATATTCTGAAACTGATCCTTCAGAGGACACTTCTACTCATGTATATTCTGAGAGCTCTGCTCCTACTCCCACACGTGTAAGAGAGGGTAGTGAGGAAACAGTTGTTCAGCCGAGGTTAGCAAGAAGGCCGTCCATGCGACCCCAGCCTGGTGCATCTCGTGTGTCCCTCCCGAGGGAGCTCATCGATGGATCGGATTTATTCCCCATTTCCAGGACAGTGGCCATAGAAGGTTTTTAGTAGATTTATGTGTGATCATGCACCCTAGTTTTAGGATAACCTTCCTGGCTTATGGAGTTATCTAGTTTAGGGGCATGTATTTCCTTAAGTATATTTTCTTTTATGGGTTTGCATAAGATAATGATGTATGAACATAACCCACCTTTTGAGTGAGGTTATTGTATGTAAATATATGCTATAAGGTGCTTATGGATGTTATATGATGGAGCCTAAGTGATATGATGTGATATATTCTTAAACGTCTTATTATACCCCGCTTACTCGTTCACGTTGTACTCGGCTCACGTTTTCAATTATGTGTTTAAAAAAAAATGGCTCGTAATTTCACTAAGTATTTTCAAATTATGAAGAAAGAACCAAAGCAAGGAGTAAAGTCTAGTCATTAATCAGATTCAACCTAGATGTATCTGGTTAATTACTAGGGTGTTACATTTTGGTATCAGAGCAATTCGATTCTCATGGAGCCTGAGGATTGGACTAGCTATGCTTCTAAAGCATAATACGTTAGTGACGTCATGTGTAGATGTTTATCATTAGGATGAGCTTGAGGATTAGAAATACATGACTACAGTATGTTGAACGTGCCATGGTAACTTGCTCACTTTGCATGGAATATTGGGCCCGATCACCTCGGTGTTCTTTGTTTTGTGTGTATAGGGACCAATGGGACGTCGACAACACTCTAGGAGCGCAGCACAGAATAATCAAGACAACGAGACAGCCGAAGCACTCCGCGACGTAGCAAGGACCATGAGAATGATGATGGAACGAATGGATCAGGATCGTCAAGCCAATATGAATCAAGGACATGAGATTCCTGAACATGCCTCGCTTCGGGAGTTTCGTAAGGCAAACCCACCGGTTTTCAAGGGGACACTGAATCCAAATATTGCGGATGAATGGATTCGAAATATTGAGAAGGTCTTTGCTGTAGTCCCATGCTCGGAGGAGCAAAAGGTCACATTCGCTACTCATATGCTTGAAGGTGATGCCGGTTTCTGGTGGGCGGGTGTTCAAAGACTCCCGGAGACGGCCAAGCGTGGACATTGATTGGGAACTTTTCAAGGTCCATTTTTATGAAAAGTACTTTCCAGAGTCAGTTAGAAATGCCAAGGACATTGAATTCATGCAATTTGTCCAGGGGAATATGAATGTGGCCCAAGATAATCGCTGATTTGAAGAACTCATTAAGTTCTCAAGAATGTACCAAGGAAATCTGATGAGTCCGGAAATGCATTAAATACGAGTCGGGGTTGAAGGCGGAACTTAATGTGGCGATTGCACATTTGGAGATTAGGATTTCTCTACCCTAGTTAACAAATGTCGGATTATTGAAGAAGGTCGAGAAAACTAAACACCCCAAAGTCAGATAATATTACCAAAAGTTGACACCTCAACTTCACCAGTTCAAGAGGCAGAATCGACCTCCATTTCCCCCTCAATCAAGACCACAAGGGACACAAAGAAATTTTCAACAAGGAAGGCCAAACAACAACAATCGCTATAATAACAACCGCTACAACAATAACCCCAGTAACAATCACAACAACAACAATAACAACAATAAAGAGAAAGCACCACAAAGAGGTCCAGCAGTACCTCCACGGCCTGCGCCATCCATGGAATGTCCTAAGTGCGGCAAGAATCATGGGAGCATGCCATGTCGAGCCAGAACAAACGTGTGCTATCGGTGTGGTAAACCAGGTCATTACTCCCGAGAATGCACGGAAAGAAACCCGCCAACCCCCAATGCCAAGCCGCAATACCAGGGAAGGGTATTTCTTGTTAATCTTTGAAGAAACAACGAAGTCACGAAATCTCGTGGAAGGTAAGGGTAATATGCATGGTAAAGACTTAATTGTACTATATGATTCTGGCGCTTCTCATTCTTTTATCTCCCATTCATGTGTTAAAAGCCTTAATTTACCTATGACTGAGCTTCCTTTTGACCTTATTGTTTCTACCCCGACTGGAAAACCTGTTAGGACTTGTAAATGTTGTTTAGATTGTAGTTTTATTATAGATAATAGATCCTTTGTTTTAGATCTTATTTGCTTACCCATGCGAGGTTTAGATGTGATTCTTGGCATGGATTGGCTTGAGGCCAACCGTGTATTGTTAAGCTGTGATGGGAAAACCATCACTTTTCTTCCTGTTCCTATTGAACCTAAGAAACCCATAAGTCTTTACATAACTGCTGTGGAAATGGATTGTGGTAAGGGTGAGAGTAAAGGCTACATTTTCTTAGCCGCTAGTGATGTAGACTGTGAGCAAAGTATCGATGAGATACCAATAGTAAGAAATTATCCTGAAGTATTTCCAGATGAGATACCAGAGTTTCCCCCCAAGAGAGAGATAGAGTTTTCCATAGAATTGCTTCCGAGTGCAGGACCTATATCCATAGCCCCATACAGGATGTCCCCATTAGAATTGACCGAGTTAAAAACTCAATTGGAAGATTTATTGGAGAAAAAGTTTGTTAGGCCTAGTGCATCACCTTGGGGAGCCCCTGTGTTGTTTGTAAAGAAAAAGGATGGGAGTATGAGGATGTGTGTAGATTATCGACAGTTGAATAAAGTAACGGTGAAAAACAAGTATCCTCTGCCTAGGATCGATGATTTGATGGACCAACTAAAAGGTGCGGTAGTGTTTTCTAAGATAGATTTGAGGTCAGGCTACCATCAAATTAGAGTGAGAGATGAAGACATACCTATAACGGCCTTTCCCACTCGAGCACGGCCATTTTGAGTTTGATAATGTCCTTTGGGTTAACCAATGCTCCAAATTTATTTTTATGGATTACATGAATAGGATCTTTCGGCCCTATTTAGATCAGTTTGTAGTTGTCTTTATAGATGACATTCTCATATATTCTAAGACCTATGAAGAGCATGAATGCCACCTGACCATAGTACTGAAGATCTTGAAGGAAAAGAAACTATATGCCAAGATTTCCAAGTGTGAGTTTTGGTTGGATAAGGTGCAATTTTTAGGGCATGTAGTATCTAAGAAAGGAATTGCTTTGTAGATCCTAGTAAGGTAGAAGCGGTAGTAAACTGGGAAAGACCAACCATCAGAATCAAGTAAGCAGCTTTTTGGGTTTAGCCGGTTATTACCGTCGATTTATCAAGGGATTTTCCCAGATTTCCCTACCTTTGACCATGGTGACTAGGAAGAACACCCCTTTTTCATGGACCCCGGAGTGTGAAAAGAGCTTTCAAGAGTTAAAACACAAGCTAACCTCTACCCCTGTTTTAGTGTTACCCGATCCCAATGTGCCTTTCGAGGTGTATTGTGATGCTTCAAAAAAGGGTTTAGGTTGTGTATTGATGCAAGATAGGCAAGTGGTGGCCTATGCATCAAGACAACTCAAGCCACATGAGGCAAACTACCCTACCCATGACCTTGAGCTAGGCGCCGTGTTTGCTCTAAAGATTTGGAGACACCATTTATATGGAGTTAAGTTTGAGGTGTTTTCCGATCACAAGAGTTTGAAATATCTCTTTGATCAAAAAGAGCTAAACATGAGGCAAAGGCGATGGATGGAGTTCTTGAAAGATTATGATTTTGGATTGAACTACCATCCTGGTAAAGCTAATGTAGTAGCTGATGCTTTGAGTAGGAAGTCCTTACAAGTGTCCCGTTTGATGGTGAAGGAGGTTGAATTGATTGAGCAATTTAGGGACTTAAACCTAGGAATGACTTTGACCACTAAGGGCATCGAGCTTGTCATCTTAGAGTAACAAGTGAGTTCAAAGAAAGGATTGTTCAAGCTCAAGGGGATGATCTTGAGTTTCAAGAGACTTTAGAGGCGTGAAGGCGGGGAAAGTTGATAGGTTTTACCCAAGGAATGGACGATTTGTGGAGGTTTAAAGGTCGAATATGTGTACCTGCTAGTGGTGACCTCCGAAAGGATATTTTGGAGGAAGCCCATAAGAGCCATTTTACCCTTCATCCTGGTGCCACCAAGATGTATCAAGATTTGAAGAAGATGTTCTGGTGGCCTGGAATGAAGAAAGATGTGTGCACATGGGTGAGTAAGTGCTTGGTGTGTCAAAAGGTGAAGATTGAACACCAAAAACCCTCTGGAATGCTGCAACCTCTGTCGATCCCCTCGAGTGGAAGTGGGATAGTATCTCCATGGATTTTGTGGTGGATTACCGAGGACCCAAATGAATCATGATACCATATGGGTAATCGTGGATCGATTGACGGTCGACCCACTTTTACCTATTAAGGTGACTTATTCCTTGGATAGGTTAGCACAATTATATATTCAGGAGATAGTAAGGTTACATGGGGTGCCGTCGACGATAATCTCGGACCGGGATCCGCGGTTTACGTCACGATTTTGGGGAGCCTTTCAAAAGGCGTTTGGTTCAAAGCTGTGTCTAAGCACGGCCTATCACCCCCAAACAGACGGTCAATCTGAAAGAACTATCCAAACCTTGGAGGATATGTTAAGGGCATGTGTTTTAGATCAAAGGGGAAGTTGGGATAAGTACCTGTCACTGATTGAATTTGCATATAACAACAGTTATCATGCAAGTATCGGTATGGCACCGTATGAGGCTCTCTATGGACGGAAATGTCAATCTCCCTTATGTTGGTATGAACCCGGAGAGCAAAGGTTACTCGGACCTGATATTGTGAGGGAAACAACGGAACAAATCAAGAAGATTAGGGATAAGATTCTTACTGCTCAAAGTCGACAGAAAAACTATGCGGACAAGCGGCGAAAACCGCTAGATTTTCAAGAAGGGGACCACGTGTTCCTAAAGATCACCCCCACCACAGGCATAGGCCGAGCAATAAAAGTAAAGAAATTGAGCCCCAGATTTCTTGGTCCATTTGAAATCCTTACCAAAGTAGGACCTGTAGCCTACCGTATAGCCCTACCCCCGAGTCTATCCAACCTTCATGATGTTTTCCATGTCTCTCAGTTAAGAAAGTATCAATCTGACCTGAGTCATGTACTAGAGCCAGAACATGTACAATTAAGAGATAACCTGACATTTAACTTACTACCCACGAGAATCGTCGACCGAGGAGTTAAGCAGTTAAGGAACAAGGCTGTACCCCTGGTCAAAGTAGCATGGGGACAGGGTGAAACCGAAGAACTTACATGGGAGCTGGAATCAAACATGAAAGCACAATACCCCGAGTTGTTCTCAGGTAACGAATTTCCGGGGCGAAATTCTTTTTAAGGAGGGGAGTAATGTAACGCCCCAATTTTTACTGTAATTTTTACTGTCATTAGAAATTACTCAATTACCGAATTACCGTAGGTAATTATTACATAAGATTTGAGGCCGAACAATCCTCAATAAAGGAATATAACATTAGAAGAGAGGTTAGGAGCGATTCATGCGAGAGTCGCAAATCCCGAATTTCTGTACGTATAAAATGACCAAAATGCCCCTGAAGTTATTTTACTCAAAAAATGAGGATCGTGGGCCCTACCTATTCTCAAGGGGATATTTTGAGGATAATAAGGGATTGTTTGTGTTATGTGTGTTAATAGAGCAGAAGGATCTCAATTTTGAGTTAGGCCTTGAGAAATGACCAAAACGCCCTAAGGTTTGTTTTAACTCCGATGTGCGTGCCGATTGAGCCCGAACCTCACTAAAATGTTTTAAAATGTGTTTTTAAGCCATGATTAACCATTGGTTAAGCTCGGGTGGCCTCGGGCAGTTTTAAGTGAAAGTGCGATTTTGCCCTGTTTTTAGGCGGTTTGCAATTTCGGGATTTTTGATTCAGTATACGAAACCTAAGCAATATTAGGCTCAAATTAAAGCTTATTAAATTCTAAATATTAATCTAGAGTCAAAATTATGTATTTAGATTGATTAGAACCCAAAATTGCTCAAAAACACCCAAATTGCTTACTAATTCACTTAAGCCCTTAGTAAATTCTCTAAATTACATAATACCTTGCCTACACCTAAATAATGCATGGAACACACAAATTTCACTTCTTTGGGTTGTAATGGACGAAATTATTGATGCCATTATGCAGCTGAATTATTGCCAAAAGTTGCACTAAAACAAAATGCCAAAATGTCACCATAAGAGACATAATTCCTTAATTTCATACAACTTTGTCTAAAATGATTTTTTCTCCCTTATTTCTCCTGCAAAATTCCGTCCACTACCTCATCATTTTGGCCAATTAGAAGCCTCAAAATCTTCTATAAATAGGCTTGCTTGAGTGGTCTTGGAATGCTTGGTTCATAACTAGTTTTTAGGAGCACCAAAAACTTTCTTTCTTCCTCCTCTTTGGTTGAATTCTTTCTTCATTTTTTCAAAGAGATTTTGTTTCATTTCACTTCAAGAAACCAAGTTCTCTTCCTCTTCTTCAACTCAGATTAGGTAGGGAGTAGTTTCTAAATTTATTTCTATGCTTTGAGGAGTTGTGTTTTTAGCTCAAAATGATGAAATTATGAACTTGCCTTAGCTTTTCATTTTGGTTTTCCTCTTCAATTTTTCTTTAACCAATTCAACCATATGGCCTAGGTGGAACTAAGATGATGGCTTGATGATGAGGACCTTGAGGGTGGGTTGTAAATCCATCACAAGTTAGGCCTCTAAAGCTTGAAAATTCCACTTGATGCAAAACTTTAAAGAATAATGCTTTATGATGCTAAAACAAAGATTTTTAGTTTAGAACTTGAAAGATGTATTTTTTCCTTTTATGTTTTATTTCTTGTTAAGATATGTATTGGGTTGAATTTATAATTCTTTTAAAGTCTTGAAGGAGCTCTAGTAAAGAAACAAAATGAATTTGCATCCATGATTAAGTTTATGCTTTGCATAACCATGTTTACCTTCTATGTCATCACTAGATTTTCAAGAATGAATAAATGAACTTGCATTTCTCATGTTTAAATTCCAAGCTTGTATTTCATGTTTATGTTTCAAGTCATCACTTAATCTTTCAAGATAATAAAGAGGTTACATCTCATATTTAATTTATGCTCTCACTATATTTTATAATGGCTAAAAGAATCAACGCATGGCATGTTTATTTTATGCCATCACCTAAAGATCCTAGAGCTCAAAGACTTGCCCATGTATCACAAGCAAAGAAATATGATTATTGGAGTTAAAGAATTTATTCTTTAAAAAGTCTTGAGATTGGAGCTTATAAGGTCGTTATAATAATATTCTCTTCTCCCTCTCTGGTCCTGTGCGGACTACCGCCGCTCCGGTTTCTTAATATTCTCTTCTCCCTCTACTGGTCCTGTGCGGACTACCGCCGCTCCGGTTTCTTAATATTTTCTTCTCCCTCTACTGGTCCTGTGCAGATTACCGCCGCTCCAGTTTCTTGTATCATGTTTATATTTCAAGTTCTTGCATCATGTTTAATTTTCAAGTCATCACCTTAAATCTTAAAGATAAAGAAATGGAATTGCATATCATGTTTATAATTCCAAGCTATCACCTTGTAAAGATAAGATTAAAATAAGGTTGCATAGCATGTTTATAATTCTAAGATGTCACCTAAATCTCTAAAGCTCAAGACTTACTCCTTTTATCTTAAGTGAGAATTTTAATTGTGAAGATCCTCCCAAATTTGACAAAAGAACTAGTTTCTAAATGAGTTTTAAGGCTTTGCAAGGATTTTACGGGGAACTAGTATTTTATATGCACTTAAAATATGATTCTATGTAATTGCATGAGGTTCATGATTCGGCCATTGATCTGAGTTTAGTATCAATGTGTGATAATGATTTGATATGATTGAAGTTGTGATAATTATGGTTTATTGTTAAGAGAATGATTCATAATTGGTTTAGTAACTAATTAGTTCTATAATTGATAATTCTATGTAAGGATTGGATGCTTATTAAGTACTTGATATCATTGAATGATTTCTGGCTTGCATGTTATAGTTCCTGTTGCAAATAATGAGAATGCTTGTACATGAAATGTTCTTTATTATGTAAAATTTACCTTTGTTGCTAGAAGAAAGTGTATCATTGTAAAAGTGTAATTTGGAAAGGTTATGGCTAAGGAAAGACTTGGTATTTAAGCGTGTCCATTGTGACCCACCTCTCTTTCTGGGAATCTCCCATATGCATGATTCTGATTGATATATATTATTCTAGCTTAAGACTATAAATAAGAAAATGTTATGATGTTTATGAATTGTATTATGATATAACATGCAAAGATTTAATGGTGACTTAAACTTATAAGAAAATGATCCTTTGGAACCATCGGACTATAGGTGGTGAAAAGGTGATTTTAGCCCCCTAACCCGTTCTCTCAAAAGGGTAGAGTCGGGACTTTAGCTTATCAAAAGGGATAAGTATATGCTAGTGACGACTAGTAAAGTATGAGCTCATAACCTAAATTACTCCCAAAAGGGTGGAGTATAGGGTGGCCCAAGGAAAATAATGATGATGATAAGATTTTAAGTCACCAAAGGCACTAAAGAAATGAAATATGTGCCTTTGTGTCCATGTGTAGCTAATATTAAATGTCGTTCTTTTATGCATGTTATTTTGATAATGATGATGAGGAATATGATGTAATGATAAAGGAAATGTTCATTGTAAATATGACATGTTAAGAATAAGATGCATTATAAGTCGCATAATTAAAAATTGGCGAACCTCGGTTAAGTATTTGTCCGAACTTAAAATGAATCTTTGCATGCTCACTATTTTAGAATAATCCCCAGGTTCCTGGGGACTTTGATGATGACACTATAGAAGGAGGTACCCTACTGAGAATTCTTTAGCAAGATTCTCACTCCCTTTTCTTTATTTGCGTCATTGTCTCCAGATCGAAATGGCGACATTCGTCCTGTTCGTTGATACCCCTACTTGGGAATTCCACTATGATCAGGTGCATCGCTCGTATCATTTTGAAGGAGGTCTTGTGATTCGTGTTTTTATTTACATAGGTCGTCCATTTGCACATCCTGTCCCTAGTTATCGATTTTCTCCTACTTCTCCCTATGGCGATGAAATGGTTTTCGAACATGCACGTCCACTTGATGAAAGGATGTTACGTTCTTATCCCGCTTCATCTGCTGTCCATGGATTTCAGTATGTTCGAGACGAGATATTCTGAAACTGATCCTTCAGAGGACACTTCTACTCATGTATATTCTGAGAGCTCTGCTCCTACTCCCACACGTGTAAGAGAGGGTAGTGAGGAATTAGTTGTTCAGCCGAGGTTAGCAAGAAGGCCGTCCATGCGACTGACTGGTGCATCTCGTGTGTCCCCTCCCGAGGAGCTCATCGATGGATCGGATTTATTCCCCATTTCGGTGACGGTGGCCATAGAAGGTTTTTAGTAGATTTATGTGTGATCATGCAGCCTAGTTTTAGGATACCCTTCACGGCTTATGGAGTTATCTAGTTTAGGGGCATGTATTTCCTTAAGTATATTTTCTTTTATGGGTTTGCATAAGATAATGATGTATGAACATAACCCACCTTTTGAGTGAGGTTATTGTATGTAAATATATGCTATAAGGTGCTTATGGATGTTATATGATGGAGCCTAAGTGATATGATGTGATATATTCTTAAACGTCTTATTATACCCTGCTTACTCGTTCACGTTGTACTCGGCTCACGTTTTCAATTATGTGTTTAAAAAAAAAAAAAATGGCTCGTAATTTCACTAAGTATTTTCAAATTATGAAGAAAGAACCAAAGCAAGGAGTAAAGTCTAGTCATTAATCAGATTCAACCTAGATGTATCTGGTTAATTACTAAGTGTTGACATTTTGGTATCGAGCGATTCGATTCTCATGGAGCACGAGGATTGGACTAGCTATGCTTCTAAAGCATAATACGTTAGTGACGTCATGTGTAGATGTTTATCATTAGGATGAGCTTGAGGATTAGAAATACATGACTATTGTATGTTGAAGGTGCCATGGTAACTTGCTCACTTTGCATGGAATATTGGGCCTGATCACCTCAGTGTTCTTTGTTTTGTGTGTATAGGGACCAATGGCACGTCGACAACGGACTAGGAGCGCGACCACAGAATAATCAAGACAACGAGACAGTAGAAGCACTCCGCGACGTAGCAAGGACCATGAGAATGATGATGGAGCGAATGGATCAGGATCGTCAAGCCAATATGAATCAAGGACATGAGATTCCTGAACATGCCTGTTTCGGGGAGTTTCGTAAGGCAAACCCACCAGTTTTCAAGGGGACACTGAATCCAAATATTGCAGATGAATGGATTCGGAATATTGAGAAGGTCTTTCTTTGTAGTCCCATGCTCGGAGGAGCAAAAGGTCACATTCGCTACTCATATGCTTGAAGGTGATGCGGTTTACGGTGGGCGGGTGTTCAAAGACTCTTGGAGGCGACCAAGCGTGGACATTGATTGGGAACTTTTCAAGGTCCATTTTTATGAAAAGTACTTTCCAGAGTCAGTTAGAAATGCCAAGGACATTGAATTCATGCAATTTGTCCAGGGGAATATGAATGTGGCCCGATACCTTTGCGGATTTGAAGAACTCATTAAGTTCTCAAGAATGTACCAAGGAAATCTGATGAGTCTTTGGAAATGCATTAAATACGAGTCGGGGTTGAAGGCGGAACTTAATGTGGCGATTGCACATTTGGAGATTAGGGATTTCTCTACCCTAGTTAACAAATGTCGGATTATTGAAGAAGGTCGAGAAAACTAAACACCCCAAAGTCGGATAATATTACCAAAAAGTTGACACCTCAAGGTCGTGAGTTCAAGAAGCGAATCGACCTCCATTTCCCCCTCAATCAAGACCACAAGGGACACAAAGAAATTTTCAACAAGGAAGGCCAAACAACAACAATCGCTATAATAACAACCGCTACAACAATAACCCGGTAACAATCACAACAACAACAATAACAACAATAAAGGAAAGCACCACAAAGAGGTCGGCGGTACCTCCACGACTGCGCCATCCATGGAATGTCCCAAGTGCGGCAAGAATCATGGGAGCATGCCATGTCGAGCGGAACAAGCGTGTGCTATCGGTGTGGAAAACCAGGTCATTACTCCAGAGAATGCCGGAAAGAAACCCGCCAACCCCAATCCCAAGCCGCAATACCAGGGAAGGGTATTTCTTGTTAATCTTTGAAGAAACAACGAAGTCACGAAATCTCGTGGAAGGTAAGGGTAATATGCATGGTAAAGACTTAATTGTACTATATGATTCTGGCGCTTCTCATTCTTTTATCTCCCATTCATGTGTTAAAAGCCTTAATTTACCTATGGTGAGCTTCCTTTTGACCTTATTGTTTCTACCCATTTGGAAAACCTGTTAGGACTTGTAAATGTTGTTTAGATTGTAGTTTTATTATAGATAATAGATCCTTTGTTTTAGATCTTATTTGCTTACCCATGCGAGGTTTAGATGTGATTCTTGGCATGGATTGGCTTGAGGCCAACCGTGTCTTTGTTAACCTGTTATGAGAAAACCATCACTTTTCTTCCTGTTCCTATTGAACCTAAGAAACCCATAAGTCTTTACATAACTGCTGTGGAAATGGATTGTGGTAAGGGTGAGAGTAAAGGCTACATTTTCTTAGCCGCTAGTGATGTAGACTGTGAGCAAAGTATCGATGAGATACCAATAGTAAGAAATTATCCTGAAGTATTTCCAGATGAGATACGAGTTTCCCCCAAGAGAGAGATAGAGTTTTCCATAGAATTGCTTAGGGTGCGGGACCTATATCCATAGCCCCATACAGGATGTCCCCATTAGAATTGACTGAGTTAAAAACTCAATTGGAAGATTTATTGGAGAAAAAGTTTGTTAGGCCTAGTGCATCACCTTGGGGAGCCCCTGTGTTGTTTGTAAAGAAAAAGGATGGGAGTATGAGGATGTGTGTAGATTATCGGCAGTTGAATAAAGTAACGGTGAAAAACAAGTATCCTCTGCCTAGGATCGATGATTTGATGGACCAACTAAAAGGTGCGGTAGTGTTTTCTAAGATAGATTTGAGGTCAGGCTACCATCAAATTAGAGTGAGAGATGAAGACATACCTAATGCGGCCTTTCGCACTTTCGACACGGCCATTTTGAGTTTGCGATAATGTCCTTTGGGTTAACCAATGCTCCAGCTATTTTTATGGATTACATGAATAGGATCTTTCGGCCCTATTTAGATCAGTTTGTAGTTGTCTTTATAGATGACATTCTCATATATTCTAAGACCTATGAAGAGCATGAATGCCACCTGACCATAGTACTGAAGATCTTGAAGGAAAAGAAACTATATGCCAAGATTTCCAAGTGTGAGTTTTGGTTGGATAAGGTGCAATTTTTAGGGCATGTAGTATCTAAGAAAGGAATTGCTTGTAGATCCTAGTAAGGTAGAAGCGGTAGTAAGCTGGGAAAGACCAACCATCATGGCTGAAGAAAGGAGCTTTTTGGGTTTAGCCGGTTATTACCGTCGATTTATCAAGGGATTTTCCCAGATTTCCCTACCTTTGACCAAGCTGACTAGGAAGAACACCCCTTTTTCATGGACCCCGGAGTGTGAAAAGAGCTTTCAAGAGTTAAAACACAAGCTAACCTCTACCCCTGTTTTAGTGTTACCCGATCCCAATGTGCCTTTCGAGGTGTATTGTGATGCTTCAAAAAAGGGTTTAGGTTGTGTATTGATGCAAGATAGGCAAGTGGTGGCCTATGCATCAAGACAACTCAAGCCACATGAGGCAAACTACCCTACCCATGACCTTGAGTTAGGCTGTAGTCGTGTTTGCTCTAAAGATTTGGAGACACCATTTATATGGAGTTAAGTTTGAGGTGTTTTCCGATCACAAGAGTTTGAAATATCTCTTTGATCAAAAAGAGCTAAACATGAGGCAAAGGCGATGGATGGAGTTCTTGAAAGATTATGATTTTGGATTGAACTACCATCTGGTAAAGCTAATGTAGTGGTGATGCTTTGAGTAGGAAGTCCTTACAAGTGTCCCGTTTGATGGTGAAGGAGGTTGAATTGATTGAGCAATTTAGGGACTTAAACCTAGGAATGACTTTGACCACTAAGGGCATCGAGCTTGTCATCTTAGAGTAACAAGTGAGTTCAAAGAAAGGATTGTTCAAGCTCAAGGGGATGATCTTTGAGTTTCAAGAGACTTTAAGGCGATGAAGGCGGGAAAGTTGATAGGTTTTACCCAAGGAATGGGCGATTTGTGGAGGTTTAAAGGTCGAATATGTGTACTGCTAGTGGTGACCTCGAAAGGATATTTTGGAGGAAGCCCATAAGAGCCATTTTACCCTTCATCCTGGTGCCACCAAGATGTATCAAGATTTGAACAACATGTTATGGTGGCCTGGAATGGAGAAAGATGTGTGGACATGGGTGAGTAAGTGCTTGGTGTGTCAAAAGGTGAAGATTGAACACCAAAAACCCTCTGGAATGCTGCAACCTCTGTCGATCCCTGAGTGGAAGTGGGATAGTATCTCCATGGATTTTGTGGTGGATTACCGAGGACCCAAATGAATCATGATACCATATGGGTAATCGTGGATCGATTGACGAAGTCGACCCACTTTACCTATTAAGGTGACTTATTCCTTGGATAGGTTAGCACAATTATATATTCAGGAGATAGTAAGGTTACATGGGGTGCCGTCGACGATAATCTCGGACCGGGATCCGCGGTTTACGTCACGATTTTGGGAGCCTTTCAAAAGGCGTTTGGTTCAAAGCTGTGTCTAAGCCACGGCCTATCACCCCCAAGCAGACGGTCAATCTGAAAGAACTATCCAAACCTTGGAGGATATGTTAAGGGCATGTGTTTTAGATCAAAGGGGAAGTTGGGATAAGTACACATCTTGATTGAATTTGCATATAACAACTTGATTATCATGCAAGTATCGGTATGGCACCGTATGAGGCTCTCTATGGGCGGAAATGTCAATCTCCCTTATGTTGGTATGAACCGGAGAGCAAAGGTTACTCGGACTGATATTGTGAGGGAAACAACGGAACAAATCAAGAAGATTAGGGATAAGATTCTTCTTGCTCAAAGTCGACGAGAAAAACTATGCGGACAAGCGGCGAAAACCGCTAGATTTTCAAGAAGGGGACCACGTGTTCCTAAAGATCACCCCCACCAGGCATAGGCCGAGCAATAAAAGTAAAGAAATTGAGCCCGAGTTTCTTGGTCCATTTGAAATCCTTACCAAAGTAGGACACAGTAGCCTCACCGTATAGCCCTACCCCGAGTCTATCCAACCTTCATGATGTTTTCCATGTCTCTCGATTAAGAAAGTATCAATCGACCCGAGTCATGTACTAGAGCGAACATGTACAATTAAGAGATAACCTGACATTTAACTTACTACCCACGAGAATCGTCGACCGAGGAGTTAAGCGGTTAAGGAACAAATTGTACCCCTGGTCAAAGTAGCATGGGGACGAGGGTGAAACCGAAGAACTTACATGGGAGCTGGAATCAAACATGAAAGCACAATACCAGAGTTGTTCTCGGTAGCAATTTCAGGCGAAATTCTTTTAAGGAGGAGTAATGTAACGCCCCAATTTTTCTTGTAATTTTCTTTGTCATTAGAAATTACTCAATGCCGAATTACCGTAGGTAATTATTACATAAGATTTGAGGCCGAACAATCCTCAATAAAGGAATATAACATTAGAAGAGAGGTTAGGAGCGATTCATGCGAGAGTCGCAAATCCCGAATTTCTGTACGTATAAAATGACCAAAATGCCCCTGAAGTTATTTTACTCAAAAAATGAGGATCGTGGGCCCTACCTATTCTCAAGGGGATATTTTGAGGATAATAAGGGATTGTTTGTGTTATGTGTGTTAATAGAGCGAAGGATCTCAATTTTGAGTTGACCTTGAAAATGACCAAAACGCCCTCAATTTGTTTTAACTCCGATGTGCGTGCCGATTGAGCCCGAACCTCACTAAAATGTTTTAAAATGTGTTTTTAAGCCATGATTAACCATTGGTTAAGCTCGGGTGGCCTCGGGCAATTTTTAAGTGAAAATGCGATTTTGCCCTGTTTTGGGCGAGTTTGCAATTCGGGATTTTTGATTAGTATACGAAACCTAAGCAATATTAGGCTCAAATTAAAGCTTATTAAATTCTAAATATTAATCTAGAGTCAAAATTATGTATTTAGATTGATTAGAACCCAAAATTGCTCAAAAACACCCAAATTGCTTACTAATTCACTTAAGCCCTTACCGGTAAATTCTCTAAATTACATTAATACCTTGCCTACACCTAAATAATGCATGGAACACACAAATTTCACTTCTTTGGGTTGTAATGGACGAAATTATTGATGCCATTATGCAGCTGAATTATTGCCAAAAGTTGCACTAAAACAAAATGCCAAAATGTCACCATAAGAGACATAATTCCTTAATTTCATACAACTTTGTCTAAAATGATTTTTCTCCCTTATTTCTCCTGCAAAATTCCGTCCACTACCTCATCATTTTGGCCAATTAGAAGCCTCAAAATCTTCTATAAATAGGCTTGCTTGAGTGGTCTTGGAATGCTTGGTTCATAACTAGTTTTTAGGAGCACCAAAAACTTTCTTTCTTCCTCCTCTTTGGTTGAATTCTTTCTTCATTTTTTCAAAGAGATTTTGTTTCATTTCACTTCAAGAAACCAAGTTCTCTTCCTCTTCTTCAACTCAGATTAGGTAGGGAGTAGTTTCTAAATTTATTTCTATGCTTTGAGGAGTTGTGTTTTTAGCTCAAAATGATGAAATTATGAACTTGCCTTAGCTTTTCATTTTGGTTTTCCTCTTCAATTTTTCTTTAACCAATTCAACCATATGGCCTAGGTGGAACTAAGATGATGGCTTGATGATGAGGACCTTGAGGGTGGGTTGTAAATCCATCACAAGTTAGGCCTCTAAAGCTTGAAAATTCCACTTGATGCAAAACTTTAAAGAATAATGCTTTATGATGCTAAAACAAAGATTTTTAGTTTAGAACTTGAAAGATGTATTTTTTCCTTTTATGTTTTATTTCTTGTTAAGATATGTATTGGGTTGAATTTATAATTCTTTTAAAGTCTTGAAGGAGCTCTAGTAAAGAAACAAAATGAATTTGCATCCATGATTAAGTTTATGCTTTGCATAACCATGTTTACCTTCTATGTCATCACTAGATTTTCAAGAATGAATAAATGAACTTGCATTTCTCATGTTTAAATTCCAAGCTTGTATTTCATGTTTATGTTTCAAGTCATCACTTAATCTTTCAAGATAATAAAGAGGTTACATCTCATATTTAATTTATGCTCTCACTATATTTTATAATGGCTAAAAGAATCAGCATGGCATGTTTATTTTATGCCATCACCTAAAGATCCTAGAGCTCAAAGACTTGCCCATGTATCACAAGCAAAGAAATATGATTATTGGAGTTAAAGAATTTATTCTTTAAAAAGTCTTGAGATTGGAGCTTAAAAGATGTAATAATAATATTCTCTTCTCCCTCTCTTGGTCTGTGCGGATTACCGCTCCGGTTTCTTAATATTCTCTTCTCCCTCTATCTGGTCTGTGGACTACTGTGCGGACTACCGCCGCTCAGGTTTCTTAATATTTTCTTCTCCCTCTCTTGGTCTGTGCAGATTACACCGCTCCAGTTTCTTGTATCATGTTTATATTTCAAGTTCTTGCATCATGTTTAATTTTCAAGTCATCACCTTAAATCTTAAAGATAAAGAAATGGAATTGCATATCATGTTTATAATTCCAAGCTATCACCTTGTAAAGATAAGATTAAAATAAGGTTGCATAGCATGTTTATAATTCTAAGATGTCACCTAAATCTCTAAAGCTCAAGACTTACTCCTTTTATCTTAAGTGAGAATTTTAATTGTGAAGATCCTCCCAAATTTGACAAAGAACTAGTTTCTAAATGAGTTTTAAGGCTTTGCAAGGATTTTACGGGGAACTAGTATTTTATATGCACTTAAAATATGATTCTATGTAATTGCATGAGGTTCATGATTCGGCCATTGATCCGAGTTTAGTATCAATGTGTGATAATGATTTGATATGATTGAAGTTGTGATAATTATGGTTTATTGTTAAGAGAATGATTCATAATTGGTTTAGTAACTAATTAGTTCTATAATTGATAATTCTATGTAAGGATTGGATGCTTATTAAGTACTTGATATCATTGAATGATTTCTGGCTTGCATGTTATAGTTCTTTGTTGCAAATAATGAGAATGCTTGTACATGAAATGTTGTCTATTATGTAAAATTTACCTTTGTTGCTAGAAGAAAGTGTATCATTGTAAAAGTGTAATTTGGAAAGGTTACGGCTAAGGAAAGACTTGGTATTTAAGCGTGTCCATTGTGACCCACCTCTCTTTCACAGGAATCTCCCATATGCATGATTACAGATTGATATATATTATTCTAGCTTAAGACTATAAATAAGAAAATGTTATGATGTTTATGAATTGTATTATGATATAACATGCAAAGATTTAATGGTGACTTAAACTTATAAGAAAATGATCCTTTGGAACCATCAGACTATAGGTGGTGAAAAGGTGATTTTAGCCCCCTAACCCGTTCTCTCAAAAGGGGAGAGTCGGGACTTTAGCTTATCAAAGCGGATAAGTATATGCTAGTGACGACTAGTAAAGTATGAGCTCATAACCTAAATTACTCCCAAAGGGTGGAGTATAGGGTGGCCCAAGGAAAATAATGATGATGATAAGATTTTAAGTCACCAAAGGCACTAAAGAAATGAAATATGTGCCTTTGTGTCCATGTGTAGCTAATATTATATGGCGTTCTTTTATGCATGTTATTTTGATAATGATGATGAGGAATATGATGTAATGATAAAGGAAATGTTCATTGTAAATATGACATGTTAAGAATAAGATGCATTATAAGGCGCATAATTAAAAATTGACAAACCTCGGTTAAGTATTTGTCCGAACTTAAAATGACTCTATGCATGCTCACTATTTTAGAATAATCCCGAGGTTCTGGGGACTTTGATGATGACACTATAGAAGGAGGTACCCTACTGAGAATTCTTTAGCAAGATTCTCACTCCCTTTTCTTTATTTCCGTCATTGTCTCCAGATTCAAATGGCGACATTCGTGGTGTTCGTTGATACCCCTACTTGGGAATTCCACTATGATCCGGTGCATCGCTCGTATCATTTTGAAGGAGGTCTTGTGATTCGTGTTTTTATTTACATAGGTCGTGCATTTGCATATCCTGTCCCTAGTTATCGATTCTCTCCTACTTCTCCCTATACCGCTGAAATGGTTTCGAACATGCACGTCCACTTGATGAAAGGATGTTACGTTCTTATCCCGCTTCATCTGCTGTCCATGGATTTCAGAGTATGTTCGAGACGAGATATTCTCAAACTGATCCTTCAGAGGACACTTCTACTCATGTATATTCTGAGAGCTCTGCTCCTACTCCCACACGTGTAAGAGAGGGTAGTGAGGAAACAGTTGTTCAGTCGAGGTTAGCAAGAAGGCCGTCCATGCGACCCCAGCCTGGTGCATCTCGTGTGTCCCCTCAGAGGAGCTCATCGATGGATCGGATTTATTCCCCATTTCGGAGACAGTGGCCATAGAAGGTTTTTAGTAGATTTATGTGTGATCATGCACCCTAGTTTTAGGATAACCTTCCTGGCTTATGGAGTTATCTAGTTTAGGGGCATGTATTTCCTTAAGTATATTTTCTTTTATGGGTTTGCATAAGATAATGATGTATGAACATAACCCACCTTTTGAGTGAGGTTATTGTATGTAAATATATGCTATAAGGTGCTTATGGATGTTATATGATGGAGCCTAAGTGATATGATGTGATATATTCTTAAACGTCTTATTATACCCCGCTTACTCGTTCACGTTGTACTCGGCTCACGTTTTCAATTATGTGTTTAAAAAAAAAAAATGGCTCGTAATTTCACTAAGTATTTTCAAATTATGAAGAAAGAACCAAAGCAAGGAGTAAAGTCTAGTCATTAATCAGATTCAACCTAGATGTATCTGGTTAATTACTAGGGTGTTACATTTTGGTATCAGAGCAGTTCGATTCTCATGGAGCCTGAGGATTGGACTAGCTATGCTTCTAAAGCATAATACGTTAGTGACGTCATGTGTAGATGTTTATCATTAGGATGAGCTTGAAGATTAGAAATACATGACTACTGTATGTTGAAAGTGCCATGGTAACTTGCTCACTTTGCATGGAATATTGGGCCTGATCACCTCAGTGTTCTTTGTTTTGTGTGTATAGGGACCAATGGCACGTCGACAACAGACTAGGAGCGCAACACAGAATAATCAAGACAACGAGACAGCCGAAGCACTCCGCGACGTAGCAAGGACCATGAGAATGATGATGGAACGAATGGATCAGGATCGTCAAGCCAATATGAATCAAGGACATGAGATTCACGAACATGCCTGCTTTGGGAGTTTCGTAAGGCAAACCCACCAGTTTTCAAGGGGACAGTGAATCCAAATATTGCAGATGAATGGATTCGGAATATTGAGAAGGTCTTTGCTGTAGTCCCATGCTCGGAGGAGCAAAAGGTCACATTCGCTACTCATATGCTTGAAGGTGATGCCGGTTTCTGGTGGACGGGTGTTCAAAGACTCCTGGAGACGACCGAGCGTGGACATTGATTGGGAACTTTTCAAGGTCCATTTTTATGAAAAGTACTTTCCAGTCGATTAGAAATGCCAAGGACATTGAATTCATGCAATTTGTCCAGGGAATATGAATGTGGCCCAATACAACGCTGCATTTGAAGAACTCATTAAGTTCTCAAGAATGTACCAAGGAAATCCTGATGAGTACCGGAAATGCATTAAATACTGAGTCGGGGTTGAAGGCGGAACTTAATGTGGCGATTGCACATTTGGAGATTAGGGATTTCTCTACCCTAGTTAACAAATGTCGGATTATTGAAGAAGGTCAGAGAAAACTAAACACCCCAAAGTCAGATAATATTACCAAAAAGTTGACACCTCAAGGTCGCAGTTCAAGAGGCGAATCGACCTCCATTTCCCCTCAATCAAGACCACAGGGGACACAAAGAAATTTTCAACAAGGAAGGCCAAACAACAACAATCGCTATAATAACAACCGCTACAACAATAACCCCAGTAACAATCACAACAACAACAATAACAACAATAAAGGAAAGCACCACAAAGAGGTCCAAAGCCGGTACCTCCACGGCTGCGCCATCCATGGAATGTCCCAAGTGCGGCAAGAATCATGGGAGCATGCCATGTCGAGCCAGAACAAACGTGTGCTATCGGTGTGGAAAACCAGGTCATTACTCCCGAGAATGCACGGAAAGAAACCCGCCAACCTCCAATTCCAAGCCGCAATACCAGGAAGGGTATTTATCGTTAATCTTTGAAGAAACAACGAAGTCACGAAATCTCGTGGAAGGTAAGGGTAATATGCATGGTAAAGACTTAATTGTACTATATGATTCTGGCGCTTCTCATTCTTTTTATCTCCCATTCATGTGTTAAAAGCCTTAATTTACCTATGGTGAGCTTCCTTTTGACCTTATTGTTTCTACCCCGACTGGAAAACCTGTTAGGACTTGTAAATGTTGTTTAGATTGTAGTTTTATTATAGATAATAGATCCTTTGTTTTAGATCTTATTTGCTTACCCATGCGAGGTTTAGATGTGATTCTTGGCATGGATTGGCTTGAGGCCAACCGTGTCTTTATTAAGCTGTTATGAGAAAACCATCACTTTTCTTCCTGTTCCTATTGAACCTAAGAAACCCATAAGTCTTTACATAACTGCTGTGGAAATGGATTGTGGTAAGGGTGAGAGTAAAGGCTACATTTTCTTAGCCGCTAGTGATGTAGACTGTGAGCAAAGTATCGATGAGATACCAATAGTAAGAAATTATCCTGAAGTATTTCGGATGAGATACGAGTTTCCCCCAGAGAGAGATAGAGTTTTCCATAGAATTGCTTAGAGAGTGCAGGACCTATATCCATAGCCCCATACAGGATGTCCCCATTAGAATTGACCGAGTTAAAAACTCAATTGGAAGATTTATTGGAGAAAAAGTTTGTTAGGCCTAGTGCATCACCTTGGGAGCCCTGTGTTGTTTGTAAAGAAAAAGGATGGGAATATGAGGATGTGTGTAGATTATCGGCAGTTGAATAAAGTAGCGGTGAAAAACAAGTATCCTCTGCCTAGGATCGATGATTTGATGGACCAACTAAAAGGTGCGGTAGTGTTTTCTAAGATAGATTTGAGGTCAGGCTACCATCAAATTAGAGTGAGAGATGAAGACATACCTAAAACGGCCTTTCGCACTCGATACGGCCATTTTGAGTTTGCAATAATGTCCTTTGGGTTAACCAATGCTCCAGCTATTTTTATGGATTACATGAATAGGATCTTTCGGCCCTATTTAGATCAGTTTGTAGTTGTCTTTATAGATGACATTCTCATATATTCTAAGACCTATGAAGAGCATGAATGCCACCTGACCATAGTACTGAAGATCTTGAAGGAAAAGAAACTATATGCCAAGATTTCCAAGTGTGAGTTTTGGTTGGATAAGGTGCAATTTTTAGGGCATGTAGTATCTAAGAAAGGAATTGCTGTAGATCCTAGTAAGGTAGAAGCGGTAGTAAACTGGGAAAGACCAACCATCAGAATCAAGTAAGGAGCTTTTTGGGTTTAGCCGGTTATTACCGTCGATTTATCAAGGGATTTTCCCAGATTTCCCTACCTTTGACCAAGCTGACTAGGAAGAACACCCTTTTCATGGACCGGAGTGTGAAAAGAGCTTTCAAGAGTTAAAACACAAGCTAACCTCTACCCCTGTTTTAGTGTTACCCGATCCCAATGTGCCTTTCGAGGTGTATTGTGATGCTTCAAAAAAGGGTTTAGGTTGTGTATTGATGCAAGATAGGCAAGTGGTGGCCTATGCATCAAGACAACTCAAGCCACATGAGGCAAACTACCCTACCCATGACCTTGAGTTAGCTGCCGTCGTGTTTGCTCTAAAGATTTGGAGACACCATTTATATGGAGTTAAGTTTGAGGTGTTTTCCGATCACAAGAGTTTGAAATATCTCTTTGATCAAAAAGAGCTAAACATGAGGCAAAGGCGATGGATGGAGTTCTTGAAAGATTATGATTTTGGATTGAACTACCATCCTGGTAAAGCTAATGTAGTAGCTGATGCTTTGAGTAGGAAGTCCTTACAAGTGTCCCGTTTGATGGTGAAGGAGGTTGAATTGATTGAGCAATTTAGGGACTTAAACCTAGGAATGACTTTGACCACTAAGGGCATCAGAGCTTGTCATCTTAGAGTAACAAGTGAGTTCAAAGAAAGGATTGTTCAAGCTCAAGGGGACGATGCTGAGTTTCAGGAGACTTTAGGGGCAGTGAAGGCAGGAAAGTTGATAGGTTTTACCCAAGGAATGGACGATTTGTGGAGGTTTAAAGGTCGAATATGTGTACCTGCTAGTGGTGACCTCCGAAAGGATATTTTGGAGGAAGCCCATAAGAGCCATTTTACCCTTCATCCTGGTGCCACCAAGATGTATCAAGATTTGAAGAAGATGTTTTGGTGGCCTGGAATGAAGAAAGATGTGTGCACATGGGTGAGTAAGTGCTTGGTGTGTCAAAAGGTGAAGATTGAACACCAAAAACCCTCTGGAATGCTGCAACCTCTGCCGATCCCTGAGTGGAAGTGGGATAGTATCTCCATGGATTTTGTGACTGGATTACCGAGGACCCAAATGAATCATGATACCATATGGGTAATCGTGGATCGATTGACGAAGTCAACCCACTTTTTACCTATTAAGGTGACTTATTCCTTGGATAGGTTAGCACAATTATATATTCAGGAGATAGTAAGGTTACATGGGGTGCCGTCGACGATAATCTCGGACCGGGATCCGCGGTTTACATCACGATTTTGGTGAGCCTTTCAAAAGGCGTTTGGTTCAAAGCTGTGTCTAAGCACGGCCTATCAACCCCAAACAGACGGTCAATCTGAAAGAACTATCCAAACCTTGGAGGATATGTTAAGGGCATGTGTTTTAGATCAAAGGGAAGTTGGGATAAGTACATCATCGATTGAATTTGCATATAACAAGATTATCATGCAAGTATCGGTATGTGGCACCGTATGAGGCTCTCTATGGACGGAAATGTCAATCTCCCTTATGTTGGTATGAACCCGAGAGCAAAGGTTACTCGGACCTGATATTGTGAGGGAAACAACGGAACAAATCAAGAAGATTAGGGATAAGATTCTTCTTGCTCAAAGTCGACAGAAAAACTATGCGGACAAGCGGCGAAACCGCTAGATTTTCAAGAAGGGGACCACGTGTTCCTAAAGATCACCCCACCACAGGCATAGGCCGAGCAATAAAAGTAAAGAAATTGAGCCCAGATTTCTTGGTCCATTTGAAATCCTTACCAAAGTAGGACCAGTAGCCTCACCGTATAGCCCTACCCAGAGTCTATCCAACCTTCATGATGTTTTCCATGTCTCTCGATTAAGAAAGTATCAATCGACCGAGTCATGTACTAGAGCGAACATGTACAATTAAGAGATAACCTGACATTTAACTTACTACCCACGAGAATCGTCGACCGAGGAGTTAAGCAGTTAAGGAACAAGGCTGTACCCCTGGTCAAAGTAGCATGGGGACAGGGTGAAACCGAAGAACTTACATGGGAGCTGGAATCAAACATGAAAGCACAATACTGAGTTGTTCTCAGTAACGAATTCCAGGCGAAATTCTTTTAAGGAGGGAGTAATGTAACGCCCCAATTTTACTGTAATTTTCTTGTCATTAGAAATTACTCAATTACCGAATTATCAGTAGGTAATTATTACATAAGATTTGAGGCCGAACAATCCTCAATAAAGGAATATAACATTAGAAGAGAGGTTAGGAGCGATTCATGCGAGAGTCGCAAATCCCGAATTTCTGTACGTATAAAATGACCAAAATGCCCCTGAAGTTATTTTACTCAAAAAATGAGGATCGTGGGCCCTACCTATTCTCAAGGGGATATTTTGAGGATAATAAGGGATTGTTTGTGTTATGTGTGTTAATAGAGCAGAAGGTTCTCAATTTTGAGTTCGACGCTTGAAATGACCAAAACGCCCACTGTTTGTTTTAACTCCGATGTGCGTGCCGATTGAGCCCGAACCTCACTAAAATGTTTTAAAATGTGTTTTTAAGCCATGATTAACCATTGGTTAAGCTCGGGTGGCCTCGGGCAATTTTTAAGTGAAAGTACGATTTTGCCCCTGTTTTTGGGCAGTTTTGCAAATTTCGGGATTTTTGATTCGTATACCGAAACCTAAGCAATATTAGGCTCAAATTAAAGCTTATTAAATTCTAAATATTAATCTAGAGTCAAAATTATGTATTTAGATTGATTAGAACCCAAAATTGCTCAAAAACACCCAAATTGCTTACTAATTCACTTAAGCCCTTAACCGTAAATTCTCTAAATTACACGAATACCTTGCCTACACCTAAATAATGCATGGAACACACAAATTTCACTTCTTTGGGTTGTAATGGACGAAATTATTGATGCCATTATGCAGCTGAATTATTGCCAAAAGTTGCACTAAAACAAAATGCCAAAATGTCACCATAAGAGACATAATTCCTTAATTTCATACAACTTTGTCTAAAATGATTTTTTCTCCCTTATTTCTCCTGCAAAATTCCGTCCACTACCTCATCATTTTGGCCAATTAGAAGCCTCAAAATCTTCTATAAATAGGCTTGCTTGAGTGGTCTTGGAATGCTTGGTTCATAACTAGTTTTTAGGAGCACCAAAAACTTTCTTTCTTCCTCCTCTTTGGTTGAATTCTTTCTTCATTTTTTCAAAGAGATTTTGTTTCATTTCACTTCAAGAAACCAAGTTCTCTTCCTCTTCTTCAACTCAGATTAGGTAGGGAGTAGTTTCTAAATTTATTTCTATGCTTTGAGGAGTTGTGTTTTTAGCTCAAAATGATGAAATTATGAACTTGCCTTAGCTTTTCATTTTGGTTTTCCTCTTCAATTTTTCTTTAACCAATTCAACCATATGGCCTAGGTGGAACTAAGATGATGGCTTGATGATGAGGACCTTGAGGGTGGGTTGTAAATCCATCACAAGTTAGGCCTCTAAAGCTTGAAAATTCCACTTGATGCAAAACTTTAAAGAATAATGCTTTATGATGCTAAAACAAAGATTTTTAGTTTAGAACTTGAAAGATGTATTTTTTCCTTTTATGTTTTATTTCTTGTTAAGATATGTATTGGGTTGAATTTATAATTCTTTTAAAGTCTTGAAGGAGCTCTAGTAAAGAAACAAAATGAATTTGCATCCATGATTAAGTTTATGCTTTGCATAACCATGTTTACCTTCTATGTCATCACTAGATTTTCAAGAATGAATAAATGAACTTGCATTTCTCATGTTTAAATTCCAAGCTTGTATTTCATGTTTATGTTTCAAGTCATCACTTAATCTTTCAAGATAATAAAGAGGTTACATCTCATATTTAATTTATGCTCTCACTATATTTTATAATGGCTAAAAGAATCAACGCATGGCATGTTTATTTTATGCCATCACCTAAAGATCCTAGAGCTCAAAGACTTGCCCATGTATCACAAGCAAAGAAATATGATTATTGGAGTTAAAGAATTTATTCTTTAAAAAGTCTTGAGATTGGAGCTTAAAAAGATGTAATAATAATATTCTCTTCTCCCTCTACTGGTCCTGTGCGGACTACCGCCGCTCCGGTTTCTTAATATTCTCTTCTCCCTCTACTGGTCCTGTGCGGACTACCGCCGCTCCGGTTTCTTAATATTTTCTTCTCCCTCTTCTGGTGCTGTGCGGATTACCCCCGCTCCAGTTTCTTGTATCATGTTTATATTTCAAGTTCTTGCATCATGTGTAATTTTCAAGTCATCACCTTAAATCTTAAAGATAAAGAAATGGAATTGCATATCATGTTTATAATTCCAAGCTATCACCTTGTAAAGATAAGATTAAAATAAGGTTGCATAGCATGTTTATAATTCTAAGATGTCACCTAAATCTCTAAAGCTCAAGACTTACTCCTTTTATCTTAAGTGAGAATTTTAATTGTGAAGATCCTCCCAAATTTGACAAAAGAACTAGTTTCTAAATGAGTTTTAAGGCTTTGCAAGGATTTTACGGGGAACTAGTATTTTATATGCACTTAAAATATGATTCTATGTAATTGCATGAGGTTCATGATTCGGCCATTGATCTGAGTTTAGTATCAATGTGTGATAATGATTTGATATGATTGAAGTTGTGATAATTATGGTTTATTGTTAAGAGAATGATTCATAATTGGTTTAGTAACTAATTAGTTCTATAATTGATAATTCTATGTAAGGATTGGATGCTTATTAAGTACTTGATATCATTGAATGATTTCCTGGCTTGCATGTTATAGTTCTTTGTTGCAAATAATGAGAATGCTTGTACATGAAATGTTCTTTATTATGTAAAATTTACCTTTGTTGCTAGAAGAAAGTGTATCATTGTAAAAGTGTAATTTGGAAAGGTTACGGCTAAGGAAAGACTTGGTATTTAAGCGTGTCCATTGTGACCCACCTCTCTTTCCCGGGAATCTCCCATATGCATGATTACTGATTGATATATATTATTCTAGCTTAAGACTATAAATAAGAAAATGTTATGATGTTTATGAATTGTATTATGATATAACATGCAAAGATTTAATGGTGACTTAAACTTATAAGAAAATGATCCTTTGGAACCATCGGACTATAGGTGGTGAAAAGGTGATTTTAGCCCCTAACCCGTTCTCTCAAAAGGGTAGAGTCGGGACTTTAGCTTATCAAAGGGATAAGTATATGCTAGTGACGACTAGTAAAGTATGAGCTCATAACCTAAATTACTCCCAAAAGGGTGGAGTATAGGGTGGCCCAAGGAAAATAATGATGATGATAAGATTTTAAGTCACCAAAGGCACTAAAGAAATGAAATATGTGCACTTTGTGTCCATGTGTAGCTAATATTATATGACGTTCTTTTATGCATGTTATTTTGATAATGATGATGAGGAATATGATGTAATGATAAAGGAAATGTTCATTGTAAATATGACATGTTAAGAATAAGATGCATTATAAGACGATAATTAAAAATTGACGAACCTCGGTTAAGTATTTGTCCGAACTTAAAATGAATCTTTGCATGCTCACTATTTTAGAATAATCCCGAGGTTCTGGGGACTTTGATGATGACACTATAGAAGGAGGTACCCTCACATCGAGAATTCTTTAGCAAGATTCTCACTCCCTTTTCTTTATTTCCGTCATTGTCTCCAGATTCAAATGGCGACATTCGTCTGTTCATTGATACCCCTACTTGGAATTCCACTATGATCCGGTGCATCGCTCGTATCATTTTGAAGGGAGGTGTGATTCGTGTTTTTATTTACATAGGTCGTCCATTTGCACATCCTGTCCCTAGTTATCGATTTTCTCCTACTTCTCCCTATGGCGATGAAATGGTTTTCGAACATGCACGTCCACTTGATGAAAGGATGTTACGTTCTTATCCCGCTTCATCTGCTGTCCATGGATTTCCAGAGTATGTTCCCGAGACGAGATATTCTGAAACTGATCCTTCAGAGGACACTTCTACTCATGTATATTCTGAGAGCTCTGCTCCTACTCCCACACGTGTAAGAGAGGGTAGTGAGGAAACAGTTGTTCAGCCGAGGTTAGCAAGAAGGCCGTCCATGCGACCCGAGCCTGGTGCATCTCGTGTGTCCCCTCCCGAGGGAGCTCATCAGTGGATCGGATTTATTCCCCCATTTCCAGGACAGTGGCCATAGAAGGTTTTTAGTAGATTTATGTGTGATCATGCACCCTAGTTTTAGGATAACCTTCCTGGCTTATGGAGTTATCTAGTTTGGGGCTTGTATTTCCTTAAGTATATTTTCTTTTATGGGTTTGCATAAGATAATGATGTATGAACATAACCCACCTTTTGAGTGAGGTTATTGTATGTAAATATATGCTATAAGGTGCTTATGGATGTTATATGATGGAGCCTAAGTGATATGATGTGATATATTCTTAAACGTCTTATTATACCCCGCTTACTCGTTCACGTTGTACTCGGCTCACGTTTTCAATTATGTGTTTAAAAAAAAAAAATGGCTCGTAATTTCACTAAGTATTTTCAAATTATGAAGAAAGAACCAAAGCAAGGAGTAAAGTCTAGTCATTAATCAGATTCAACCTAGATGTATCTGGTTAATTACTAGGGTGTTACAGACATAATCATCATAACTTCCTCATAGGCCACCCTAAAAGACAAGCGCTCTGGGGGTGCTTGGCCGAACCGGTCACCTAGAATGTGTCACATCTCTAGGTTATGAGCTTATACCTTAACTAGTCGTCACTAGTTCTTACTTACCATTTAACGATAAGCGTATCATAAATCATAAATCCCGACTATCTGAGTATGGGTTAGGGGGCAATTCTCTTAGGGGTGCTCAGCCGAACCGGTGTCACCTAAGAGTATAAATTGGTACCGATGTCACATAAGTTCTATGGAGGTGCTCGGCCGAACCGGTGTCATCCTAGAACCCATCTTAGTACCTTAATTTTCAAAATCTCTTTAAGTCCCCAAATTTGTCAGAAATTCGGCGGCACAATGGCATTACGCCGAATTCCTTCCAAATTTGCTTTATGCCACATGAACATATATCCTCATGAATTCCTCATATGAATAACATTTTCATCCTTCTCACAACACATGCATCATCATAGAACATTCAAACGCTTACCCTTACGGTAGCTTATGCTTTGACCCTTACGGGTCTTAATCTTGAGATATAGTTCTCTAACATCCATCGTTCATATGTTATGCACCTAAGGGCTCATAATTAATCATCATTCCTAATCCTCATGTTCATACTCAAATCTGAAAAGCATATGGCAGAATTTCTAACTTGTGGTTACGGGGTTCTAGAACTTACGTTTTAGACCCTTTCTCGGTTCCGTCTTCGCCTAAGGCGCTATAAATTAAATCTAAATCAATTATGAGACATTCCTATGCTTAAGAACTAATTATAAATCACATTTATCATGTTGTAACGTTGCTGGACAGAATCCAGAAAACTAAATGTTCTAAGAGTTCTACATTTGCATTTTTATGATTTTCTAGGTACTAGTTTCCCTATAGGTGCTAAAATTCAATTCTAATCCAAATGTTACCAAGTTTTTCATGTCTAAACAATCCTAATCTGATTATGTTGCCATTAAAACAGTTTGGATAAGTTCCAAAAACAAATGGGTCTAAACTATGTTAAATTCTAGCTTTACGGTATTTCTAGTTAGATAGTTTCTTACCTATCATGCATAGAATCATTTCTACATCATCATGTGATATTTTCACACATTCTAACACATCAAAACATCATCATACAGCCACAAGCTCATCATGACAGTATCGAAAACATCTAACTTCAATAAGCGAACTAAAATGACATCTCTAGGTACATAAGTTAACTAGTTTCTCTTGGAATCAATTTAGAATCTCTAAAACTCTTTGCAAATCATTTTAAATTCATTAGGAGGCTAAGAGAAGCCTTAGGTCAGTGACCAAAATATATTTCATCTTCAAAAAGGGAATAAAATTATAACTCATGATAACATAACCTTATAAAGATTTGTAAAGTTTCAGGAAAAACTTAGAACATAGATTATCGGCCCTTGTAGCTAGATGAAAACTCATTGCAAGTCCATCATCACTACTTGGCTGAAACATGCATTCAAAGAATGCATTCACATTAAACTTTAACTTGAAATGAAATGGGCAAGTCTTTGAGCTCTAGGTTCTTAAGTTATGACATAAAATAAACGTGTTCATGCTTTTCATTTTTAATCTTGCTTACAAAATAAAGTGATGGCTTAAATTGAATATGCAAGGCATAAACTTAAACGTGCAAGCTTGAAAGTGAATATGCAAGGTTCAATTCTTTATTTTGGTTCTCTTGGCCCAACAACAATCGACTTTAAGGCCGAAATAGAAAGGCATTCGAGAAATTAATTAGGTGATAATGCAAGTTCAATTCTTTATTTTAGTGCTCTTGGCCCAACAACAATCGACTTTAAGGCCGAAATAGAAAGGCATTCGAGAAATTAATTGGGTGATAATGCAAGTTCAATTTTAATCTTTATGTTCTTAGGTGATAGCTTGAAAGTAAAGGTGCATAGCAAGGATGTAAATATAAATGCAAGCATAAAATAAATTATGCAAGTTCATTTTATCTTCCTAGAGCTCTTAACAAGACTTTAAAGGAACTTAAACCTCAACCCAAACTCATCAAACCAAGATCAAGTAAAGTCTAGAGTCCTTAGAACTCAACATAACATTTTTAGAAAGTCAAAACATTTAGCATGTAAAAGACAAGGAATTGGCCGAAACTTCAAGAAGGAAAAGGAACATTTTAAAACTCTAGGCCCATGATCTTGATGATATATTAACACCAACATCATGAGATCTCATCACTGAGTCCTTAAAACCATTTTGAAACACCACCAAAGATAGAGTTCTCAAGAGTTCAAGAAAGGAAGAACTAGAAACATTTTTGCTTAAGAACAAAGATCAAGCTCTAGAGTTTGTTTCAAGTGATGAACATCATCATGAAACTCTCATCATCAAGCCCTCATTTCTCTATTCCAAGGGCTCATGGCCGAAACAAGAAAGAAAAAGGAATAGAGAATAAGTTCTAAAAAGAAAACAAGAGAAACCATGAACATCAAGCTTTAAAGAAGAACATTCATGAAAAGAAATCCCTACTTGGTGTGATGATCTTGAAGATGGAAGAAGAAGATGAAGAACTTGAAGAACTTTAAAGAGCTTGAAGAACACTAGAACTTTGAGAGAAAAAGAAAAGCTTTAGAGATAACTAAACTTTGCAAATGATCTAAAAGTGGTGCAAGCTCCTCAAGGCATTCTATTTATAGAGAAATGAAGCAAATGGAGGGGTGTGTGTGGTGATGTAGGCTTCGGCCATTGTGTGCAGAATTGGGGAGAAAAATATCTCTTACAAGGCATGGTTGAAGGCATGGTGAGTTATGGGTTCAAGTATGGTGAGGTATGGTTCAAGGTATGGCCTCAAGCATAGTTCTTTGAGTGAGAAACAATTCAACATGTGTGGTGTAACATCCTAATTTTTAACCCAATACTCTAAAACATATTTAGGTTAATCATTAGTCTATTACTCTTTTAGTCTCATTCCTTACAACCTTTCATTAAAATACTTAGCGGAAAATACGAATAAATTTTTCTTTTTGAAACTTGAAAGCAAACGCGAGCACAAGACTAACCTATCGTTCGTCATAACCATAACGTGCGAGAAAAGTAACCACACCATTGATAATCATGAAACATGGTATTATACATAACAATCATAATATCGTCACATCTTCATAGATACATAGACTATTAACATCATTGTACCATCATTTACATCAAAACACATCCATATATGTGAAGTCATCCTTATCCACCTATGAGGTTGGATAAGTGTCAACCCAAAAGCTGAGCTATCTATGCTTCCAAATGACCCTCCGCCTGCCTTCTAGTGTGATCCTCAAGCACGAGCCTCAGAAGAAGTCACGATCCTCGTTGTAATCCTCGTCTAGAGACGACACGGAAGAAAAGGAAGGGATGAGAAACTCATTCGAGATTCTCAGTAGGGATTCCCGACTCTAACACTAGTGTCATCGTCGTCGTCCCCAGCCACCTCGGTTTTAATTGTGAAAAAGGTGTACATGCATAAGGATTGGTTTTAGGCTTTACAAATCTATTTATCCGAAGTGGGTGTCTTTTAGTATGTGTCTTAATGACATGAATGCAACAGATATTTGATGAATGCATGACAATACCATATGCACATTAACACGAAAATCGTAATACTTGGGCACATCATAAAGAAACATAAATCATATACGTGGCATAAAAGGCATAGTACTTTTCATGTGACATCTTTCTCATAACTAAAACTCTTAAGTTCTTTTTCTTAAAGACCACCCTCTTAACATATCCACCAAAAGTCCAACCGATTCACCGGCCCGGCGATAATCTGGTCACCAAACTACGTCTCACCTATCGCCTAGGAATGAGCTCAATCCTAACTAGTCGTCACTAGATTTAACATGGGCTAATAGAGGGGGTATACATAACTTTCTTGGATCACCTATCTTAGGATCATTTCCTCCTTTGAAACGCTCTACTGGTATCTAGTACACAGCGAATTGTCCGCTTTGGCAAGCTCAATGTCAATACCCTCACGGATTTGTTTCCTCCCCACCGTAGCGGGAGAAATGCGTCTCAGTACTTTGTCACATCTGTTCTGGGGGTGCTCGGCCGAACCGGTGTCACCCAGAACCTATCCTGGGGGTGCTCGGCCGAACCGGTGTCACCCAGGAGTTTTCGCAAGCTTTTTTCTCGAGTCCTCAAGTTTGATGGGAAATTCGGCAGCGTAACGGCGTACACCGGATTTCCATCAAACTTGCTTTATGCCACCAAACATATAGAGCATGCATAGCCATTCAAAACCAACATAAGGCATCATCATCGTGTGCATCATAAGCATCATAATATCATAATTTTGCATAACGCATCATGGCGTGAGCATCAACATATCAACACTATATACTATCATAAACATACAACCTCATGAATTCCTCATATGAATATCATCATCATCATTTACATAACATACATCATCATGGAACATTCAACCGTTTATCCTTACGGTAGCTTATGCTTTGACCCTTACGGGTCTTAATCATGAGATTTGGTTCTCTAATATCCGTCGCTCATATTTTATGCACCTAAGGGCTCATAGTTAATTATCATTCCTAATCCTCATGTTCATACTTAAATCTGAAAAGCATAGGGCAGAATCTCTAACTTGTATTTACGGGGTTCCAGAACTTACGTTTTAGACCCTTTCTCGGTTCCGTTACAAGGCGCTATATATTAAATCTAAATCAATTATGAGGCATTCCTATGCTTAAGGATTAATTATTAATCATGTTTATCATGTTGTAAGGGTGCTTGAAAGAATCTAGAAAATTAAATGTTCTAAGAGTTCTACATTTGCATTTTTACGGTTTTCTAGTTACTAGTTTCCCTATAGGTGCTAGAATTCAATTCTAATTCAAATGATACCAAGTTTTTCATGTCTAAACAATCTAAATCTGATTATGTTCCCATTAAAACAGTTTGGATTAGTTCCATAAACAAATGGGTCAAAACTATGTTAAATTCTAGCTTTACGGTATTTCTAGTTAGCTAGTTTCTTACCTATCATGCATAGGATCGCTTCTACATCATCACATGATATTTTCACACATTCCAACACATCAAAACATCATCATACAGCATCACACTCATCATATCAGAACCAAAAACATTTAACTTAAATGAGAGACTTAAATTGACGTTTCTAGGTACATAAGTTAACTAGTTTCTCTTGGAATCAATCTAGAATTTCTAAAAACTCTTTGCAAACCATTTTAATTCATCAAAAGGCTAAGAGAAGCCTTAGGTCAATGACCAAAATATATTTCATCTCCTAAAAGGGAGTAAAGTCATATCTCATAACAACATGACCTTGAAAAGGTTTGTAAAGCTTTAAGGAAAACTTAGAACATAGACTATTGGTCCTTGTAGCTAGATGAAAACTCCTTGAAAGTCCATCATCACTACTTGGCCGAAGATATGCATTCAAAGAATGGTTTCACATTAAACTTTAACTTGGAATGAAATGGGCAAGTCTTTGAGCTCTAGGTTCTTAAGTTTCGACATAAACTAAACGTGCTCATGCTTTTCATTTTTAATCTTGCTTACAAAGTAAAGTGATGACTTGAATTTAAATATGCAAGGCATAAACTTAAACGTGCAAGCTTGAAAGTAAATATGCGAGGCATAAACTTAAACGTGCAAGCTTGAAGGTAAATATACATGGTTCAATTCTTTATTTTAGTGCTCTTGGCCCAACAACAATCGACTTTAAGGCCGAAATAGATAGGCATTCGAGGAATTAATTAAGTGATAATGCAAGTTCAATTCTTTATTTTAGTGCTCTAGGCCCAACAACAATCGACTTTAAGGCCGAAATAGAAAGGCTTCGAGAATTAAATTAAGTGATGATACAAGCTCCATTTTAATCTTTATGTTCTTAGGTGATAGCTAGAAAGTAAAGATGCATAGCAAGAATGTAAATATGAATGCAAGCATAAAATAAATTATGCAAGTTCATTTTATTTTTCTAGAGCTCTTAACAAGACTTTAAAGGAATTTAAACCATAACCCAAACTCATCCAAACAAGGTAAAGTCGAGCTTAGAGTTCTTAAAATTCAACATAACATTTCTAGGAAAACAAACCATGAAGCCTAGAAAATTTAAGGAAAAGGCCGAAATCTTCAAGAAGAAAAAGGAACATTTTAGAACTCTAGAGTTCATGATCTTGATGATATATTAACACCAACATCATGAGTCCTCATCATTGAGTTCATAGAGCCATTTTAAAACATCATCAAAGCTAAAGTTCTCAAGAGTTCAAGAAAGGAAAAACTAAAAACATTTTTGCTCAAGAACAAAGATCAAGCTCTAGAGTTTGTTTCAAGTGATGAACATCATCATGAAACTCTCATCATCAAGCTCTCATTCCTTTGTTCTCCAAGGCCTATGGCCGAAAATGAAAAGGAAAAAGGAGTGGAAATGAAGTTCTAAAAAGAAACAAGAGAAACTATGAACATTAAGCTTGAAACAAGAACTTTGAAGAAAAGAATACATGAAAGAAAATCCCTACTTGATGTGATGAACTTGAAGATGGAAGAAGAAGATGAAGAAGATGAAGAACACTAGAACTTGAAGAACACTAGAACTTTGAGAGAAAAGGAAAAGCTTTGAGTGCTCCTAAACTTAGCAAATGATCTAAACGTGGTGTAAGCTCCTCAAGGCATTCTATTTATAGAGAAATGAAGCAAATGGAGGGGGTGAGGGGCTGATGCATTTTCGGCCAAGGGGAGTGCAGCCCATGAGTTCCATGAGGTGAGATAATGTGTTCTTGAGGCATGGTGAGGTATGGCTCAAAGTATGGTGAGGTATGGTTCAAGGTATGGCCTCAAGCATGGTTCTTTGAGTGAGAAAATAATTAAACATGTGGTCAATGGGAGAGGAGAATTTCGGCCATGTGCATCAGATTTGGGAGAGGTTTAGTTGCATTTTAATTGTGGTTTAGAGTTGTGTTTAGGTGTATCTTTGATTATGCTTAAGATTAGGAATTTGTAAGAAAGTGTTTAGGTAAGGAAAATGGGTAATTAAGGTGGTCTAGACATAATTAAGGAGTGGTCTTGCACCATTAGTGAGTTAAATCCTCAATTTAGAGTCTAAACAACTCTAGACACATTTCCTTGATTTAAGGAATTGGAGAGAGAAAACACTATTCAAGATTCCAAGACTAGGAGTCTTGAGTTCTAAAAAGGGATTTAAGTTTAATCTAAGCAATTTTAGGTTCTAATTAACTTTAATAAATTATTTTGACTCTAGATTAATTAGGGAAATTAATTAATCTTCGTTTAGAGCCTAATATTGCTTAGGTTTGCTTAATTACGTCATTAAGCTCAAAAATACTATTCTAGGGGCAAAATCGTAATTTTGCACTGAAACTGCCCGGGGCCACCGGGACTTGATCAGAGACCTCTAGACACATGAAAACATGTTTTTAAACCTCTGAGGAAAGTTCCGGGCTCAAACGGCACCTTTACTCGCGTAAAAACACTATAGGGGTATTTTGGTCATTTTGACCCGAAACTGCGGAAAACGAGATTTTCGCTTCCGGGAGCATTCAAAGGTCATTCAATCCCCTTCAAACATTGAGTTGGCCCTTCGAGGACTGCCGGGTCGACCATCCTCGAATTCCGGGCCGAAAATGACCTCAGGGGCATTTCGGTCATTTTCCACTCAGACAGAAAATCGGGGCGTTACATGTGGTAATTGAGAGAGAGAGGGCCGAAATGCATCAGCCATGGGAGGAGGGTTTCTTGCATTTTAATTGTGGTTTAGAGTTGTGTTTAGGTGTATCTTTGATTAGGATTAAGATTAGGAATTTGTAAGAAAGTGTTTAGGGGAGAAAATGGGTAATTAAGGTTGTCAAGACATAATTAAAGAGTGTTCTTGCATCATTAGTGAGTTATAAATTTATTTTAGTGTATAAATAATTCTAGACACAATTCCTTGATTTAAGGAATTGGAGAGAGAAAACACTATTCAAGATTCTAAGAGTGAAATCTTGAGTTTTAGAAAAGAGATTCAAACCTAATCTAAGCAATCTTAGGTTCTAATTAATTTTAATAATTTATTTTGACTCTAGATTAATCATGGAAATTAATTATCTTCGTTTAGAGCCTAATATTGGTTAGGTTTGCTTAATTACATCATTAAGCTCAAAAACACTATTCTAGGGGCAAAATCGTAATTTTGCACTAAAACTGCCCGGGACTTCCGGGACTCAAACAGATGTTTTGAAGTATGTAATAACATGGTTTTAAACCTCTGGGGAAAGTTTCGGGCTCAAATGACACCTTTACCCGCATAAAACGCTATAGGGGTATTTTGGTCATTTTGACCCGAAACTGCGGAAAATGAGACTTCCGTCTCCGGAACCACTCGAGTCATTTGTAACGCCCCAATTTTTACTGTAATTTTTACTGTCATTAGAAATTACCGAATTACTGTAGGTAATTATTATATAAGATTTGAGGCCGAACAATCCTCAATAGAGGAATATAACATTAGAAGAGAGGTTAGGAGCGATTCATGCGAGAGTCGCAAATCCCGAATTTCTGTACGTATAAAATGACCAAAATGCCCCTGAAGTTATTTTACTCAGAAAATGAGGATCATGGGCCCCACCTATTCTCAAGGGGATGTTTTGATGATAATAAGGGATTGTTTGTGTTATGTGTGTTAATAGAGCAGAAATATCTCAATTTTGAGTTCCGACGCGCGAAATGACCAAAACGCCCCTGCGGCTGTTTTAACTCCGATGTGCGTGCCGACTGAGTCCGAACCTCACTAAAATGTTTTAAAATTTGTTTTTAAGCCATGATTAACCATTGGTTAAGCTCGGGTGGCCTCGGGCAGTTTTTAAGTGAAAGTACGATTTTGCCCCTGCTTTTGGGCGCTTTGCGAATTTCGGGATTTTTGATTCGTATACCGAAACCTAAGTAATATTAGGCTCAAATTAAAGCTTATTAAATTCTAAATATTAATCTAGAGTCAAAATTATGTATTTAGATTGATTAGAACCCAAAATTGCTCAAAAACACCCAAATTGCTTACTAATTCACTTAAGCCCTTAACCGTAAATTCTTTAAATTACATGAATACCTTGCCTACACCTAAATAATGCATGGAACACACAAATTTCACTTCTTTGGGCTGTAATGGACAAAATTATTGATGCCATTATGCAGCTGAATTATTGCCAAAAGTTGCACTAAAACAAAATGCCAAAATGTCACCATAAGAGACATAATTCCTTAATTTCATACAACTTTGTCTAAAATGATTTTTCCTCCCTTATTTCTCCTGCAAAATTCCGCCAACTACCTCCTCATTTTGGCCAATTAGAAGCCTCAAAATCTTCTATAAATAGGCTTGCTTGAGTGGTCTTGGAATGCTTTGTTCATAACTAGTTTTTAGGAGCACCAAAAACTTTCTTTCTTCCTCCTTTTTGGCTGAATTCTTTCTTCAATTTTTCAAAGAGATTTTGTTTCATTTCACTTCAAGAAATCAAGTTCTCTTCCTCTTCTTCAACTCAGATTAGGTAGGGAGTAGTTTCAAAATTTATTTCTATGCTTTGAGGAGTTGTGTTTTTAGCTCAAAATGATGAAATTATGAACTTACCTTAGCTTTTCATTTCGGTTTTCCTCTTCTTTTTTCTTTAACCAATTCGGCCATATGGCCTAGGTGGAACTAAGATGATGGCTTGATGATGAGGACCTTGAGGGTGGGTTGTAAATCCATCACAAGTTAGGCCTCTAAAGCTTGAAAATTCCACTTGATGCAAAACTTTAAAGAATAATGCTTTATGATGCTAAAACAAAGATTTTTAGTTTAGAACTTGAAAGATGTATTTTTCAAGCTTGTATTTCATGTTTATGTTTCAAGTCATCACTTAATCTTTCAAGATAATAAAGAGGTTGCATCTCATATTTAGTTTATGCTCTCACTTTATTTTATAATGGCTAAAAGAATCAACGCATGACATGTTTATTTTATGCCATCACCTAAAGATCCTAGAGGTCAAAGACTTGGCCATTTATCACAAGCAAAGAAATATGATTATTGGAGTTAAAGAATTTATTCTTTAAAAAGTCTTGAGATTGGAGCTTAAAAAGATGTAATAATAATTCTTTTCTCCCTTCACCGGTCCTGTGCGGACTACCGCCGCTCCGGTTTCTTAATATTCTCTTCTCCCTCTATCGTCCTCGTGCGGATTATCACGCTCAGTTTCTTGCATCATGTTTATATTTCAAGTTCTTGCATCATGTTAAATTTTCAAGTCATCACCTTAAATCTTAAAGATAAAGAAATGGAATTGCATATCATGTTTATAATTCCAAGCTATCACCTTATAAAGATAAGATTAAAATAAGGTTGCATAGCATGTTTATAATTCTAAGATGTCACCTAAATCTCTAAAGCTCAAGACTTACTCTTTTTATCTTAAGTGAGAATTTTAATTGTGAAGATCCTCCCAAGTTTGACAAAAGAACTAGTTTCTAAATGAGTTTTAAGACTTTGCAAGGATTTTACGGGGAACTAGTATTTTATATGCACTTAAAATATGATTCTATGCAATTGCATGAGGTTCATGATTCAGCCACTGATCTGAGTTTAGTATCAATGTATGATAATGATTTGATATGTTTGCAGTTGTGATAATTATGGTTTATCGTTAAGAGAATGATTCACTACATGTTAGAGATAAAACTAGCTCCCTAGAACAACCGAAGAGCTAGAATTTACCTAGTTTTTGACCCTTTTAAGTTTAGCCAATGCCAAATCTGTTTTAGTATGTTATAATTCTATCTAGGATTAGTTAGCCACGAAAAATTTGGTATCAATTGGACTAGGATTGATCCCGAACACTAAAAATGAACTTAGCAACTAGAAAACCGTAAAAACAAGATTTCTAGAACTCTAGGGAATGGAATTTATGCATTCTATCCAGAATCTTTAGCAACGATAAGAACCAGGTTTTATTATGTTTAAATAAGGGAGAATGATTCATAATTGGTTTAGTAACTAATTTCAGCATCATAGGGAAAGCTGGTAACAAGAAAGGATTTAAAACATAACTTCTAGCATACCATAAAACCTTAGGAACAACTTACTACCTATGCTACCCCATTTGATTTAATAGTGTTCTTAAGGCCTATAAATAATTGTAAGGATGGTAATAAATCCCTTAGGTGCATAACTAATTAGTTCTATAATTGATAATTCTATGTAAGTATTGGATGCTTATTAAGTACTTGATACCATTGAATGATTTCCTGGCTTGCATGTTATAGTTGTTGTTGCAAATAATGAGAATGCTTATGCATGAAATATTCTTTATTATGTAAAATTTACCTTTGTTGCTAGAAGAAAGTGTATCATTGTAAAAGTGTAATTTGGAAAGGTTCTGGCTAAGGAAAGACTTGGTATTTAAGCGTGTCCATTGTGACCCACCTCTCTTTCCTGGGAATCTCCTAGATGCATGATTATAGTTGATATATATTATTCTAGCTTAAGACTATAAATGAGAAAATGCTATGATGTTTATGAATTTTATTGTGATATAACATGCAAAGATTTAATGGTGACTTAAACTTATAAAAAAATGATCCTTTGGAACCATCAGACTATAGGTGGTGAAAAGGTGATTTTAGCCCCCTAACCCGTTATCTCAAAAGGGTAGAGTCGAGACTTTAGCTTATCAAAAAGGATAAGTATATGCTAGTGGTGACTAGTAAAGTATGAGCTCATAACCTAAATTACTCCCAAAAGGGTGGAGTATAGGGTGGCCCAAGGAAAATAATGATGATGATAAGATTTTAAGTCACCTAAGGCACTAAAGAAATGAAATATGTGCACTGTGTCCATGTGTAGCTAGTATTATATGACGTTCTTTTATGCATGTTATTTTGATAATGATGATGAGGAATATGATGTAATGATAAAGGAAAAGTTCATTGTAAATATGAAATGTTAAGATTATGATGCATTATAAGACGCACGATTAAAAATTGACGAACCTCGGTTAAGTATTTGTCCGAACTTAAAATGAATCCTTGCATGCTCACTATTTTAGAATAATCCCGAGGTTCCTGGGGACTTTGATGATGACACTGTAGAAGGAGGTACCCTACTGAGAATTCTTTAGCAAGATTCTCACTGCCTTTTCTTTATTTCCGTCATTGTCTCCAGATTCAAATGGCGACATTCGTCCTGTTCGTTGATACCCCTACTTGGGAATTCCACTATGATCCGGTGCATCGCTCGTATCATTTTGAAGGGAGGTGCGCAGTTCGTGTTTTTATTTACATAGGTCGTCCATTTGCACATCTTGTCCCTAGTTATCGATTTTCTCCTACTTCTCCCTATGGCGATGAAATGGTTTTCGAACATGCACGTCCACTTGATGAAAGGATGTTACGTTCTTATCCCGCTTCATCTGCTGTCCATGGATTTCCAGAGTATGTTCCCGAGACGAGATATTTCGAAACTGATCCTTCAGAGGACACTCCTACTCATGTATATTCTGAGAGCTCTGCTCCTACTTCTACATGTGTAAGAGAGGGTAGTGAGGAAACAGTTATTCAGCCGAGGTTAGCAAGAAGGCCGTCCATGCGACCCCAACTTGGTGCATCTCGTGTGTCCCCTCCCGAGGGAGCTCATCAGTGGATCGGATTTATTTCCCCATTTCCAGGACAGTGGCCATAGAAGGTTCTTAGTAGATTTATGTGTGTTCATGCACCCTAGTTTTAGGATAACCTTCCCGGCTTATGGAGTTATCTAGTTTAGGGACATGTATTTCCTTATATATATTTTCTTTTATGGGTTTGCATAAGACAATGATGTATGATCATAACCCACCTTTTGAGTGAGGTTATTGTATGTAAATATATATTATAATGTGCTTATGGATGTTATATGATGGAGCCAAAGTGATATGATGTGATATATTCTTAAACGTCTTGTTATACTCCGCTTACTCGTTCACGTTGTACTCGGCTCTCGTTTTCAATTATGTTTTTTTTTTTAAAAAAAATGGCTCGTAATTTCACTAAGTATTTTCAAATTATGAAGAAAGAACCAAAGCAAGGAGTAAAGTCTAGTCATTAATCAGATTCAACCTAGGTGTATTTGGTTAATTACTAGGGTGTTACATCATTCAATCCCCTTCAAACATTGAGTTGGCCCTTCAAGGACTGTTGAGTCGGCCATCCTCGAATTCCGGGCCAAAAATGACCTCAGGGGCATTTCGGTCATTTTCCACTCAGACAGAAAATCGGGGCGTTACACTAGACAAGATAAAAGTAACTTGCATTCACGTTTACTTTATGCTTTGCATATCACGTTTATTTTCTATGCTATCACTAAACCCCAAGATAAAGAATGAACTTGCATAATGCACGTTTAAATTCCAAGCTTTGCATTTCATGTTATATTTCAAGTCATCACTAAACTCAAAGATTAATAATGAAGGTGCATCTCATATTTATTTTGAGCTATCACTTTACTTTCTAATGGACTATAAAAATGGAATGCATAGCACGTTTACTTTTATGTCATCACCTAAATAACTAGAGCTCAAAGACTTGCCCATTTCATCTTGAGAAAAGTTAAATCAAGAAGGTATCTTCTTGAAATGCATTCGGCCATGTGATGATGAAAGTTGTAAGATGAGTTTTTCATTAGTTACAAGAGCCTATAGTTTATGTTTTAAGTTTTTCCTAAACATAAGTGACATTTAAAAGTATTTTTGAGTATGTTCTTATATTTAGGATTTCAACCATGAGTAAAATTAAAGAGTTACTGCCCCATATATTTTATGAAAGTTCTTGACAAGTTAAATTGATTTCCAAGGTATTTTTGAAGTCCTAAAATTGTTCCAAGAGAAACTAGTTACCTATGTACATGAAAAAAGAAATTTATACATGATTTGATGACTTTGAGGTTTCGGTTCTGCCTTGCTCATTTCCAGCACCTTAAATCATGTTTTGGGTGGTCTAAATATGTTTAAATACCTTGCCAAGTATATGCTAATTATTCTAGACATTTTGGAGCATGCTTAGTCACTTAAATTGCTTGAAATGTGAATTCTAGAACCCCATAGGTACAGAAAATATGAATTCTGTCCAGCATTATTAACATCCATGGAATCACATTATATGATGTCTAGATCAGTGAGAGTGACTCATAATTGGCTTAGGTATTAATTGTTGCATCATAGAAAAAGTCGGATGTGAGAAAGGGTTTAAAATGCATCTTTTAGAACACCGTAATTCATCTAACTTAAGCTTACTGCCAATGCTGTCCAGCCATGATTAATTAAGTTTTAGGACTTAATAAATTATGGTAATGAGGTTAATCAATCCCTTAGAAGTATAAGAAAATAATTTGGAAGTTTGAGGTTACCCGATTAGGGGTTTTCACTCTTAAGGGAAATGTTTAAGCATTACTCTATGAATGATGAATTGGTGTTTACCTCATGACTTATATGATATCATGTGAACTATTATTCCTAAATGATAGTTTTATTATTGCATGTGATTGTTCTTTGAGAACTTAGGGATGCCTATGATGAAAGATATGTGATATGCATAATGTAACGCCCCGATTTTCGCTAAACTTTCATAATGACCAAATTGCCCCTGAGGTCATTTTTACCCGAAACACGAGGGCGGCCGACTTTGGCCATCCTCATAGGGTTCATATGTTATATGAAGGGGATTGTATGAGCATGAATGCCTAACAAAGCGGGAAAACCTCATTTCTGAGATTTCTGCGCGTAAATGACCAAAATACCCCTATAACAGAATTAAGGCAGTATTAAGTTCCGTTTTGACCCGGACTTTGTTCTGAGGTTCAAAACAATGATTTTAAGGCATAAACTATGTTGGTTTATGTAACGCCCCAATTTTTACTGTAATTTTTACTGTCATTAGAAATTACTCAATTACCGAATTACCGTAGGTAATTATTACATAAGATTTGAGGCCGAACAATCCTCAATAAAGGAATATAACATTAGAAGAGAGGTTAGGAACGATTCATGCGAGAGTCGCAAATCCCGAATTTCTGTACGTATAAAATGACCAAAATGTCCCTGAAGTTATTTTACTCAGAAAATGAGGATTGTGGGCCCCACATATTCTCAAGGGGATGTTTTGAGAATAATAAGGGATTGTTTGTGTTATGTGTGTTAATAGAGCGGAAGAATCTCAATTTTGAGTTCCGACGCACGAAAAGACCAAAACGCCTCAAGGTCGCTTTTAACTCGATGTGCGTGCCGACCGAGCCCGAACCTCACTAAAATGTTTTAAAATGTGTTTTTAAGCCATGATTAACCATTGGTTAAGCTCGGGTGGCCTTGGGCAGTTTTTAAGTGAAAGTACGATTTTGCCCCGTTTTGGGCGCTTTATGAATTTCGGGATTTTCGATTCATATACAGAAACCTAAGCAATATTAGGCTCAAATTAAAGCTTATTAAATTCTAAATATTAATCTAGATTCAAAATTATGTATTTAGATTGATTAGAACCCAAAATTGCTCAAAAACACCCAAATTGCTTACTAATTCACTTAAGCCCTTAATCGTAAATTCTCTAAATTACATGAATACCTTGCCTACACCTAAATAATGCATGGAACACACAAATTTCACTTCTTTGGGCTGTAATGCACGAAATTATTGATGCCATTATGCAGCTGAATTATTTCCAAAAGTTGCACTAAAACAAAATGCCAAAATGTCACCATAAGAGACATAATTCCTTAATTTCATACAACTTTGTCTAAAATGATTTTTCCTCCATTATTACTCCTGAAAAATTCTGACAACTACCTCCTCATTTTGGCCAATTAGAAGCCTCAAAATCTTCTATAAATAGGCTTGCTTGAGTGGTCTTGGAATGTTGGTTCATAACTAGTTTTTAGGAGCACCAAAAACTTTCTTTCTTCCTCCTCTTTGGCTGAATTCTTTCTTCAATTTTTCAAAGAGATTTTGTGTCATTTCACTTCAAGAAATCAAGTTCTCTTCCTCTTCTTCAACTCAGATTAGGTAGGGAGTAGTTTCTAAATTTATTTCTATGCTTTGAGGAGTTGTGTTTTTAGCTCAAAATGATGAAATTATGAACTTGCCTTAGCTTTTCATTTTGGTTTTCCTCTTCAATTTTTCTTTAACCAATTCAACCATATGGCCTAGGTGGAACTAAGATGATGGCTTGATGATGAGGACCTTGAGGGTGGGTTGTAAATCCATCACAAGTTAGGCCTCTAAAGCTTGAAAATTCCACTTGATGCAAAACCTTAAAGAATAATGCTTTATGATGCTAAAACAAAGATTTTTAGTTTAGAACTTGAAAGATGTATTTTTTCCTTTTATGTTTTATTTCTTGTTAAGATATGTATTGGGTTGAATTTATAATTCTTTTAAAGTCTTGAAGGAGCTCTAGTAAAGAAACAAAATGAATTTGCATCCATGATTAAGTTTATGCTTTGCATAACCATGTTTACCTTCTATGTCATCACTAAATTTTCAAGAATGAATAAATGAACTTGCATTTCTCATGTTTAAATTCCAAGCTTGTATTTCATGTTTATGTTTCAAGTCATCACTTAATCTTTCAAGATAATTAAGAGGTTGCATCTCATATTTAATTTATGCTCTCACTATATTTTATAATGGCTAAAAGAATCAACGCATGACATGTTTATTTTATGCCATCACCTAAAGATCCTAGAGCTTAAAGACTTGCCCATGTATCACAAGCAAAGAAATATGATTATTGGAGTTAAAGAATTTATTCTTTAAAAAGTCTTGAGATTGGACCTTAAAAGATGTAATAATAATTCTCTTCTCCTCTATCTGGTCTGTGCGGACTACCGCCGCTCCGGTTTCTTAATATTCTCTTCTCCTCTCTCTGGTCCTGTGCGGACTACCGCTCAGGTTTCTTAATATTCTCTTCTCCCTCTACTGGTCCTGTGCGGATTACCGCCGCTCCAGTTTCTTGTATCATGTTTATATTTCAAGTTCTTGCATCATGTTTAATTTTCAAGTCATCACCTTAAATCTTAAAGATAAAGAAATGGAATTGCATATCATGTTTATAATTCCAAGCTATCACCTTATAAAGATAAGATTAAAATAAGGTTGCATAGCATGTTTATAATTCTAAGATGTCACCTAAATCTCTAAAGTTCAAGACTTGCTCCTTTTATCTTAAGTGAGAATTTTAATTGTGAAGATCTTCCCAAATTTGACAAAAGAACTAGTTTCTAAATGAGTTTTAAGGCTTTGCAAGGATTTTACAGGGAACTAGTATTTTATATGCACTTAAAATATGATTCTATGTAATTGCATGAGGTTCATGATTCGGCCACTGATCTGAGTTTAGTATCAATGTGTGATAATGATTTGATATGATTGAAGTTGTGATAATTATGGTTTATTGTTAAGAGAATGATTCATAATTGGTTTAGTAACTAATTAGTTCTATAATTGATAATTCTATGTAAGGATTGGATGCTTATTGAATGATTTCTTGGCTTGCATGTTATAGTTGCTGTTGCAAATAATGAGAATGCTTATACATGAAATGTTCTTTATTATGTAAAATTTACCTTTGTTGCTAGAAGAAAGTGTATCATTGTAAAAGTGTAATTTGGAAAGGTTACGCTAAGGAAAGACTTGGTATTTAAGCGTGTCCATTGTGACCCACCTCTCTTTCCTGGGAATCTCCCATATGCATGATTACTGATTGATATATATTATTCTAGCTTAAGACTATAAATGAGAAAATGTTATGATGTTTATGAATTGTATTATGATATAACATGCAAAGATTTAATGGTGACTTAAACTTATAAGAAAATGATCCTTTGGAACCATCAGACTATAGGTGATGAAAAGGTGATTTTAGCCCCCTAACCCGTTCTCTCAAAAGGGTAGAGTCGGGACTTTAGCTTATCAAAAGGGATAAGTATATGCTAGTGACGACTAGTAAAGTATGAGCTCATAACCTAAATTACTCCCAAAAGGGTGGAGTATAGGGTGGCCCAAGGAAAATAATGATGATGATAAGATTTTAAGTCACCTAAGGCACTAAAGAAATGAAATATGTGCACTGTGTCCATGTGTAGCTAATATTATATGACGTTCTTTTATGCATGTTATTTTGATAATGATGATGAGGAATATGATGTAATGATAAAGGAAAAGTTCATTGTAAATATGACATGTTAAGAATAAGATGCATTATAAGACGCATGATTAAAAATTGACGAACCTCGGTTAAGTATTTGTCCGAACTTAAAATGAATCTTTGCATGCTCACTATTTTAGAATAATCCCGAGGTTCCTGGGGACTTTGATGATGACCGTGTAGAAGGAGGTACCTTACTGAGAATTCTTTAGCAAGATTCTCACTCCCCTTTCTTTATTTCCGTCATTGTCTCCAGATTCAAATGGCGACATTCGTCCTGTTCGTTGATACCCTACTTGGGAATTCCACTATGATCCGGTGCATCGCTCGTATCATTTTGAAGGGAGGTGCTTGTGATTCGTGTTTTTATTTACATAGGTCGTCCATTTGCACATCCTGTCCCTAGTTATCGATTTTCTCCTACTTCTCCCTATGGCGATGAAATGGTTTTCGAACATGCACGTCCACTTGATGAAAGGATGTTACGTTCTTATCCCGCTTCATCTGCTGTCCATGGATTTCCAGAGTATGTTCCTGAGACGAGATATTCTGAAACTGATCCTTCAGAGGACACTCCTACTCATGTATATTCTGAGAGCTCTGCTCCTACTCCCACACGTGTAAGAGAGGGTAGTGAGGAAACAGTTGTTCAGTCGAGGTTAGCGAGAAGGCCGTCCATGCGACCCGACTGGTGCATCTCGTGTGTCCCTCCCGAGGAGCTCATCGATGGATCGGATTTATTCCCCCATTTTCAGGACAGTGGCCATAGAAGGTTTTTAGTAGACTTATGTGTGATCATGCACCTTAGTTTTAGGATAACCTTCCCGGCTTATGGAGTTATCTAGTTTAGGGGCATGAATTTCCTTAAGTATATTTTCTTTTATGGGTTTGCATAAGATAATGATGTATGAACATAACCCACCCTTTGAGTGAGGTTATTGTATGTAAATATATGCTATAATGTGCTTATGGATGTTATATGATGGAGCCTAAGTGATATGATGTGATATATTCTTAAACGCCTTATTATACTCGGCTTACTCGTTCACGTTGTACTCGGCTCACGTTTTCAATTATGTGTTTAAAAAAAAAAAAAAAGGCTCGTAATTTCACTAAGTATTTTTAAATTATGAAGAAAGAACCAAAGCAAGGAGTAAAGTCTAGTCATTAATCAGATTCAACCTAGGTGTATCTGGTTAATTACTAGGGTGTTACAGTTTAAGTCCCGGAGATCCCGGGCAACTTTCGGTGAAAATTACGGTTTTGCCCCTGCATATTGCATTTTCGGCTCAATGAGCCGTTTAACTCCAAACCTAAGCAATATTAGGCTCTAATTAAAGGTTAATTAATTTCCATAATTAATCTAGAGCCAAAACCATCATTTAGAATTAATTGGAACTTAAAATTGCTTAGGGAAAATTCAAACCTCATCATAGTCTTATTCTTTAAAAAGGAAAAAGAATATGTGAATAGTGTCGAATAGTGTTTCCACTATTCACATCAACTTTTCTTTTTGAGACAAGTTGTCACACTCACATCACTAGTCCTAGAGGTGTTGACTCCCTAATCCTTCTAGACCACCTCTAAACCTAGGGATTTATGGTTTTAATTAACTTATTAGTGCACCTAAGTACCTACTTAGCAATTTTTAATCCTAAGCCTAATCTATGTCACACCAAAACACACTTCTAGAACATGGTTTAAGGAGATATTTCTCCTCCCCAAGGCTGCCAAGAATGGCACCATTTTCTCTAGAAATCAAAAAAAAATTAGTCTATGTGTTCAAGCTATCTTGTGACATGTGTCTTGAACACTTTCAATCAATGATCAACTTTCAAGAAAAATTGTCACTCAAGACTCAAAGAATATTTTATATGGTCAATCAAGGTTTTCAATTCATTTCTAAAATGAATTAAATTATGTCTTTCAAATTCAAAAAGAATGATTTGTTTTTGTGGTCATTCAAGCTTTCTATCAAACTTTTTCAAGACAACATGTCTTACAACATATTACCTATGCTTTGGGAGTTTAAGTCTAGAAAATTTTCTCTTCTTTTTGGGCATGAGAAGCATGGTTTCTCTTCAGATTTTGCAGCCCAAAATTTTAAGTTTTTATGCATTTTTAAAGGTTGGAAGATAAGGTACATTCTAGCCATGCTTTAGGACATGCATAGCTAGACTTTTCACCATACTTTGAATGACCAATACCATGCTTTGAACAAAGATATTTCTTCCTTCTTGTGGCTGAAAAGTGGCCGAAATCCTTCCCCCCAAAAGGCCTCCAATATTCAATTCATTTCACTTCTCTATAAATAGGTAGCTTAGGGAACTTGAAGCACCTTTGTTCATTTCACTAAAGCTTTGAGTTAGAGCACTTTGAGTTCCTTTCTCTCAAGTTCAAGAGCTCATCCTCTCCAACCTCTTCATCTTCTTCACTTCCTCTCAATCTCAAACTCTAGGTAGGGAGCTCTTTAAGAATGCTTTCTTTTACTTTCATGATCAATGTTTATCTTGCTTGAAAGTTGTGTTGTTAGTAAGTTTTCTTCCCAAGCATTATTTCGGTTTCTTCTTTTCTCTTCCTTTTCATTTTCGGCCTTAAGGCCATGGTAGTGAGAGCTTGATGATGAGTGCTCTCAAAGATGAAACCATGAGTTCATCTTAAAGTGAGGCCTCTAAAGCTTGAACCTTTCTTAAGAAAAAGTTCCATCCTTTCTCCTTTTTCTTTCATTTTCGGCCTCTAAACCAAAATGAGGAAAGCTTGATGATGAGTGCTCTTTTGGGATGACCATGTGTTCATCCTAACATGAGACCTCTAAAGCTTGAGTTTTGTTTGAGAAAAGTTTCATCTTTTTCATGTCTTGGTTAAGACAAGGCTATGTTTTTCATGAAAACTCTTTTTGAGCTTTTGTTCCTTGATGTTTTCGGCCATGAAGGCTTAAAGAGCTTGGAAAAATGGTAGCTTTGTAATGAGCACTTCATGTTGGCCTTTGTCACATGATCAAACTCTAAAGTTTGAGTTTTTCCAAGAAAGGTTTCTCTTTTCAAGTCTTGGTCAAAGAATGAGTTATGTTTCTTTGATGCCTTGAAACTTTCCTTTTCTTTTTGTTAGTTTTCGGCCATGAAGGCCTCTTGGACTTGAAATATGAGGAGCTTGATGATGAGAGTTGTGTGATGATGTTTGTCACATGAACAACCTCTAAAGCTTGAGTTTTCTAAAAATAAGTTTATTATTTTCAAGTTTTGCTCAAGACATAGTTATGTTTCTCTTGGATCTTTGAAAACCCCATTTCTTTCCCTGGAGTATTCGGCCATGAAAGGCTTTGGGACTTAGAAAAATGGTAGCTTGATGATGAGGGCTTCATGTTGATATATGTCACATGAACAAAGCTCTAGAGTATAGACTTGGTCCCTAGGCCAAGCATATTTCGGTTACTTTCCTCCATGTTGGTCATGAGTTTAGTTTTCTTTTCTTGTGAGGGTGAGTTATGGGTTGAAACCTTGTTTCCTTTAAAGTCTTGCAAGAGCTCTAAACAAGATATAAAAGAAGTTGCATCCACGTTTACGTTTATGCTTTGCATTAGCACGTTTATTTCTTATGCCATCACTAAGACCCAAGATAATGAATGAACTTGCACAATGCACGTTTATGTTTCAAGCTTTGCATCTCATTTTATGTTTCAAGTCATCACTAAACTCTTAGAATAAGAATGAAGATGCATTTCATCTTTACTTTGTGCTATCACTTTATTTTCTAAAGGACTATAAAATGAAATGCATAGCACGTTTATTTTATGTCATCACTTGAAACTTTAGAGCTCAAAGACTTGCCCATTTCATCTTAAGAAAAGAATTAAATCAAGGAGGTATCTCCTTGAACATCATTCGGCCATGTGGTGTAAATGGCTCTAGGATGAGTTTCATTTAACTACAAGGGCCCATAATGCATGTCTTAGAATCTTTCTAAGCTTTGATGCACTTAACCAAGGTTTTAAACATGTTTTTAAGTTTTAAATCCTTGCCAAGAGCAAGCCAAAATGGTTGCTGCCCTTGGTGTTCCATGATGAGTTTTGGCAAAATAAACTTTGATCTTACATAGTCTTGAAGTCCCAAAAAGGTTCCAAGAGAAACTAGCAAGTTATATGGTTGAAAGAAAGGTTTTTCTCATGATTTTATGCCTTAAGGATTTCGGTTCTGCCTTAATAACTCCAGCACCTTAAATTCTGTTTTGGGTGGTCTAAATATGTTGTAATACCTTGCCAAGTATGTGATAGTTGTTCTAGACTCGTTAAAGCATTGTTAGTGACTTTGTTTGCTTAATGTGTGAATTCTAGAACTATAAAGAATGGCAAAATGAGTTTCTGCCCAGCCTTGATAAAATATTTAGAATCACATTAGATTATGTCTAGATGTGTGGGAGTGACTCATAATTGGCTTAGGTATTAATTATTGCACCATAGAAAAAGTCGGATGCGAGAAAGGGCTTAAAACGCATTTTCTAGAACACGTAATTCATCAAATATGAACAACTACATAAGGCTATCCAACCATAATTAATTAGGAATTAGAACCTAATGGATTATGGTAATGAGATTAATCAATCCCATAAATATACTAGAAAGTAATGGGAAAGTTTGAGGTTACCCGATTTAGGGATTTTTACCTTAAGGGATGATTATGCGCCTCTAAGTTTGATGATGAATTGATGTGTTAGCTCATGACGTGTATGGTGCCATGTTAACTATTATCCCTATGTGATAGCGTGTATTAACATGTTATTATTATTCTTTAAAAAGGACTTAAAGATGCCGAGGTAGTAATTATGTGTTATGCATTAATTATGTGGCATCTTAAAGAAACATGTTAAACTTAGGATGACTTAGAACATCAGAATGCAATCCTTTGAAACCACCGAATTAAGGGTGGGGACAATGTGATTCTAGCCCCCTAAACCCGCACTTAAAGTCGGGAAGTTGACTTATCCAAATGGATAAAGTCTAGATGCTAGTGACGACTAGCGTGGTATGAGCTCATAACCTAGAGATTTCTCAAAAGGGAGAAATATTAGGGCGCCCCAGTTAAGTAAAGGTTCTTATGTCACCTAAGTAACCCAGTTATATGATTTATGTTTCATGTACCAGTTATATGATTTATGTTTCATGTACCAGTTATATGATTTATGTTTCATATACCAGTTATATGATTTATGTTCCATGTACCAGTTATATGATGCATGATCTACGTACCAAGCTACATGATTTATGTCTACGATTTTAGTATATAGCCTATGTAACACAAGTGCCATGTTAAAAAGAACGGATTCTCGGAAAATGAGATTTTGGAAAACTCATAATTGAACCTATGTATGTCCATTATTTTATAAATAACCCGAGATTCCTGGAGACGTATATGATGACACCTAGGATAGAAGGAAAACCCTACTGAGTTTCTTTAGTAAGAATCTCACTCCCTCTATCTTTTCCTTTCCATTACGTCTTCAGAGCGAGATGGCGACCTTCGTCCTATTCATTGACACGCCACGGTGGGAGATCCACCATGACGCGGAGCATGGGTCATTTCATTTTGAGGGCTGGTCCTGTGCGCATCTTCATGTTTTTAGGACGGCCATTCGCACACCCCTTGTACAGTTATCGCTTCTCCCCAGCATCCCCCTATGGTGACCCCGCGATCTTTGAGCATGCACGGCCACAACATGAGAGGAACCTGTGGACCCACTCTGCCGGTTCAGCGGATGCGCCGCAGTACGTGCCATCATCGCAGCACTCAGAGGAGGACCCTTCAGAGGATTCCCCCATGGACCATGAGGGCTCTGCCCCGCTCGCCTCTGCGATAGATAGGCGACTAGGAGCGATCCACTTTCGGCGTCGGAGGGCTTCGGTGCGGACCACGACCCCGACGTGGATGACACGTTGATCCGCGGGCATGCACGCACTGCCGAGCTCCGCCCGTGGATTGGCTACGTTCCTCCATACCCATGAGTCTGCTATGGAGATTGGAGGGTAGTCCTTAGTGCACGCACGTCACGTAGCATGGATGAAACCTCTTTTGTGTTGAGGTTATCCATCTTAGGTTGCACATGGGTAGGGATGCTTCTTTCCAGTTCTTTTCCATGTATTCTGTTTTTCTGCCGTATTCATGTTACTATGTACTTGAAGAGTCCTGCCCTGTAGGGTAGGCATATTTTATCTATGAGGTATTTCAGTTATGATTGATGTTATGTTCGATGTTATGGTTTGGAGCCATTCCTATGTTATCGTTCCGTATACTATGATACTGACTCGTAAAGTTACGCGCGGCTTCTATTTTAAGTAACGATTTCAAAAAAAAGTTGGCTCGTATTTTCGTTAAGTCTATTTTCTCAAGAAGATGAACCATGCCAGTAAGTAACGACTAATATTTGGCCTAAGTACGTACTAGTAGTATTGGGTTGAATATTAGGGTGTTACACATAAAACTATGTGGCATCTCAATAAAACATGCTAAGACTTAAGGTGACTTAAACTATGAGAAGATGATCCTTGAACCACCAAGTTAAGGGTGGGGATAAGGTGATTCTAGCCCCCTAGACCCGTACTTTAAGTCGGGACCTTTAACTTATCAAAAGGGATAAGCCCATGTGCTAGTGACGACTAGCGTGGTATGAGCTCATAACCTAGAATTTTCTCCACAGGGAGATCAGTTAGGGTGGCCCCAAGAAAATAATGATGATGTTTTAATGTCACCTCAAGTAACCAAGATACATACCATGTACCATGTCCCATGAACTATGTTTCTATGCACCATGATTACATGAGTTTATGTGCTATGCCCCATGATATAAGAAACCATGATTATATGAGTTTATGTACTATGCCCCATGATATAAGAAGCATGAATTTATGAGTTTATGTGCTATGACCCATGATATAGGAAACCATGATTTATGATTAATGTACCATGTTTTATGACTTATGGACTATGTAACCAAGAGATTTTCATAATTAAAAGGAACGGGCCTCAGAGGTTAATGTTTGTGAACTTCATAAATGAACTATTATATGCCCACGTTTTTACTAAGAAACTGAGGTCCTTGGAGACGTATATGATGACACTTAGATATGAGGAAAATCCCTACTGAGTTTCTTTAGTAAGAAATCCCACTCCCTCTATCTCTTTCTTTTCGTTACGTCTCTAGATTCGGATGGCGACGTTCGTACTCTACATTGAGACACCCATGTGGGAGTACCACTACGATCCGGAGCACGGATCGTACCATTTTGAAGGCCGCTGCACTGTTCGTGTCTTTATGTTTCCCGGACGGCCTGTCGCCCATCCTGTAGATAGCTACCTCTTCTCCCTGATGTCACCCTATGGAGATGACATGGTTTTTGAGCGTGCTCGCACACGCAACGAGAGAATCCTAGGGACTTACACCACAGGCTTAGGCGCCTTACCCGAATATGTAGCCCGTTCGCAGTATTCGGAGGAGCCACCTGCCCCTATGTATGAGGAGGACTCTGTGTAACACCCTAAAAATTATTTAAAAATTAATTTGAGCTTTATTAGTCATAATTTCAAAAATTTGATACTTTGAACAATGATGAGGATGATCCAACGGATTTGTAAAAAAAAAAAAATGTGAATAGTATTTTGCGATCTCCGCAGGCCCACCGGGACAGTTGAAACCCTAGAATTGGGACCCGGAGATGCCCAAAATTGAGAAATTATGTGATTATAGTTAGAAATAGGTAGAAATGAAGATTTTATACCCGGAATTAATTTTCGGGCAATGTTTAGTTACTCGGGTACATTGTTTTACCCGTTCGGTGAAATTTCAGTGTGCGATTTCTAATACCGAAAGATAGTTTAATCTTATTAAAGGATAGTGTCTATCCTTTATATACCAAGTGTAAGGCTAAGATTTAATCTTGAATTACAAGATTAAATCATAGCCATTTATCTTGTTTTCTTGTAAGAAAAGTTTGGATTTTATATTAGATAAAGATTAAACTAACATATAATCATTTAAAGCCACCAACTTTGTCATTTTTCACTCTCCATTCTCGGCCAGCAAAGGGGCAACAACAGAAACCTCCATTCCTTGTTCTTAAAAGCTCCAAAATTGATTTCGAACCTCAAAAACCTTAACCTAGAGTTGATAAAACTTCCAAGTTCCTTCATAAAACTTGTTCCACACATCAATATCTACCATTCTAACCGATTGAAATTTCAATTCCTCACTTTGATATCTTATACTCCTCTGCCTAAGGAAGGGTTTGGTGTGGGTTTAGGTGCGATGACATTATGATTGTGTATTAGGGGGAGTTGCCCTACTGAGAATTATAAAATTCTCACTCCTATTTTGTGTGTTCCCATGTCGTCTCCAGGTTGATCCAAAGAACGGTGAAGACACTACAAGAAAAACTATACTGGAGTTGCAGTAGTTTAGTAGTGGATGTGTTTATTTTACCATAACTGTATTGTGGTTATATATATGTAAATGTAATAGAGAACGGATGTGTTAAACTTATAGAGGAGCTTCCCTGATGTACTTAACCTTGAATTAAATAAATGTTTTGATTTTCCTTGCTATATATATATATTTCAGTAGAACTACGACATAGTTATCTCACAAATCAATCAAACTGGCTATAGATAATTATGAAAGGTCTGCTAATTTATAAGTAACAACTCTCGAGTCTGATGTCATGACTTAAGGATGACGTTGTACTTGGAATGCCCCCACTCCCCCACGTGCGCCAGTAGGCAGCGAGGAGACGGTTACCCAGCCACGGAGGGCTCGAATGCCCGAGGTGCGACCTCACCATGGTGGACGAGTTCTAGTGTCCACTCCTGACGCGCTTCGCCCGTGGATCGGCTACGTCCCACCTTGCCCGTGACTGTAGCCGTATGGTTTAGAGGGTAGTCCTTAGTGCACACACGTCACGTAGTAGGATAAACCTTCTTTTGTGTTGAGGTTATCCATTTCAGATGCACTTGGGGGTGGGTATTCTCTTGCATGTGTCCTTTATATTTCTATGTATTTCCTATGTTTCAGTTGTATTGCACTCTATGTACGAAACAGTCCCACCATTGCTGGTGGGCATTCTACATATTAATATATGAGGTATTTCAGTATATGTGTTCATGATGCTGTGTATGGAGCCTTTATGTGTTTACATTTCCGCACTTTACGATATCGTTTGAATTAAATAATACGCAGCTCATACTTTATCAAGGTTTTGTTACAAAAAAAAATGGCTCGTATTTTTAGTAAGTAATTTCAAAGGTAATAGAACTAAAACAAGAAGTAACGACTAATATTTGGCCTCAATACATACTAGTAGTATTGGCTTGAATATTAGGGTGTCACATCTAGAACAATTATCATATACTTGGCAAGGTATTTAAACATATTTAGACCACCCAACACATGATTTAAGGTGCTGGAAATGAACAAGGCAGAACCAAAACCTCAAGATCATCAAATCATGTGTAAACTTCCTTTTCAATGTACATAGGTAACTAGTTTTTCTTGGAACAATTTAGGACTTCAAAAACATCTCAGAAATCAATTTATCTTGTCAAGAACTCTTATAAAATACATAGGACAGTAGCTCTTTGGTTTCACTCATTGTTGAGATTCTAAATATAAGAACATACTCAAAATACCTTTTAAATGTCACCTATGTTTAGGAAAAACTTAAAACATAAACTATAGGCTCTTGTAACTAATGAAAACTCATCTTAGAGCTTTCATCATCACATGGCTGAATGCATCTTCAAGAGGATACCTCCTTGATTTAACTTTTCTCAAGATGAAAAGGGCAAGTCTTTGAGCTCTAGTAGTTTTAGGTGATAGCATAAGAATAAACGTGCTATGTATTCCATTTTTATAGTCCATTAGGAAGTGAAGTGATAGCTCAAAGTAAATATGAGATGCACATTCATTCTTAGTCTTTGAGTTTAGTGATGACTTGAAATATAACATGAAATGCAAAGCTTGGAATTTACACGTTCATTATGCAAGTTCATTCTTTATCTTGGGGTTTAGTGATAACATAGAAAGTAAACATGCTATGCAAAGCATAAAATAAACGTAAATGCAAGTTGCTTTTATATCTTGTCTAGAGCTCTTGCAAGACTTTAAAAAGGAACATAGTTCTAACCCAAACCTCATCCTCACAAGAAAAGAAAACTATTAGTGCTAAGATATTCAAAATAAATCATAACCTCAAGGGTTTGAAAGTGGCCGAATCTTCATCAAGAAGAATGAACCATTTTTAAACTCTAGGGACCAAGATCTTGATGATTTATGACATCAACATCCTAAGTCCTCATCATTGAGTACATGGCTTCCTTCAAAACTAACATCTAAACAAAGTTCATGCTAAAGAAGAAAGCAAAACCGAAACTATGCTTGGTTTAAGGTCAAAGTTTCAAGCTTTAGAGTTTGTTCATGTGACAAGCATCAACATGAAACCCTTATCATCAAGCTTTCATTTTTCCAAGCCTTAGAAACCTCCATGGCTGAAAATATGAAAAGAAAAGGGAAGTCCAAAAAGTGATCAAGAGAAACATAAACTCCTTTCTTACTCAACCTTGAAAAAGGATGAAACAAAATTCAAACTTTAGGGGTTGTTAAGTGACAAGCACCATCATGACACCCTCATCATCAAGCTTTCATTTTTCCAAGAGTCAAAGGCCTTCATGGCCGAAACATAAAGAAGAAAAGGGAAGTTCCAAATGTTCAAGAGAAACATAACCTCATTCTCAACTAAACTTGTAAAAGATGAAACTTTTCTTCAGAAAAACTCAAGCTTTAGAGGTCTCATGTGAGATGAACTCATAGTCACCTCTAGAGAGCACTCATCATCAAGCTATCATATTCAAGGCCTTGAGGCTGAAAACTATAGGAAAAAGGAAAGGAAGAAACCGAAAAAGAAAGCAACATGGAGGTTCAACCATTCATCATTTCCTAACAAGATTCAAACATAAAGATCAAAAACATATTTAGAAAGGTTCCCTACCTTGTGTTTTTCAAAAAAGAGAGGAAGAACTTTGAGCTTGAAGAACTCTTGAAAGCTTTGAAAGAAAGAGGAAGTAAGAAAGCTTGGGACTTTTGAGAAATGAGCAAAGAAATGAAGTTGTGTAGTGTTGTGTATTTATAGACAAATGAGTCATGAAGGAGTGGAGGGGGAGGAGCATGGCCGAAACTTCTTGAAGAAGGAGGAGGGAAGAAAAATCTCTTGTGTTGTCATTCATGGTGTGATTGAGAGCATAGGTCATAGGTCTTAGGGTAGCTTTTGAAGGACAACTTGATTGACTACATAAAATACATTTCCTTTGAATTTTTGGGGGAGTGGCCGAAAATCATAAGGCCAAGGGAGGGAAGATTTCATTCAATTTAATCATGTACTAGTGAGGTGTTTAGGAGCAAACAAGGTTAGGTCACTAATTAAGGTTGTGTAACCGAGTGTTTAAGTAAGCTAATTCGGTGATTAGGGCCATGAATTCCTTGGATCAAGAGTGGTTTTTGTAGGATTAATGGAGTCAAACTCCTATAACTATTGATTAGAGTATGACAACTTTTTCTTGGGAATGAAAGTGTTCTTGGGAATGGGAGTGTGAATAGTAAAAATACTATTCATAGTTGCTTTTTCTTTTAAAGAAAGAAAAGGGATTAGAAATGAGTTTTAAATTTTCTTAAGCAATTTTAGGTTCTCATCAACCTCAAATAATTATTTTAGCTCTAAATTAATCATGAAAATTAATTATTAGAGCCTAATATTGCTTAGGTTTTGACTTAGATAACTCGTTAGGCTTAAAACGCACTAAGCGGGGGTAAAATCGTAATTTTTACCAAAAGTTGCCCGGGACCTCCAAGACTTAAACCAACACAGTTCCTGCCTTGAAACCATCATTATTGATCTCTGGGACAAGTCCGGGTCGGGGTTAAAACTTAAAAACTGCCTTAAATCTGTGCAAGGGTATTTTGGTCATTTACGCACAGAAACCTCAGAAACGAGATTTTTATGCTTTGTTAAACATTTATATACATATAATCCCCTTCATATATCATAAAAGCCCTATGAGGATGGCCGAGGCCGGTCGTCCTCGTGTTTCAGGTAAAATGACCTCAAGGGCATTTTGGTTAGTTAAAAGTTTAGAGAGAAACAGGGTGTTACATTTTATGTCACTTTAACCTTAGAATGTTATCTAGAGATGCAATATATGAACATATCATAATTTATCATTTAACATTTCATGCTCATAAAACACTTAGGATATGCACTTCAATTAGTCAAGCATAATCATAATATGCCCCAATATATCATGTAATTGATCACATAAGCATGCATCGCATTCTTTGCATACCTCCATATCAATCAATATCTTATAGTAGTAAACATGCTCCTACCCAGTATGCTGGAATTCAAGGACTGGACTCAGCTAATACATATGCTATACTCAACACGATATATACAACATACTAGAGATCATCATTTACATAATTCAAAGATCAAGCATGCATAATCATCAATTCATGTTATTTCAAGTGGAAACACAGTCATTTGTATAATTCTAGGTCTGGTAATCGATTACACAGTTTAATTTTTCAAAGCAGACATGGTCAATCTGCTGGTAATCGATTACATAGGCTGTGTAATTGATTACCAGTGTTAAAAACACGTTTCGGGCACAAAGAAACATCTTGGCAATCGATCACAGTGTATGGTAAGGTAATCGATTAGTAGAAACTCTAGAAGTTGAAAAACTAAAGTTTTGAAATACTTCAAGTTGCACTTTCATTCTAAAACCATTTTAAAACATCATTCCAACATTTCCTTTGAAATCATACTCAAATTTCACAATTCAGAACAAACTCTTCATTAAAAATAAAGATTTCATTAATAGGTTTCTAATCACTTATAAATTGTATTTTTACTCCTCTTGAGTTCCTAAATCTTTCAACAACAAAAAACCTTTGTACATCATAAAAACAAGATTCAAGCCTCAAAATAAAATAAAACTAACTTCAAAACCCAAATCCTCATATGATCGAAATTTATATATTTCAAGAGGTATCCATGATCAAATTTTCTATTTAAGATGAAAAAGGTAAGTCTTGAGCTTTAGAGATTTAGGTGATGGCTAGAATCATAAACATGTTATGCAAGTCTCATTTTAATCTTTATTGTTATAAGGTGAGAACTTGGAAATATAAATATGGTGTGCAAGACTTGAAAAATAAATATAAGAGTGCAAGTTCATTTTACGTCTTTAAGGCTTAGGTGAGGACTTGAAATATAAACATGCAAGACTTGAAATATAAATGTGAAATGCAAGTCCATTTTATATTCTTTAAGATTTAAGGTGATAACTTGGAATATAAACATGAAATGCAAGGCTTAGAATTTAAACATGAGATACAAGAGCTTAAAATATAAACATGAATGCAATCCATTTTTACATCTCATTAAGCTCCAAACTCAAGATTCTTTTTAAAGAATGAAAACTCTTTAACCCTAATCAATCTTACAAAATGGAAGTGAGCTTTAGAGTCCATCAACACTGTAACATCCCCTACTGCTTTATGGATTGACGACTGTCCCTACAAACTAACATGGGTCATTTCAGCGTGCTTTGTCCTCACTCACACGCTTCCTGGGAAAACTTCCCAGGAGGTCACCCATCCCAAAATTGCTCCAAGTCAAGCACACTTAACTGTGGAGTTCTTTCGTGATGGGCTACCGAAAAGAAGATACATCTTGTTGGTATAGGTAGTACAAATTAATTCATATAAGCCCTCCTTAACTATACAGTCCCATACCTATACAGCTTTAGGATTCCTCTTATTCGGGTGTGTGATCGGTTCATTCATGTACCCTTTCGCTTGGAAGCCTGCCAAGAGCCGCTCCTTGTCCGTGCTTTCTTGCACGGGCGATCACTTTCCGACTTCGTCCCCAGGCGTTACACGCCTACTAGCTTTCGCTTGGTTCGTCCTCGAACCACACCATACTTGGAAAAGTGTAGGCTCTGATACAATTTGTAACATCCCTTGCTACTTTATGGATTGATGACTTTCCCTACAAACTAACACGGGTCTTTTCAGCGTGCTTTGTCCTTACTCACATGTTTCCTGAGAAAACCTCCTAGGAGATCACCCATCCCAAAATTGCTCCAAGTCAAGCACACTTAACTGTGGAGTTCTTTTCTGATGGGCTACCAAAAAGAAGATGCATCTTGTTGGTATAGGTAGTACAAATCAATTCATATAAGCCCTCTTTAACTGTATAGTCCCATACCTATACAGCTTTATGATTTCTCTCATTTGGGTGTGTAATCAGTTCATTTATGTACCCCTCCACTTGGAAGTCTACTAGGAGCTGTTCCTTGTCCATGCCTTCTTGCACCGGCGATCACTCCTCGACTTCGTGTAACACCCCGATTTTTCTGTCCGAGGGAAATGACCAAAATGCCCCTGAGGTCATTTCCTGACCCGAACTCGAGGATAACCAACTTGGTTATCCTCGAAGGGTTAACTCAATGTTTGAAGGGGATTGAATGGCCTTTGAATGCTTCCGGAAGCGAAAATTTCGTTTTCATGATTTGAGTCAAAATGACCAAAATACCCCTATAGCGTTTTTACGCGGGTAAAGGTGCCGTTTGAGCCCGGAACTTTCCCCAGAGGTTTAAAAACATGATTTCATGTGTCTAGAGGTATCTGTTCAAGTCCCGGTGGTCCCGGGCAGTTTTAGTGCAAAATTACGATTTTGCCCCTGGAATAGTGTTTTTAAGCTTAATGACGTAATTAAGCAAACCTAAGCAATATTAGGCTCTAAACGAAGATTAATTTATTTCCCTAATTAATCTAGAGTCAAAATAATTTATTAAAGTTAATTAGAACCTAAAATTGCTTAGATTAAACTTAAATCCCTTTTTAGAACTCAAGATTCCTAGTCTTGGAATCTTGAATAGTGTTTTCTCTTTCCAATTCCTTAAATCAAGGAATTGTGTCTAGAGTTGTTTAAACTCTAAATTGAGGATTTAACTCACTAATGGTGCAAGACCACTCCTTAATTATGTCTAGGCCACCTTAATTACCCATTTATCTTACCTAAACACTTTCTTACAAATTCCTAATCTTAAGCATAATCAAAGATACACCTAAACACAACTCTAAACCACAATTAAAATACAAACCAATCCTTCCCCAATCTGATGCACATGGCCGAAGCTCTTCCCCCCATTGACCACATGTTTAATTGTTTTCTCACTCAAAGAACCATGCTTGAGCCATACCTTGAGCCATACCTCACCATGCTTTGAACCATACCTCACCATACCTCAAGAACACATTATCTCACCTCATGGAACTCATGGAGAGCCTCCAATCTGCACCCTCATGGCCGAAACCTTCTCCTCCATGAGCTCCCTCCATTTGTTTCATTTCTCTATAAATAGAATGCCTTGAGGAGCTTGCACCACTTTTAGATCATTTGCTAAGTTTAGGAAACACTCAAAGCTTTTCTTTTTCTCTCAAAGTCTTTGTGTTCTTCAAGTTCTTGGAGTTCCTCAAGTTCTTCATCTTCTTCATCTTCTTCTTCCATCTTCAAGTTCATCACACCAAGTAGGGATTTTCTTTCATGTGTTCTTTCTTTAAAGTTCTTGTTCTAAGCTTAATGTTCATAGTTTCTCTTGATTCTTTTTAGAACTTCTTTTTCTTTCCTTTACCTTTTCATTTTCGGCCATGGGCCTTGGAGAACAAAGGAATGAGAGCTTGATGATGAGAGTTTCATGATGATGTTCATCACTTGAAACAAACTCTAGAGCTTGATTTTTGTTCTTGAGCAAAAGTGTTTCTAGATTTTCCTTTCTTGAACTTTTGAGAACTTTAACTTTGATGTTGTTTCAAAATGGTTCTAATGACTCAATGATGAGGTCTCATGATGTTGGTGTTTGTATATCACCAAGATCATGGATTCTAGAGTTTCAAACATTTCTTTTCTTTCCTTGAAGTTTCGGCCATTACCTTTCCTTTTCATGCTAGATGTTTGATTTTCTAAATATGTTATGTTGAGTTCTAAGAACTCTAGACTTTTACTTTGTCTTGGTTTGATGAGTTTGGGTTGAGGTTTAAGTTCCTTTAAAGTCTTGTTAAGAGCTCTAGAAAGATAAAATGAACTTGCATAATTTATTTTATGCTTGCATTCATATTTACATCCTTGCTATGCATCTTTATTTTCAAGCTATCACCTAAGAACATAAAGATTAAAATGGAACTTGCATCTTCACTTAATTTAATTCTCGAAGCCTTTCTATTTCGGCCTTAAAATCGATTGTTGTTGGGCCTAGAGCACTAAAATAAAGAATTGAACTTGCATTACCACCTAATTAATTTTTCGAATGCCTATCTATTTCGGCCTTAAAGTCGATTGTTGTTGGGCCAAGAGCACTAAAATAAAGAATTGAATCTTGCATATTTACTTTCAAGCTTGCACGTTTAAGATTATGCTTCGCATATTTACTTTCAAGCTTGCACGTTTAAATTATGTCTTGCATATTTAATTTCAAGTCATCACTTTACTTTGAAAGCAAGATTAAAAATGAAGAGCATGAGCACGTTTATTTTATGTCGTAACTTAAGAACCTAGAGCTCAAAGACTTGCCCATTTCATTCCAAGTTAAAGTTTAATGCAAACCACACTTTGAATGTATGTTTTTAACCAAGTAGTGAAGATGGACTTGCAATGAGTTTTCATCTAGCTACTAGGACCAATAGCCTATGTTTTGAGTTTTCCTTAAAGTTTTACAATTCTTTATAAGGTTATGTCATTATAAGTTGTGATTCCAATCTCTTTTAGGGGATGGAATATGTTTTGGTCAGTGACCTAAGGCTTCACTTAGCCTCTTGATGAATTAAAATGTTTTGCAAAGAGTTTTAGAAATTCTAAATTGATTCCAAGAGAAACTAGTTAACTTATGTACCTAGAAATGTCAATTTAATTCTCTTATCGAGGCAAGATGTTTTCGGTTCTGATGTGATGAATGTGATGCTGTATGATGATGTTTTAATGTGTTGGAATGTGTGAAAATATCATGTGATGATGTAGAAGCGAACCTATGCATGATAGGTAAGAAACTAGCTAACTAGAAATACCGTAAAGCTAGAATTTAACATAGTTTTGACCCATTTGTTTATGGAACTAATCCAAACTGTTTTAATGGGGACATAATCAGATTTAGAATGTTTAGACATGAAAAACTTGGTATCATTTGAGTTAGAATTGAATTCTAGCACCTATGGGGAAACTAGTAACTAGAAAACCGTAAAAATGTAAATGTAGAACTCTTAGAACATTTAATTTTCTGGAATCTGTCCAGCACCCTTACAACATGATAAACATGATTAATAATTAGTCCTTAAGCATAGGAATGTCTCATAATTGATTTAGATTTAATGCATAGCGCCTTAGGCGAAGACGGAACCGAGAAAGGGTCTAAAACGTAAGTTCTAGAACCCCGTAAAAACAAGTTAGAGATTCTGCCCTATGCTATTCAGATTTAAGTATGAACATGAGAATGAAGAATGATGTTTAATATGAGCCTTAGGGGCATAAAATATGAGCGACGGATATTAGAGAACTATATCTCAAGATTAAGACCCGTAAGGGTCAAAGCATAAGCTACCGTAAGGGTAAGCGTTTGGATGATTTATGATGATGCATGAAGTATGCTAATGATGATGATGTTATTCATATGAGGAATTTATGAGGTTATATGTTTATGTGACATAAAGCAAATTTGGAAGGAAATTCGGTGTAATGACCGTTTTGGCCGCCGAATTTCCGACAAATTTGGAAGGGAACTCGGTGTAATGACCGACAAATTTGGAAAAACTGGTGTAATGACCGTTTTGGCCGCCGAATTTCCGGCAAATTTGGGGACTTAAAGAGATTTTGAAAATTAAGGTACTAAGATGGGTTCTAGGATGACACCGGTTCGGCCGAGCACCTCCATAGAACTCATGTGACATCGGTACCATTTTATACTCTTAGGTGACACCGGTTCGGCCGAGCACCCCTAAGAGATTTGCCCCCTAACCCGTACTCAGATAGTCGGGATTTATGATACGCTTATCGTTAAGTGGTAAGTAAGAACTAGTGGCGACTAGTTAAGGTATGAGCTCATAACCTAGATGTATGACACGTTACGGGTGACAGGTTCGGCCGAGCACCCCCAGTTCGATTGTCTTTTAGGGTGGCCCATGAGGAAGAGAAGTTCATGATTATGATTATGTCACTAAGTTTTGTCCCATATGAAAGTTACTATTGCCACTTTATGCCACCAATGATGATGATGCTTGATGTTATGTTTTATGTATGTGCATTAGGTAGTGCCATGCATACACTTTCTATTATGTTGCATTCATGACATTAAGATCATCCTAAAATGAACGGACCTTGGCTAAAGTATATTTTTGAAGTTTAAAATGAACTAAATGCATGTTCAGTCATTTCGTATAATTAAACCTAAGGTTCCTGAGGACGTAGATGATGACACCTAGGTAGTAGGAGGCCCTACTGAGATTCTTTAGTAAGATTCTCACTCCCTCTATCTCTTTCTTTCCGTCACGTCTTCAGATGGCGACGTTCGTAGCATTCATGGACACCCCGACATGGGAGGTGCACCATGACCCGACTCACGGGTCATACCATTTTGAGGCGTGCGGTGCGGATTTTCATGTTTGTAGGGCGCCCTTCGCTCATCCCGTGCACACCCATCACTTCTCCCGATCGCACCCTATGGCGACGACGGCGGGTTTTTGGCGTCTTGGCGTATGCATGATGAGAGAGTGCTCCGTAGGCACACTGCCGCCCTAGCCATGCGAGATTATCCCGACTACGTGCCCCGGACCTACTTCTCGGAGACCGACCCGTCCGAGGACCCGCCTACCCATCCGTATAGCGAGCTCGCCCTCTCCACCACAGATGAGGAGGCGTTGAGGATACCGTGACTCAGCCACGGCTCGCCGCGACGACCGGAGATGCGACCATACCGCGGGGGTCACCCTCGATCCCCGTTCCGCCTCTTCACGTCCGAGGAGCTTGCCCAGTTTCCCGGATATCTGCCTCGTTCGCGAGATGGACGCCAGTAGGAGGTGACGATCGTCCGACGGCGGTTAGAGCACACACCACTTAGATGGGGATAAATCTTCTTTTGTTTAGAGGTTATCCCATTAGGTGCACTCGGGTAGGGGAGTAGATTATGTTTATGTTTTATGTTGTATTTCCTTTTATGTATTTCCCGTGTACTAAATTAAGTCCCACACTTATAAGTGGGCAAGTTATATATATATGAGATTATATTCAGTGATGTTCATGATGTGCCTTATGTTATGAAGATTGTGAGACGATTGTTTTACTTTGCATGGTTTACCGCTTATCGTATCACGTGGCTCTCACTTTTATTTCAAAAAAAATTTACCCGTATTTTCCGCTAAGTAATTCAAAGTTAAATGAGAACTATGAAGTAACAGACTAATGATTAACCTAAATATGTTCTAGAGTATTGGGTTAAAAATTAGGATGTTACATTATGGTATCAGAGCAGTTCGATTCTCATGGAGCCTGAGGATTGGACTGACTATGCTTTCTGAAGCGTAGTACGGTAGCTATGTCATGCGTAGTGCTTAGCTAGAGATAAGCTATAGGGTAGAGGTGCATGACCTTTGTCTACTTGCGTGTGCCATGGTAACTAGCTCATCTTACATGGAATATTGAGCCTGATCACCTCAGTGTTTATTGTCTCATGTGTTTAGGGACCAATGGCACCAAGGAGACAACCTAGGACCCCGACCGAGGGGGACCAAAGCGATGCGACTACTGCTGCTGTTCGTGACATGGCTAGAGCCATGGAACGAATGTTCGAGAGGATGAACCAACAAGGGGACACCGGACGTGCTCCCATTTGCTGAAATGGTCGAGCAAGCGAGGTTTGGTGAGTTTCGCAAGGCGAACCCACCAACCTTCCGAGGAGCCATGGACCCCGACAAAGCTGATGAGTGGATCAAAAACATGGAGAAGATCTACTCCGTGGTGGCTTGCTCGGAGGAGCAAAAGGTCACCTTCGCTGCTTATATGATGGAGTCGGATGCCGAAGTTACGGTGGACTGGCACCGAAGGCGCTAGAAGCTTCGTGCTGCTTTGTCAGCGGGAGCTATTCAAGACCTACTTCTATGAGAAGTACTTCCTGAGTCCGTGAGGAGCGAAAGATATTGAGTTCATGCAACTGACTCAAGGAGGGTCTCACCGTCGCCAAAGACAGCGAAATTCGAGGAGTGATTAAGTTCTCTAGGGTGTTTCAAGGAAACCCCGACGAGGTGTGGAAGTGCGTCAAGTATGAGGTAGGACTAGCAGCGAGCTCAACTTCTGTTGTGGCGCACATGGAGATTAGGGACTTTCCAACCCTAGTCAACAAGTGCCGGATCATGGAAGAGGGACAGAAGAAAATCAATGCTGCAAGGGCAAAGAAAACAAGGGGCTAGCACCTCAAGCCCCAAAATTCAAGCCCCAATATCCAAACCAATCTCGAAATCACTATAATCCCTACCAAACCAACCAGTTCAGACCACAACAACAACAAAGAACCCCCTTCCACCAACAACCCAAGCAGCCATACCGACCACAATTCCAGAACAACAACAACAACCGCAACAACAACAACAACAACAACCGACAAGGAGGGTCAGGCGGCCCCCGAAACAACCAAGGAGGGTCAAGTGGGACTAAGAACAAGACGCCCCAAGGAGCCCCCGCCACCTTTGCTAGGCCTACACCGGCAATACTATGCCCCCAGTGCGGGAAAGATCATGGCAACCGTCCCTGCCTAGCTGGACAAAACGTGTGCTTCAAGTGCGGGAAGCCCGGCCACTATGCCAATAGATGCAACGACGGAGGGCCAGCAAATCAGAACCCTAGGCCGCAACACCAAGAGAGGGTCTTCACCCTCAATGTGGACGAAGCGGACACATCCAACGGTCTCATAGAAGGTAAGTGCGAAATAGATGGTAGAACCTTAACTGTGTTATATGACTCTGGTGCAACACATTCTTTTATTTCATATGATAGTGTCGAGACTCTAAATTTGAAAACTTCCAAACTTCCTTTTGATCTTATTGTCTCTACCCCCACAAATCATCCTGTGAATACTTGTTATTGTTGCCTAAATTGTCACCTCACCACAGAAAATAGATCATATGTTGTGGATTTAATTTGTTTACCCATGAAAGGTATAGGAATAGTCCTTAGCATGGATTGGCTCCACGCCAACCGTGTATTGTTAGACTGTGACACCAAAACAGTCGTCTTTCCTTCTCCCCCTAGTGAAATAAGTCAACCTTTGAAACTCTATCTCAATGCCGTAGAGGTCCACTGTAGTGGGAAAAAGACTAAGGGATATGTTCTCCTAGCCGCTAACGAGGTACACTTTGAGCAGAATTTAGGGAATATACCTATAGTGAGAGACTATCCCGAGGTATTTCCGGAAGATATACCCGAGTTCCCTCCCGAGCGAGAAGTGGAGTTCTCCATTGAGTTGGTTCCTGGAGCGGGACCAATCTCCATTGCCCCCTATAGAATGTCACCCCTAGAACTAGTCGAGCTTAAAACCCAACTTGAGGAACTTTTAGAGAAAAGCTTCATAAGACCTAGTGCTTCACCATGGGGAGCCCCGGTCTTGTTTGTGAAAAAGAAGGACGGGAGTATGAGGTTGTGCATAGATTATAGGCAATTGAACCGTGTGACAGTGAAAAACAAATACCCTTTGCCTAGGATTGATGATCTCATGGACCAATTGAGAGGAGCGGTAGTGTTTTCCAAGATCGACCTAAGGTCTGGATACCACCAAATTAGAGTGAGAAATCAAGATATACCAAAGACCGCCTTTAGAACTCGGTATGGACACTTTGAGTTCGCGGTGATGTCTTTTGGGTTGACAAATGCTCCTGCAGTGTTTATGGATTACATGAATAGGATCTTTAGACCCTATTTAGATCAGTTCGTGGTCATTTTTATAGATGATATACTCATCTATTCGAAGACCCACGAGGAGCATGAGCGTCATTTAAGGATAGTTTTGGAGATTTTGAAGGAGAAAAAGCTATATGCAAAACTCTCTAAGTGTGAATTTTGGTTGGAGGAGGTCAAGTTTTTAGGGCACGTTGTGTTAAAAGGAGGTATAGCCGTTGATCCTAGTAAGGTAGAAGCCGTAATGAATTGGGATAGACTAACCACCGTAATAAATCTGAGCTTTGGGTTTAGCAGGCTACTACCGTAGGTTTATCAAAGGATTTTCCCGATTAGCCCTACCCTTGACCAAGCTCACTAGGAAGAATGCCCCGTTTGAGTGGAGCCCCGAATGTGAGAAGAGTTTCCAAGAGCTTAAGGAAAGGTTAACCACAACCCCAGTCTTAGTCTTACCTAGCCCCAATGTACCCTTCGAGGTATATTGTGATGCTTGAACAAGGACTAGGGTGTGTGTTGATGCAAAATAGGCAAGTGGTAGCCTATGCATCCCGACAACTCAAGCCTCACGAGGCTAACTACCCCACCCATGACCTAGAGTTAGCTGCCGTAGTGTTTGCCTTAAAGATGTGGAGACACCATTTGTATGGTGTAAGGTTTGAAGTTTTCTCCGATCATAAGAGTCTCAAGTACCTCTTTGATCAAAAGGAGTTAAATATGAGGCAAAGAAAGTGGATGGAATTCCTCAAGGACTACGATTTCGGTTTAAGTTACCACCCCGGCAAGGCTAATGTAGTCGCCGATGCCTTGAGCCGAAAGTCGTTACACCTGTCCCACATGATGATCAAAGAAGTTGAGTTGATAGAGAAATTTAGGGATATGAATCTAGGGATGTCAGCGACCGATAAAGGAATAAAAATGTGCTATCTTAGTGTGACAAGCGGATTTAAGCAGAGAATCATGTTAGCACAACGAGAGAATGAGGAGTTCGAGGAGATCATAGATGCTATTAAGGCGGGAAAGTTGAAAGGTTTCGAAAGAGGTGAAGATTGGATATGGAGGTTCGAAGGAAGAATCTGCGTACCCCAAGATGGTGACCTCCGAGAAAAGATCTTGGAGGAAGCTCACAAAAGCTATTTCACCATCCATCCCGGTGTTACCAAGATGTACCAAGACTTGAAAAAGATGTTTTGGTGGCCCGGAATGAAGAAGGATGTAGTCGCCTGGGTTAGTAAGTGCTTGGTATGTCAGAAAGTGAAAATCGAGCACAAAAAACCTTCAGGTTTGTTGCAATCCCTGTCAATCCCCGAATGGAAGTGGGAATGCATATCTATGGATTTCGTGACAGGATTGCCTAAGACGCAAGCTGGCCATGATGCTATATGGGTGATAGTGGATCGACTAACCAAGTCGGCACACTTTCTACCTACTAGAGTGACGTACTCTTTAGATAAATTGGCTCAGTTATACATCCAAGAGATCGTAAGATTGCATGGAGTACCGTCGACGATAATCTCGGATAGAGATCCGCGGTTTACGTCGCGTTTTTGGGGAGCCTTTCAAAAGGCGTTTGGTTCAAAGCTATGCTTGAGCACTACTTACCACCCACAAACAGACGGACAATCTGAAAGGACGATCCAAACCCTAGAGGATATGCTAAGAGCCTGTGTGTTAGACCAAAGGGGCAGTTGGGATAGGTACTTGCCTTTGATCGAGTTTGCGTATAACAATAGTTATCACGCAAGCATCGGTATGGCACCGTACGAGGCATTGTATGGAAGGAAGTGCCAATCACCTTTGTGTTGGTACGAGCCTGGGGAGCAAAGTGTCTTAGGACCCGATGTAGTGAGGGAAACAACGGAACAAATCAAGAGGATCAGGGATAGGATGCTCACTGCTCAAAGTAGACAAAAGAGCTATGCGGACAAGCGGCGCAAGCCCTTGGAGTTCGAGGAGGGAGAACATGTGTTCCTTAGGATTACCCCCACTACAGGCATAGGGAGAGCCATGAAAGTCAAAATTTGAGCCCCCGATTCCTTGGTCCCTTCCAAATTCTTCAAAAGATAGGAACAGTTGCGTACAAAATAGGCTTACCCCCTAATCTTTGTAATCTCCATGACGTCTTTCACGTCTCACAGTTAAGGAAGTATGAGTCCGACCCTAGCCACGTTTTAGAGCCAGAGCATGTTGAGTTAAGGGACGACCTAACTTTCAATCTTCCCCCTACGAGAATCGTGGACCGCGGAGTCAAGCAGCTGAGGAACAAGTCTGTTCCATTAGTAAAAGTAGCATGGGGACGCGACAAGTCTGAAGAATTCACATGGGAGCTAGAGACAGAAATGCAAGACAAGTATCCCGAGCTTTTCCAAGGTAGCAATTTCGAGGGGCGAAATTCTTTTTAAGGAGGAGTAATGTAACACCAGATTTTTACGTCAGAAATGACCAAAATGCCCCTGAGGTCATTTCCTGACCCGAACTCGAGGATAACCAACTCGGTCATCCTCGAAGGGTTAACTCAATGTTTGAACGGGATTGAATGGCCTTTGAATGCTTAGGAGCGAAAATTTCGTTTTCCAGTTTCGGGTCAAAATGACCAAAATACCCCTATAGCATTTTTACGCGGGTAAAGGTGCCGTTTGAGCCCGGAACTTTCCCCAGAGGTTTAAAAACATGATTTCATGTGTCTAGAGGTATCTGTTCAAGTCCCGGTGGTCCCGGGCAGTTTTAGTGCAAAATTACGATTTTGCCCCTGGAATAGTGTTTTTAAGCTTAATAGCGTAATTAAGCAAACCTAAGCAATATTAGGCTCTAAACGAAGATTAATTTATTTCCCTAATTAATCTAGAGTCAAAATAATTTATTAAAGTTAATTAGAACCTAAAATTGCTTAGATTAAACTTAAATCCCTTTTTAGAACTCAAGATTCCTAGTCTTGGAATCTTGAATAGTGTTTTCTCTTTCCAATTCCTTAAATCAAGGAATTGTGTCTAGAGTTGTTTAAACTCTAAATTGAGGATTTAACTCACTAATGGTGCAAGACCACTCCTTAATTATGTCTAGGCCACCTTAATTACCCATTTATCTTACCTAAACACTTTCTTACAAATTCCTAATCTTAAGCATAATCAAAGATACACCTAAACACAACTCTAAACCACAATTAAAATACAAACCAATCCTTCCCCAATCTGATGCACATGGCCGAAGCTCTTCCCCCCATTGACCACATGTTTAATTGTTTTCTCACTCAAAGAACCATGCTTGAGCCATACCTTGAGCCATACCTCACCATGCTTTGAACCATACCTCACCATACCTCAAGAACACATTATCTCACCTCATGGAACTCATGGAGAGCCTCCAATCTGCACCCTCATGGCGAAACCTTCTCCTCCATGAGCTCCCTCCATTTGTTTCATTTCTCTATAAATAGAATGCCTTGAGGAGCTTGCACCACTTTTAGATCATTTGCTAAGTTTAGGAAACACTCAAAGCTTTTCTTTTTCTCTCAAAGTCTTTGTGTTCTTCAAGTTCTTGGAGTTCCTCAAGTTCTTCATCTTCTTCATCTTCTTCTTCCATCTTCAAGTTCATCACACCAAGTAGGGATTTTCTTTCATGTGTTCTTTCTTTAAAGTTCTTGTTCTAAGCTTAATGTTCATAGTTTCTCTTGATTCTTTTTAGAACTTCTTTTTCTTTCCTTTACCTTTTCATTTTCGGCCATGGGCCTTGGAGAACAAAGGAATGAGAGCTTGATGATGAGAGTTTCATGATGATGTTCATCACTTGAAACAAACTCTAGAGCTTGATTTTTGTTCTTGAGCAAAAGTGTTTCTAGATTTTCCTTTCTTGAACTTTTGAGAACTTTAACTTTGATATTGTTTCAAAATGGTTCTAATGACTCAATGATGAGGTCTCATGATGTTGGTGTTTGTATATCACCAAGATCATGGATTCTAGAGTTTCAAACATTTCTTTTCTTTCCTTGAAGTTTCGGCCATTACCTTTCCTTTTCATGCTAGATGTTTGATTTTCTAAATATGTTATGTTGAGTTCTAAGAACTCTAGACTTTTACTTTGTCTTGGTTTGATGAGTTTGGGTTGAGGTTTAAGTTCCTTTAAAGTCTTGTTAAGAGCTCTAGAAAGATAAAATGAACTTGCATAATTTATTTTATGCTTGCATTCATATTTACATCCTTGCTATGCATCTTTATTTTCAAGCTATCACCTAAGAACATAAAGATTAAAATGGAACTTGCATCTTCACTTAATTTAATTCTCGAAGCCTTTCTATTTCGGCCTTAAAGTCGATTGTTGTTGGGCCTAGAGCACTAAAATAAAGAATTGAACTTGCATTACCACCTAATTAATTTCTCGAATGCCTATCTATTTCGGCCTTAAAGTCGATTGTTGTTGGGCCAAGAGCACTAAAATAAAGAATTGAATCTTGTATATTTACTTTCAAGCTTGCACGTTTAAAATTATGCTTCGCATATTTACTTTCAAGCTTGCACGTTTAAATTATGTCTTGCATATTTAATTTCAAGTCATCACTTTACTTTGAAAGCAAGATTAAAAATGAAGAGCATAAGCACGTTTAGTTTATGTCGTAACTTAAGAACCTAGAGCTCAAAGACTTGCCCATTTCATTCCAAGTTAAAGTTTAATGCAAACCACACTTTGAATGTATGTTTTTCGGCCAAGTAGTGAAGATGGACTTGCAATGAGTTTTCATCTAGCTACTATGACCAATAGCCTATGTTTTGAGTTTTCCTTAAAGTTTTACAATTCTTTATAAGGTTATGTCATTATAAGTTGTGATTCCAATCTCTTTTAGGGGATGAAATATGTTTTGGTCAGTGACCTAAGGCTTCACTTAGCCTCTTGATGAATTAAAATGTTTTGCAAAGAGTTTTAGAAATTCTAAATTGATTCCAAGAGAAACTAGTTAACTTATGTACCTAGAAATGTCAATTTAATTCTCTTATCGAGGCAAGATGTTTTCGGTTCTGATGTGATGAATGTGATGCTGTATGATGATGTTTTAATGTGTTGGAATGTGTGAAAATATCATGTGATGATGTAGAAGCGAACCTATGCATGATAGGTAAGAAACTAGCTAACTAGAAATACCGTAAAGCTAGAATTTAACATAGTTTTGACCCATTTGTTTATGGAACTAATCCAAACTGTTTTAATGGGGACATAATCAGATTTAGAATGTTTAGACATGAAAAACTTGGTATCATTTGAGTTAGAATTGAATTCTAGCACCTATGGGGAAACTAGTAACTAGAAAACCGTAAAAATGTAAATGTAGAACTCTTAGAACATTTAATTTTCTGGAATCTGTCCAGCACCCTTACAACATGATAAACATGATTAATAATTAGTCCTTAAGCATAGGAATGTCTCATAATTGATTTAGATTTAATGCATAGCGCCTTAGGCGAAGACGGAACCGAGAAAGGGTCTAAAACGTAAGTTCTAGAACCCCGTAAAAACAAGTTAGAGATTCTGCCCTATGCTATTCAGATTTAAGTATGAACATGAGAATGAAGAATGATGTTTAATATGAGCCTTAGGGGCATAAAATATGAGCGACGGATATTAGAGAACTATATCTCAAGATTAAGACCCGTAAGGGTCAAAGCATAAGCTACCGTAAGGGTAAGCGTTTGGATGATTTATGATGATGCATGAAGTATGCTAATGATGATGATGTTATTCATATGAGGAATTTATGAGGTTATATGTTTATGTGGCATAAAGCAAATTTGGAAGGAAATTCGGTGTAATGACCGTTTTGGCCGCCGAATTTCCGACAAATTTGGAAAGAAACTCGGTGTAATGACCGTTTTGACCGCCGAATTTCCGGCAAATTTGGGGACTTAAAGAGATTTTGAAAATTAAGGTACTAAGATGGGTTCTAGGATGACACCGGTTCGGCCGAGCACCTCCATAGAACTCATGTGACATCGGTACCATTTTATACTCTTAGGTGACACCGGTTCGGCCGAGCACCCCTAAGAGATTTGCCCCCTAACCCGTACTCAGATAGTCGGGATTTATGATACGCTTATCGTTAAGTGGTAAGTAAGAACTAGTGACGACTAGTTAAGGTATGAGCTCATAACCTAGATGTATGACACGTTCTGGGTGACACCGGTTCGGCCGAGCACCCCCAGTTCGATTGTCTTTTAGGGTGGCCCATGAGGAAGAGAAGTTCATGATTATGATTATGTCACTAAGTTTTGTCCCATATGAAAGTTACTATTGCCACTTTATGCCACCAATGATGATGATGCTTGATGTTATGTTTTATGTATGTGTATTAGGTAGTGCCATGCATACACTTTCTATTATGTTGCATTCATGACATTAAGATCATCCTAAAATGAACGGACCTTGGCTAAAGTATATTTTTGAAGTTTAAAATGAACTAAATGCATGTTCAGTCATTTCGTATAATTAAACCTAAGGTTCCTGAGGACGTAGATGATGACACCTAGGTAGTAGGAGGCCCTCCGAGATTCTTTAGTAAGATTCTCACTCCTCTATCTCTTTCTTTCCGTCACGTCTTGAGATGGCGGCGTTCGTAGCATTCATGGACACCCGAGCATGGGAGGTGCACCATGACCCGACTCACAGGTCATACCATTTTGAGGGGCGTGCACGGTGCGGATTTTCATGTTTGTAGGACGCCCTTCGCTCATCCGTGCACACCCATCACTTCTCCCGGCGCACCCTATGGCGGCGGCGGCGGGTTTTTGAGCGTGCGCGTACGCATGATGAGAGAGTGCTCCGTAGGCACACCGCCGCCCTAGCCATGCGAGATTATCCCGACTACGTGCCCCGGACCTACTTCTCGGAGACCGACCCGTCCGAGGACCCGCCTACCTATCCGTATAGCGAGAGCTCTGCCCCCTCTCCACCACAGATGAGGGAGGGCAGTGAGGATACCGTGACTCAGCCACGGCTCGCACGACGACCGGAGATGCGACCATACCGCGGGGGTCACCCTCGATCCCCGTTCCGCCTCTTCACGTCCGAGGAGCTTGCCCAGTTTCCCGGATATCTGCCTCGTTCGCGAGATGGACGCCAGTAGGAGGTGACGATCGTCCGACGGAGTACCCGGTTAGAGCACACACCACTTAGATGGGGATAAATCTTCTTTTGTTTAGAGGTTATCCCATTAGGTGCACTCGGGTAGGGGAGTAGATTATGTTTATGTTTTATGTTGTATTTCCTTTTATGTATTTCCCGTGTACTAAATTAAGTCCCACACTTATAAGTGGGCAAGTTATATATATATGAGATTATATTCAGTGATGTTCATGATGTGCCTTATGTTATGAAGATTGTGAGACGATTGTTTTACTTTGCATGGTTTACCGCTTATCGTATCACGTGGCTCTATCTTTTATTTCAAAAAAATTTACCCGTATTTTCCGCTAAGTAATTCAAAGTTAAATGAGAACTATGAAGTAACAGACTAATGATTAACCTAAATATGTTCTAGAGTATTGGGTTAAAAATTAGGATGTTACACTTCGTCCCCAGGCATTACATGATACCATTTTGTAACATCCTCTCAAGTAAAATATCAGTCTTAAGCCATGACATTGGACTTAAGAGTTGTTACTTACAAATTAGTAGACTTTTCTTAATTATCTATAGCAAGCTCGATTGATTCATGAGATAACTATGTCATAATTCTATTAAAATATATAGCAAGGAAACCAAAACATTTGTTTAATACAAACTTAAGTACATAAAGGAAGCTCTTCTATGAGCTTTAACCCACCTTTGTTCTCTAACATATTTACATACATATTCCATTCAACTAAATACAACATAATAAAAACATTAACTACCACACTATTACACTTCCGAGTTCTTTTGCATAGCAGCCTCTCGTTTCTCTACATCAACCTGGAGACAACATGGGAACACAAAGACATAAGGGTGAGAATTATACAATTCTCAGTAAGGCAACTCCCCAAATACACAATCATAATGTCATCATCATTGTCCAAGCCACTTCGGTTTATCAAGAAAAAAGTGGTCATACATTACATAGTAACGATTTATTTTTAAAGTTCCAAAACATACTTCCGAAGTGGGTTACTTTTAACATTCATTCACTTAATATACACATACCATACTACTCAACATCATATACTGCTAACTTTCCACTCAAACATATTGGTCTCAATATCGATATTAAACTTCTTCACTTGGCATATAAGACAAAGGATTACTTAGAAAATTTACTTCTTCAACTTGTCTTGGCCCTCGACTAGCGTTGTCATGTCTAGGCATTACGTACCACCATCCCCAGTGTGGCAATGATGGGTAATAGACTACTTTTCAGGACTGAGCTTATTCCTATACATGATCATTGGATTTGCTTTCTCAAATTCTCACACAGGCCTATTCCTAGTAAGGTTTACTTTCTCTGACTCAATTAAAGGGTAGTCAAGTTTACTTTCCCCGATAGACCGGGTTTACTTTCTCTAGGCCAAGAATCATAAATCTTACGCTCTTCTTGGTAGTTAGGTTTACTTTCCCTAACAGACTGGATTTACTTTCTCCAGTCCAAGGAATATAATCTTATGCTTTTCTCTCACATGCACACAATTATAAGAAGTATTCATATCTATGTGTTCCTAACCTCATTAATAAGTTCACATGCTCAATTATTCATATTCATGTGCTCATGTCATACTAGTACAAGATGCCATTATTTCATCAATTCAAAGCATCAATTCAATTTCAGCACAAATGGCAGAATCCACATATTCATAGAACAATTTATTCTGCATTTCAAACCATCAAATCCAAGTCTATAAAAATTATCTATGACACTTCAATGTGTCTAAAAGGCCTTGTAAAAATTTCACAACAAACAGAGTTCTCTAACCATATAACCTAAATTGTACAAATTTGGTGGTTAGAGACCACTTGTTCACAGCTTAGATCAAGATTCTCATAATTTTCAACCCTATAAATTGATTGAATCAACTCAAAATAAAATTCACAGTTGCAATTCAATGTGTTATTAACTTCCTATAAAAATATCAAAGAATAAATCTATCATTTACTATGATAATAAAATCATACAAGTTTACTGTTTCAGCTTCAATATTTCAGGCAGCATAGTTACAACTTTGGTTCTTGATTTTTCACAGGCAGTAAAAGTGTTTATCATGCACCATGAAATTTCTTAGAGTTTCTTTAGGATGTTAGATTCAACATATAATTTTTATAGCTCATAAAAATGACTACAATTGAACTAGAAAATTCGTGAACAAATCCGGCCCTGTTGAAATCCAAAAATCCAGCAAGCCAATTCAAAATCTCTTTTGACAAAAATGATTTTTCCACAATATCAAATATGTAACACCCCGATTTTTCTGTCCGAGGGAAATGACCAAATGCCCCTGAGGTCATTTCCTGACCCGAACTCGAGGGTAACCAACTTGGTCATCCTCGAGGGGTTAACTCGATGTTTGAAGGGGATTGAATGGCCTTTGAATGCTTCCGGAAGCGAAAATTTCGATTTCATGATTTAGGATCAAAATGACCAAAATACCCCTAGCGCGTTTTACTGTTTGGTAGCGTGCCGTTTGAGCCCGAAACTTTCCCCAGAGGTTTAAAAACATGTTTTCATGTGCCTAGAGGTCTCTGTTCAAGTCCCGGTGGTCCCGGGCAGTTTTAGTGCAAAATTACGATTTTGCCCCTAGAATAGTGTTTTTGAGCTTAATGACGTAATTAAGCAAACCTAAGCAATATTAGGCTCTAAACGAAGATTAATTAATTTTCCTAATTAATCTAGAGTCAAAATAATTTATTAAAGTTAATTAGAACCTAAAATTGCTTAGATTAAACTTAAATCCCTTTTTAGAACTCAAGATTCCTAGTCTTGGAATCTTGAATAGTGTTTTGTGACTGCAATTCCTTAAATCAAGGAAATGTGTCTAGAGTTGTTTAGACTCTAAATTGAGGATTTAACTCTCTAATGGTGTAAGACCACTCCTTAATTATGTCTAGACCACCTTAATTACCCATTTCCCTTACCTAAACACTTTCTTACAAATTCCTAATCTTAAGCATAATCAAAGATACACCTAAACACAACTCTAAACCACAATTAAAATGCAAACTAATCCTCCCCATGCATGATGAAGTTTCGCCAGACCTCATCCCCTTTGACCACATATTAAATTGTTTCTCACTCAAAGAACCATGCTTGAGGCCATATCTTGAACCATACCTCACCATACCTTAAGCCATACCTCACCATACCTCAAGAACACATTATCTCACCTCATGGAACTCATGGAAGCCCCCAATCTGCACCTTACATGGGGGAAGTCTTCATCAGCCTTCACACCCTCCATTTGCTTCATTTCTCTATAAATAGAATGCCTTGAGGAGCTTGCACCACTTTTAGATCATTTGCTAAGTTTAGGAACTCTCAAAGCTTTTCTTTTTCTCTCAAAGTTTTTGTGTTCTTCAAGTTCTTGGAGTTCCTCAAGTTCTTCATCTTCTTCATCTTCTTCTTCCATCTTCAAGTTCATCACATCAAGTAGGGATTTTCTTTCATGAATTCTTTCTTTAGAGTTCTTGCTTCAAGCTTTATGTTCATAGTTTCTCTTGATTCTTTTTAGAACTTCTTTTCCTTTCCTTGTTCTTGCTCATTTTCGGCCATGGGCCTTGGAGTTCAAAGAAATGAGAGCTTGATGATGAGAGTTTCATGATGATGTTCATCACTTGAAACAAACTCTAGAGCTTGATCTTTGTTCTTGAGCAAAAGTGTTTCTAGTTTTTCCTTTCTTGAACCTTTGAGAACTTTAACTTTGATGTTGTTTCAAAATGGTTCTAATGACTCAATGATGAGGTCTCATGATGTTGGTGTTAGTATATCACCAAGATCATGGATTCTAGAGTTTCAAACATTTCTTTTCTTTCCTTGAAGTTTCGGCCATTACCTTTCCTTTTCATGCTAGATGTTTGATTTTCTAAATATGTTATGTTGAGTTCTAAGAACTCTAGACTTTTACTTTGTCTTGGTTTGATGAGTTTGGGTTGAGGTTTAAGTTCCTTTAAAGTCTTGTTAAGAGCTCTAGAAAGATAAAATGAACTTGCATAATTTATTTTATGCTTGCATTCATATTTACATTCTTGCTATGCATCTTTATTTTCAAGCTATCACCTAAGAACATAAAGATTAAAATGGAACTTGCATCTTCACTTAATTTAATTCTCGAAGCCTTTCTATTTCGGCCTTAAAGTTGATTGTTGTTGGGCCTAGAGCACTAAAATAAAGAATTGAACTTGCATTATCACCTAATTAATCTCTCGAATGCCTATCTATTTCGGCCTTAAAGTCGATTGTTGTTGGGCCAAGAGCACTAAAATAAAGAATTGAATCTTGCATATTTACTTTCAAGCTTGCATGTTTAAGTTATGCCTTGCATATTTAATTTTAAGTCATCACTTTACTTTGTAAGTAAGATTAAAAATGAAAAGCATGAGCACGTTTAGTTTATGTCGTAACTTAAGAACCTAGAGCTCAAAGACTTGCCCATTTCATTCCAAGTTAAAGTTGAATGTAAACCATACTTTGAATGTATGTTTTTCGGCCAAGTAGTGAGGATGGACTTCCAATGAGTTTTCATCTAGCTACTAGGACCAATAGCCTATGTTTTAAGTGTTCCTTAAAGTTTTACAATTCTTTATAAGGTTATGTCATTATAAGTTGTGATTCCAATCTCTTTTAGGGGATGGAATATGTTTTGGTCACTGACCTAAGGTTTCACTTAGCCTCTTGATGATTTAAAACGTCTTGCAAAGAGTTTTAGAAGTTCTAGATTGATTCCGAGAGAAACTAGTTAACTTATGTACCTAGAAATGTCAATTTAACTTTCTTATTGAAGTTAAATGTTTTCGGTTCTGACATGATGAGTATGATGCTGTATGATTATGTTTTGATGTGTTGGAATGTGTGAAAATATCGTATGATGATGTAGAAGCGATCCTATGCATGATAGGTGAGAAACTAGCTAACTAGAAATACCGTAAAGCTAGAATTTAACATAGTTTTGACCCACTTGTTTATGGAACTAATCCAAACTGTTTTAATGGGAACATAATCAGATTTAGATTGTTTAGACATGAAAAACTTGGTATCATTTGAGTTAGAATTGAATTTTAGCACCTATAATGAAACTAGTAACTAGAAAACCGTAAAAGTGCAAGTTTAGAACTCTTAGAACATTTATTTTTCTGGAATCTGTCCAGCACCCTTACAACATGATAAACATGATTAATAATTAGTCCTTAAGCATAGGAATGTCTCATAATTGATTTAAATTTAATTTATAGCGCCTTAGGCGAAGACGGAACCAAGAAAGGATCTAAACGTAAGTTCTAGAACCCCATAAACACAAGTTAGAGATTTTTTCCTATGCTATTCAGATTTAAGTATGAACATGAGAATGAAGAATGATGTTTAAATATGAGCCTTAGGTGCATAAAATATGAGCGATGGATATTAGAGAACCATATCTCATGATTAAGACCCGTAAGGGTCAAAGCATAAGCTACCGTAAGGATAAACAGTTGAGAGTTCTATGATGATGCATGAGTTATGTAAATGATGATGATGTTATTCATATGATGAATTCATGAGGATATATGTATATGTGGCATAAAGCAAATTTGGAAGGAATTCGGTGTAATGCCATCGTGCCGCCGAATTCCCGACAAATTTGGGGACTTAAAGAGATTTTGAAAATTAAGGTACTAAGATGGGTTCTAGGATGACACCGGTTCGGCCGAGCACTTCCATAGAACTCATGTGACATCGGTACCATTTTATACTCTTAGGTGACACCGGTTCGGCCGAGCACCCCTAAGAGATTTGCCCCCTAACCCGTACTCAGATAGTCGGGATTTATGATTTATGATACGCTTATCGTTAAGTAGTAAGTAAGAACTAGTGACGACTAGTTAAGGTATGAGCTCATAACCTAGATGTATGACACGTTCTGGGTGACACCGGTTCGGCCGAGCACCCTGATTCGATTGTCTTTTAGGGTGGCCCATGAGGAAGAGAAGTTCATGATTATGATTATGTCACTAAGTTTTGTCCCATATGAATGTTACTATTGCCACTTTATGCCACCAATGATGATGATACTTGATGTTATGTTTTATGTATGTGCATTAGGTCGTGCCATGCATACATTTTCTATTATGTTGCATTCATGACATTAAGATCATCTTAAAATGAATGGACCTTGGCTAAAGTATATTTTGAAGGTTAAAATGAACTAAATGCATGTTCAGACATTTCGTATAATTAAACCCAAGGTTCCTGAGGACGTCGATGATGACACCTAGGTAGTAGGAGGCCCTACTGAGATTCTTTAGCAAGATTCTCACTCCCTCTACCTCTTTCTTTCCGTCACGTCTTCAGATGGCGACGTTCGTGGTGTTCGTGGACACGCCGACATGGGAGGTGCACCATGACCCGGACCACGGGTCATTCCATTTTGTGGGTCGATGCACGGTTAGAGTATTCATGTTTATGGGTCGACCCTTCACTCCCCCTGTACATTCCCATCGTTTCTCCCCCGTCTCACCTATTGGCGATGACCTAGTGTTCGAGCGCGCACGTCCCCTAGAGGAGAGGCTTCGCCGTACCCCATCATCCACGTCCGCCGCTCGAGACTACCCCGATATGTGCCGGGTGCCGTCGTCCTTTTGAGCGGATCCTTCCGAGGATTCGGCAACCTAGGCACCCTCAGAGGATCTTCCCTCCATACCTATGGACTTTGGAGAGGATAGCGAGCCCACCGTGACTCGGCAGGCGTGCCACGGCGGCCAGGAGATGCAGCCATACCCCGGGGCTCACACTCGATCCCCGCTCCGCCTCTTCACGCCCGAGGAGCTCGCCCAGTTTCCAGGATATCTGCCTCGATCACGAGATAGTCGCCAGTAGGAGGCCGTGGATGGCCCGAGTGAGAGCACACACCACTTAGATGGGGATAAACCTTCTTTTGTTTAGAGGTTTCCCATTAGATGCACTCGGATAGGGGAGTAGACCATGTTTATGTTTATGTTGCATTTCCTTTCCTGTACTTTTCCCTGTACTAAACTAAGTCCCACATTTATAAGTGGGCAAATTATATATATATATGAAATGATATTCAGTGATGTTCATGTTGTGCCTCATGTTATGATGTTGTGAGACAATTGTCTTACCATACGTGGTTTACCGCGTATCGCATCACGCGGCTCTCACTTTTATTTCAAAAAAAAAATTTTACCCGTATTTTCCGCTAAGTAATTCAAAGTTAAATGAGAACTATGAAGTAACAGACTAATGATTAACCTGAATATGTTCTAGAGTATTGGGTTAAAAATTAGGATGTTACAAAATACTCCACCAAAATTAATACATCAATATCAACATATTATCAACCAATATAATTAGAAATTTGGGACAAAACCAACAAGAATTTTCAGAATAGATTTTGAAACAAAAGAGCATAAATAAACCCTACACTTGGAAGCCAATGTCTCTTTGTCTCTTGTATACTTCAAGAAAGATGTTCTCCACCCCAAAGCTCTTGAAACACACTCAAACCCTCCTCTAATCAGTGATGAGTAAGGTATTAAAGTGACTTTTTGGATAATCTAATTGGTTATACTTGTAGGTGTTGAAGTGTTTAACAAGTTTGGTGAAGGAAGATTTTGATTTTGACAAGGTTTGGTTTAGGATTTTTGAGCTTGAAAATCAAAGTTATCAAAGTTTTAGAAGAAGAGAAAATGGTGTCTCTACTAGTTTTGTGATGGCCGAAGCTTAGAGGAGCAATTTATGAAGTTAAATGTGTCATCTTTATCCTATAAGATGCAATACTATTGGTTAATCATAAAATGTAATTCTTTTCATTAAAAGAAATTAATATCAATGGCTAGGATTTGATCTTTCATCCAAGATGAAATCCTAGCCATTCATTTGGTATTCAAGTGGATATACTTCATTATTTGTAGATATTAACTATCTTTCGGTGTTAAAAATCGCACACCGAAATTTCACCAAACGGATAAAACAGTGTACTCGAGTAATCAAACATTATCCAAAAGTTACTATTTATTTATTTATTTTTATAAATCCGTTAGATTGTCCTAATCATTATTGAAACTGTTAGATTTTTGAAATTATGTCTAATAAAGGTCAAACTAACTTTTAAATAATTTTTTAGGGTATTACAAACACCATGGTTCCAAAAACCTCATTTATTGGACTCACCATCAAGCTCAAAGAAAACAACCAACAACATTCCATTTCTCATATTGTTTTGAAACCAAAAATAAGCCTTGAGCTCTAGAGGTCAAACATATGATGGTAGCACAACCAACATCAAAACCCTCATTATCAAGCTATGGTCTTGAACATTCTTCTAACAACAAAATAAAAAATGTAGGAAGAGAAAAAGAGGAGGAACTTGTCCATTGATCCAACATCAAAATTGAAAATAAAGCAAAGAAAAAGAGAAAGAACTTAAAACAAAAATCCCTACCAAGTGTTTTCTTTTGTGCAAGAGGAAGCTTGGTTTTTTGCAAGGAAGTATCTTCTCTTGGGATGAAGGTGGATTCAGCTAAGAGAAAAAAAAGGGGAGGAGGATTTTTCTTGAGTTTTTGTGTCTTGTAGATGATCTATGGTGGAGGTATGGTGGTTTGAAGTATAGAGGAGGTTGAGCGTGGAAGTTTCTTGAAAGTGAAAGAGGAAGAAGATGAGAGCTTTTGAGTTGAGAAAAAAGAGAGTTTTTTGGCAACAAGACTTGAACAAAAAAGTGAATGGTAAAGTGAGTGTTCTTTTATGTTAGAAAAAAATAAATATGAGGGTGAAAAGGGAGGAGGGAAGCCACGGCCTTCCTTGGCCATTTGGGGGGAAAATATTTTCATTTTCATATGGGTTAAGACTTGGATTAGAGATAGATTTGATTAGGCAATGGTTTAGGAATTAGTAATTAGGTGTTTGGGCTAGTAACCAAATGTTTAAGGCTTTTCAAGACATGATTAAAGAGTAGTCTTGCACATTTAATGGAGTTAAGCTCCATTAGTTTGAAATTCAAACTCCAACACATTTTCTTAATTTAGGGAAGAAGAAAGAGAAAACACTTGCTCATGACATGATATAATACCTTAGATGCTCTTTTGATTAAGGAAGGGATTTGAAATTCCCTAAACAATCTTAGGCCTTAATTTACCTCAAATAATTATTTTGACTCAAGTTTACTAGATAAAATTAATTTATCTCTAATTAGAGCCTAATATTGCCTATGTTTCCTTAATCACTCAATTAAGCTCATTGAGCACAGACCAGGGGCAAAAAGGTAATTTCATACAAAAACTCCCCGAGCCCACCCGGACTCCTCCAGATATCATGCAACATTATAAATAACATTTCGAACTCCCAATTGATGATCAGGTTCAGTTGTTACTTAATCCCGCATTAAATTACCTCAAGGATACTTTGGTAATTTCGCGCACGGGAAAATCAGAAATTGAGGTTTTCACCTTTACTCTCATCCATAACACATCTAATCCTTTTCAAGCATTAGACTAACCCCTTGAGGATAGCCTAGATCGGCCGTCCTCGATTCCTAGGCAGAAATGACTTTAAGAGCATTTTGGTCATTTGTACACAGGGAAAAATCGTGGCGTTATATTTCTCCCCTCCTTAAAAAGAATTTTGCCCTTGAAATTCATTACCTGTGAAAAGCTCAGGGTACTGTGTCCTCATATCTAACTCCAACTCCCATGTGAATTCTTCTGCTATTCCCCATCCCTATGCCACTTTGACCAAAGGTATGGTTTTGTTCCTCAACCGCTTGACTCCTCTGTCCATGATCCTTGTAGGTGGTAAGTTAAAGGTCAGGTCTTTCCTTAATTGTACTTATTTTGGCTCTAACACATAACTAGGGTTGGGTTGATACTTCCTTAACTGAGAGACATGGAAGACATCATGAAGATTGGAAAAATTAGGTGGTAAGGCTATTCGATATGCTACTGACCCGATTCTATTAAGGATTTCAAAAGCACCAAGAAATCTGGGGCTTAACTTTTTGATTTCATAGCTTGTCCTATACCTATTGTAACGCCCCGATTTTTCTGCCTGAGAAGAAAATGACCAAAATGCCCTTGAGGTCATTTTCTGCCCGGAATTCGAAGATGGCCGGCCCAGTAGTCCTCGAAGGGTTAACTCAATGTTTGATGGGGATTAGATGGCCTTGAGCAGTTTCGGAGGCGAAAATCTCATTTTCTGCAGTTTCGGGTCAAAATGATCAAAATACCCCTATAGCGTTTTTACGCGGGTAAAGGTGCTGTTGAGCCCGAAACTTTCCCCGAAGGTTCAAAACAATGTTTTCAGTGTTTAAAAGTGTCTATTTAAGTTCCGGTGGTCCCGGACAGTTTTAGTGCAAAATTACAATTTTGCCTCTGGAATAGTGTTTTTGAGCCTAATGATGTAATTGAGCAAACCTAAGCAATATTAGGCTCTAATCGAAAGTTAATTAATTTCCATAATTAATCTAGAGTGAAAATAAGTCATTAAAATTAATTAGAACCTAAGATTGCTTATATTAAACTCAAAACCCCTTTTCTTTTAGAGAACTCAGAGCTTCTGGAACATAGAATCTTGAATAATGTTTTTACTATTCACCCTCTACACCTCAAAAGGAAGCCTAGGATTAATAGAGATAGACTCCTCTAAAAGGCTAGAATGCCCACTAATCATAACCTACATAACCTTAATTATCTATCCTTTCACTTACACATTTTACTATAAACTCCTAATCTTAGGCCTAATCCAAAAATACACCTAAACACATCACTAATCCACAATTAATAAAACAATTTCCTCCCCTTGGATTCCCCTATAAGTGGCACCACCTCATACCCTATACCTCACAAGTTTGTTCACTCATACACTCAAGGAACTATGCCTAAACCTATGCTTAAACCTATGCCTAAACCCATGCCTACAACCTCACCTTGAAATGACATAACCAAGAGACATTTTCCCTCCTTTTTCCCTCAATATTTCGGCCACCCTTCCCTCTACTCACCTCTCCATGTTTTGTTTCTCTATAAATAGCATACGTGAGTAAACTTGAGACACCTTTAGTCACTTGGCAAGTTTTAGTTTTCTAGAGCACTCAAAGGTTTTCTTTTTCTCTCAAGTTTCAAGAGTTCCTCTTCTTCAACTTCTTCTTCTTCTTCTTCATCTTCTTCAACCTCATCCCACTAGGTAGGGATTTTATTTCAAGTGTTTCTTTCATTTTAAGTCTTTATTTAGTTATTTACTTGATGGTTTCTCTTGAATATTTTAGAACTTCTTCTTCTTCTCCTTCTTTGTTTCATTTTCTGCCAAGGCCTTTAAAGGGCTTGGAAATGAGGGCTTGATGATGGGGATTGCATAATGATGTTCATCACTTTAGCAACCTCTAAAGCTTGATCTTAGTTCTTGAGAAAACCATGCCTCTAGCTTATTTTTTTGTGGTCTTAAAGAGCTTAACTTGATGTTGTTTTAAAATAAGTGAACTCAATAGCAAGGGCTCATGATGTTAGTGTTAATACATCATCAAGATCATGGTCCCAAATGTTTCAAATGGTTCTTTTCCTAGCCTATAGTTTCAGTTCCTTTTCCTTTTCTTTCTCCAAATTTTTGGCCATGTTGGCCAATGAGGCTCATAATGGCTTGATGATGAGAGCTTCTAGATGGTGACTATGTGTTCATCACAATGAGGCCTCTAGAGCTTGAGTTTTAGTAAAAATGTTATTTATGACTTCATTTCAAGAAAAGAAACTTTGTGTTCTAAAGAACCCCTGAGGTTCACTCTAGCTTGTTGTGATAAGTTTGGGTTGAGATTTAAGTTCTTCTAAAGTCTTGGATGAGCTCTAATAAGAAATAAAATGAACTCGCATTCATATTTATTTCCAAGCTTATGCATTGCATATTTACTTGAGCCTTGCATTCATGTTTGTTTTCCAAGCTACCACTTAAAGTTAAAAGATAAAAAATGGAGTGCATTTCATATTTAAGTTGTAACGCCCCGATTTTCTGTCTGAGTGGAAAATGACCGAAATGCCCCTGAGGTCATTTTCGGCCCGGAATTCAAGGATGGCCGACTCGATAGTTCTCGAAGGGCCAACTCAATGTTTGAAGGGGATTGAATGACCCTTGAGTGGTTCCTGAGGCGAAAGTCTCATTTTCCGCAGTTTCGGGTCAAAATGACCAAAATACCCCTATAGCGTTTTACGCGGGTAAAGGTGCCGTTTGAGCCTGAAGCTTTCCCCAGAGGTTTAAAACCATGTTTTTACATGTTTCAAAACATTTGTTTGAGTCCCGGTGGTTCCAGGCAGTTTTAGTGCAAAATTACGATTTTACCCCTAGAATAATGTTTTTGAGCTTAATGACGTAATTAAGCAAACCTAAGCAATATTAGACTCTAAACGAAGATTCATTAATTTTCCTAATTAATCTAGAGTCAAAATAAATTATTAAAATTAATTAGAACCTAAGATTGCTTAGATTAGATTTAAATCCCTTTTCTAAAACTCAAGATTTCACTCTTGGAATTTTGAATAGTGTTTTCTCTCTCCAATTCCTTAAATCAAGGAATTGTGTCTAGAATTGTTTATACACTAAAATGAGTTTATAACTCACTAATGATGCAAGAACACTCCTTAATTATGTCTTGACAACCTTGATTACCCATTTTCTCACCTAAACACTTTCTTACAAATTCCTAATCTTAATCCTAATAAAAAATACACCTAAACACAACTCTAAACTACAATTAAAATGCAAGAAAACCCTCCCCATGGCTGATGCAATTTCAGCCCTCTCTCTCTCATTTACAACGCATGTTGAATTGTTTCTCACTCAAAGAACCATGCTTGAAGCCATACCCTGAACCATACCTCACTATACTTTAAACCATACCTCACCATGCCTCAAGACCACATTATCTCACCTCATGGAACTCATGGGCTGCCCATGAGGCTGATGGCCAAAATTTCCTTCTTCATTTGCACCTTCCATTTGCTTCATTTCTCTATAAATAGAATGCCTTGAGGAGCTTGCACCACTTTTAGATCATTTGCTAAGTTTAGGAACACTCAAAGCTTTTCTTTTTCTTTCAAAGTTCTAGTGTTCTTCAAGATCTTCAAAGTTCTTCATGTTCTCCATCTTCTTCATCTTCTTCTTCCATCTTCAAGTTCATCACACCAAGTAGGGATTTTCTTTCAAGTACTACTTTCTTTAAAGTTCTTGTTCTAGCTTCATGTTCATAGTTTCTCTTGGTTCTTTTTAGAACTTCTTTTCTTCTCCTTTTTCTTTCTCATTTTCGGCCATGGGCCTTGAAGTTCAAAGAAATGAGAGCTTGATGATGAGAGTTTCATGATGATGTTCATCACTTGAAACAAACTCTAGAGCTTGATCTTTGTTCTTGAGCAAAAATGTTTCTAGTTCTTCCTTTCTTGAACTCTTGAGAACTCTATCTTTGGTGATGTTTCAAATGGTTTTAAGGACTCAATGAAGAGGTCTCATGATGTTGGTGTTAATATATCATCAAGATCATGGACCCTAGAGTTTTAAAATGTTTCTTTTTCCCTCTTGAAGTTTCGGCCCTTTTCCTTTCTTTTTCTAAGTTTCATGGTTTGATTCTTAAAAATATCATGTTGAGTTCTAAGAACTCTAGACTTTACTTGATCTTGGTTTGATGAGTTTGGGTTAAGGTTTAAGTTCCTTTAAAGTCTTGTTAAGAGCTCTAGAAAGATAAAATGAACTTGCATAATTTATTTTATGCTTGCATTTATATTTACATTCTTGCTATGCACCTTTACTTTCAAGCTATCACCTAAGAACATAAAGATTAAAATGGAACTTGCATCATCACTTAATTTAATTCTCAAAGCCTTTCTATTTTGGCCTTAAAGTCGATTGTTGCTGGGCCTAGAACACTAAAATAAAGAATTGAACTTGCATCATCACTTAATTTAATTCTCAAAGCCTTTCTATTTCGGCCTTAAAGTCGATTGTTGTTGGGCCAAGAGCACTAAAATAAAGAATTGAACCTTGCATATTTACTTTCAAGCTTGCACGTTTAAGTTCATGCTTTGCATGTTTACTTTCAAGCTTGCATGTTTAAGTTCATGCCCCGCATATTTACTTTCAAGCTTGCACGTTTAAGTTTATGCCTTGCATATTTATGTTAAGTCATCACTTTATTTTGTAAGCAAGATTAAAAATGAAAAGCATGAGCACGTTTATTTTATGTCATAACTTAAGAACCTAGAGCTCAAAGACTTGCCCATTTCATTTCAAGTTAAAGTTTAATGTGAATGCATTCTTTGAATGCATGTCTTCGGCCAAGTAGTGATGATGGACTTGTAATAAGTTTTCATCTAGCTACAAGGACCAATAGTCTATGTTCTAAGTTTTTCTTAAAAGCTTTACAATCTTTACAAGGTTATGTTATCATGAGATATGACTTTATTCCCTCTTAGAAGATGAAATATATTTTGGTCACTGACCTAAGGCTTCTCTTAGCCTCTTGATGAATTAAAATGATTTGCAAAGAGTTTTAGAAATTCTAATTTGATGCCAAGAGAAACTAGTTGACTTATGTACCTCGAAATGTCAATTTAATTCTCTTACCGAAGCTCCATGATTTCGGTTCTGTCATGATGAGTGTGATGCTGTATGGTGATGTTTTGATGTGTGAAAATATCATATGATGATGTAGAAATGATTCTATGCATAATAGGTAAGAAACTAGCTAACTAGAAATACCGTAAAGCTAGAATTTAACATAGTTTAGGTCCATTTATTTTTGGGACTTATCCAAACTATTTTAATGGGAACATAATCAGATTAGGATTGTTTAGACATGAAAAACTTGGTAACGTTTGGATTAGAATTGAATTTTAGCACCTATAGAGAAACTAGTAACTAGAAAACTGTAAAAATGCAAATGTAGAACTCTTAGAACATTTAGTTTTCTGGATTCTGTCCAGCAACATTACAACATGATAAATGTGATTTATAATTAGTTCTTAAGCATAGAAATGTCTTATAATTGATTTAGATTTAATTTATAGCGCCTTAGGCGAAGACGGAACCGAGAAAGGGTCTAAAACGTAAGTTCTAGAACCCTGTAACCACAAGTTAGAAATTCTGCCCTATGTTTTTCAGATTTGAATATGAACATGAGGATTAGGAATGATGATTAATTATGAGCCCTTAGGTGCATAACATATGAATGACGGATGTTAGAAAACTATATCTCAAGATTAAGACCCGTAAGGGTCAAAGCATAAGCTACCGTAAGGGTAAGCGTTTGAATGTTCTATGATGATGCATGTGTTATGTGAAGGATGATAATGAATTTTCAAAGTGGCTTGTGGACGTATGAGAATGATTATGATTTGATGTCTTATGATGATGTTGAATGGTTATGCATATCCTACAAGTTTCGTGGCATAAAGCAAAGTTTGAAGGAAATCCGGTGAACGCCATTATGCTGCCGAATTTCCCATCAAACTTGAGAATTTGAGAAAAGTTTGTGAAAACTCCTGGGTGACACCGATTCGGCCGAGCACCCCCAGGAAAGGTTCTGGGTGACACCGGTTCGGCCGAGCACCCCCAGAACAGATGTGACATAACACTGAGACGCATTTCTCCCGCTACGGTGGGGAGGAAACAAAGCCGTGAGGGTATTGACATTGAGCTTGCCAAAGCGGACAATTCGCTGTGTACTAGATACCAGTAGAGCGTTTCAAAGAAGGAAATAATCCTAAGATAGGTGATCCAAGAAAGTTATGTATACCCCCTCTATTAGCCCATATTAAATCTAGTGACGACTAGTTAGGATTGAGCTCATTCCTAGGCGATAGGTGAGATGTAGTTTGGTGACCAAATTATCGCCGGGCCGGTGAATCGGTTGGACTTTTGGTGGATATGTTAAGAGGGTGGTCTTTAAGAAAAAGAACTTAAGAGTTTTACTTATGAGAAAGATGTCACAAGAAAAGTACTATGCCTTTTTATGCCGCATATATGATTTATGTTTCTTTATGATGTGCCCAAGTATTGCGATTTTCGTGTTAATGTGCATATGGTATTGTCATGCATTCATCAAATATCTGTTGCATTCATGTCATTAAGACACATACTAAAAGACACCCACTTCGGATAAATAGATTTGTAAAGCCTAAAACCAATCCTTATGCATGTACACCATTTTCATAATTAAAACCGAGGTGGCTGGGGACGACGACGATGACACTAGTGTTAGAGTCGGGAATCCCTACTGAGAATCTCGAATGAGTTTCTCATCCCTTCCTTTTCTTTCGTGTCGTCTCTAGATGAGGATTACAACGAGGTTCGTGACTTCTTCTGAGGCTCGCGCTTAAGGGACACACTAGCAGACGGAGCAGAGGGTCGCTGCGGGAGCATAGATAGCTTAGCTTTTTGGGTTGACACTTATTCAACCTCATAGGTGGATAAGGATGACTTCACATATATGGGCGTGTTTTGATGTAAATGATGGTACAATGATGTTAGTAGTCTATGTATCTATGAAGATATGATGATATTATGATTGTTATGTATAATACTGTTTCATGATTATCAATGGTGTGGTTACTTTTTCTTGCATGTTATGGTTATGACGAACGTTAGGTTAGTGCGCGGCTCACGTTTTGCTTTCAAGTTTCAAAAAGAAAAATTTATTCGTATTTTTCGCTAAGTATTTTAATGAAAGGTTGTAAGGAATGAGACTAAAAGAGTAATAGACTAATGATTAACCTAAATATGTTCTAGAGTATTGCGTTAAAAATTAGGATGTTACATAAGTTCTTGTCTAGCATATTTGCTTTTCATCACTAAAGAATGTAAAGATCTAAAATAAGAGCTTGTATATCACCTAATTAATCTTGAAGCCTTTCTATTTCGCCCTTAAAGTTGATTGTTCCTGGGCCTAGAGCACTAAAATAAAGAATTGAACTTGCATATTTAAATTTTAAGTCTTGCATATTTATTTCAAGCCTTGCATATTTATATTTCAAGTCTTGCATATTTACTTTAAAGTTCTCACTTTACTTTATAATGAAAGAAAAAAAATGAAGCGCATAACATATTTACATTTTGTCATCACTTAAAGACCTTAGAGCTGAAAGACTTGCCCATTTTATCTCAAGTTAAAGTTTAATATGGAAGCATTCTTTGAATGCATAATTTTGGTCATGTAGTGATGATGAACTTGGAATGAGTTTCATCTAGCTACAAGGGCCAACAATCTAAGTTTTAAGGTTTTCATAAGCCTCATAAATTTTATGAAGTTAAGACCAACAAGATTTATGAATTTAATCCTCTTTTAAGGAGGAATTAAGTTGGTTACTGACCTAAGGTTGTTTTTAGCCCCTTTGGTAAAATAAAATGATTTGCAAAGAGCCTTAGAAGTCCTAAATTGGTTCCAAGAGAAATTAGCAACTTATATGCTTTAGAAAAGTCAAAATTGTGTATCTTTTTGGGGCTTGACATTTCAGTTCTGCCATGATGAGTTTGCTGCTGTATGATGATGTTATGATGTGTTAGAATGTGTGAAAATTTTATATGATGAGGTAGGAACACTTCTATGCATGATAGGAGAGAAACTAGCTTCATAGAAAAAAAGTAAAGTTGGAATTTAACATGAGTTTAATCCCTTTAATCCTAATCAATGCCCAAACTGTTTTAGTATGATAACAATCAGTTTAGGATTTATTAATCATGAAAAATTTGGTTACATTTGAAGTAGGATTGAATTTTAGCACCTATAGAGAAACTAGTAACTAGAAAACCGTAAAAATGCAATTCTAGAACTCTTAGAACATTTAATTTTCTGATTCTGTACAACACCCTTATAATGTAGTAAAAATGATTTATAATTAGTTCAAAGGCTTAGGGATACCTCATAATTGGCTTAGATTTAATTTATAGCGCCTTAGACGAAGACGGAACCGAGAAAGGGCCTAAAACGTAAGTTCTAGCGCCCTGTAATCATAGATATATAATTCTGCCCTTGGAGTAAGGTGCTGCCCAAGTTTATTAAAGAACATAAGTGATAGTAAGATTTGTTAGAAGAGAATCCTTAGGTGCATAAAAAGTCAGTTGGGAATGATAGAATAATTACATCTCAAGATTAAGGCCCATAAGGGTCAAAGCATAGGATAGCGTAGAATCAAGAGCATAATGAGTTTCAATGTTACATGTAGATGTATGTTTTATTTGAGAATGATTATGTAAATGTATGAAATTATGATTGAGAATACATGTTCTAATTGTTTACGTTGCATAAAGCAAATTTGGAAGAAATCCGGCATGCCGCTGTTATGCTGCCGAATTTCTGACAAATTTGGGAACTTAGAAAGTTTTTGAAAAACCCATGAGATGTTCTTAAAAAGAGATGAGGTAATAAGATATGTTCTTGGATGACACCGGTTCGGCTGAGCACCTCTAAAGAACTCATGTGACATCGGTACCAAGATGTATTCTTGGGTGACACCGGTTTAGCCGAGCACCCCCAAGAAATGCCCCCTAGCCCGTACTAGATAGTCGGGATTATGATTATGATACGATTATCGGGATTGATAAGTAAGAACTAGTGACGACTAGTTAGGTATGAGCTCATAACCTAGAGATGTGACACGCTCTGGGTGACACCGGTTCGGTCGAGCACCCCCAGAGCGAATGTCTTTTTAGGGTGGCCCATGAGAAAGTAAAGTATGATAATTATGTCACAAAGTTTCCCACCTGAGATTTTAATTGCCACTTTATGCCATTACTATGATGTTACTTATTATTATGATGAATATTCTTGCATTAAGTAGTGCCATGCATACATTCTTTACTATGTTGCATCCATGACATTGAGAATCATTCTAAAATGAATGGACCTTGGCCAACTATGTTTTGAAACTTAAAAATGAACTTGGTACATGCTCACTTATTTCATACACTAAACCCAAGGTTCCTGAGGACGTAGATGATGACACTTAGATGGGAGGTTGCCCTACTGAGTTTCTTTAACAAGATTCTCACTCCCTCTATCTTTTCTTTCCGTCACGTCTTCAGATGGCGACCTTCGTGCTGTACATTGACACCCCCACCTGAGAGGTGCACTACGACCCGGAGCACAGGTTGTATCATTTTGAGGAGAGTTGCACACTTCGAGTGTTTATGTTTTTGGGACACCCCTTTTCTCACCCTGTACATAGCTATCAATTTTCTTCGACTTCCCCGTATGGCGACGACATGATATTTGAGCGAGCACGAACACACAACGAGAAGGCGCTCTGCATGTACTTCGCTGAGTCCGCCGCCCATGACTTCCCCGACTATGTCCCCCGTTCGAGGTATTCAGAGACTGACCCATCAGAGGATCCACCCACCCATCCATACTCCGAGAGTTCCGCCCCTACGCCCCCCATTGAGGGTGGAGGGTAGCGAGGAGACAGTCACATAGCCAAGGCTGGCTCGGAGGTAGTCCATGCCCAGCCGCAGCGAGTGCCTACTCTGGATGAGCTTCGTCCGTGGATCGGCTATATCCCACCCCATCCGAACCGCTAGTGGTAGAGGTGCTCGAGGAGTGATAGTGTACACACCACACGTAGATTAGGGTAGCCTTCTTTTGTTCTGAACGGTTGCCCATTTTAGGTGCACTAGGGTGTGGGTGTCTTCCATTTTTAGATTTCCATGTATTTTCTATTTTCAATTGTATTTGTTTTATGTTGTACTAAACTAAGTCCTACTTTTGAGTGGGCATATTACATATCCATTTATGCAGTTTGTTTTATTATGTTGCACAATCACATGCTTCATGATCTGATGTTTATGACGTGTTTGTTTGGATTTGTGTTTTATCGCTGCTAGGCTTCATAGTTTGTTTCATCACTCATCTCATCGCGTGGCTCTCACTTTGTTTTCTTAATTCAAAAAAAAATTTACCCGTATTTTTCGCTAAGTATTTTAAAACAAAGAGGAAACTATGACGTAATAGACTAATGGTTAACCTAAATATGTTCTAGAGTATTGGGTTAAAAATTAGGATGTTACACCTATTGTAGGGGTGATCCTAATGATTACATGCTCTCCCTCTTGGAATTCCAGTGGCTTTCGCTGCTTTTTTGCATAACTTTACTGTCGACTTTGAGCAGTATGGATTCTATCCTTAATCTTCTTGATCTGTTCCATTGTTTCCCTTATAGTCCTAACATACTTTGCTCACCTGGCTCATACCAATACAAAGGGGATTGACACTTGCTCCCATATAAAACCTCATACGGTGCCATATCGATACTTCCATGATAACTGTTGTTATATGCAAACTCGATCAATGGCAGGTATTTATTGTAACACTCTCCTAAAATCTAAATTATTTGACCTTAAATAATTATTTTGGACATCATACATTTGTAGAATTTTTTTTTTCTATGAATGTTTATTATTTATGGTCGTATATCGGAGTAATGTATATCAACTATAATTCATGTACCTGGTAGGCTCCCAGGAAAGAGAGGTAGGTTACAACGGACACGCTTAAATACCAAGTCTTTCCTTAGCCAGAACCTTTCCAAACTACACATTCATAGTGATACACTTACATCCAGTGACCTAAGGATGATTTTTAAATGACAAAGAATCTATCTTAATACTATTATTTATTAATCACTAATTCCCACAGTTTAGACAACTATCATCTATAGAAAACATACTTCATTGCCAATATCAATTCATAAGGTACAGTACACATTAAATATTCAAGATACATAAAGAAAACTTCAATACAACAATATGACATATTCCAAGTCTGGTAACATATAGTAAAAATTCTATCTAGCACACATGATAGAATCTGATTATTTAGAAGTTAAGTCCAAGGCTACATCCATTTCATTGCTGATGATGATCCATGCTATCTGGAAACATCAAAGAAAAAGGGTGAAAGAAGTCTCCCAGTAGGGTGATGTTTCTAGGGGAGTCCTACTTCATCCCAAAAAGGCTAAGAGTAATGCAGGAGTGCAGCAAAATACAATCTTTCATATTAATTCAAATTATATTTTACTATTGTCAAGCAAGATGGAAGTGCATAATATCAATCATAATAAAATACAGTAGAAGAAGTGTAAGTGTAAAACTCCCTTTTTTTTAATATCACGTTTCCTTTTAATGGTTATAATCTGCAAGGTTTGCTTCATATTGGATCTGTGAGAGCTCTCATTACTAAGGCGTCCCCTAGTCAGATCAGTGAATGCCAAGTCCTTGTCTGCTAACACGGCGGGGCCCGAGACATCACTGCAATATACACCAAGTCCTTGTCCGCTAACATGGTGGTCCCGAGGTGTCATTTAACAACTGCAAGACTAAGTGTTTACTAAGTCCTTATCTGCTACCAGGCGGGGCTCGAAGTATCACTTATTCATGTATCTCTTTTACATAGTGCATATAGAATTCATAAACTATGAAAATTACATAAAGTTTTCACAATTTCTTTGATATTCACATACAGACCATAAGATTTTCCATATTTTCACATAAATCCAAACAACATAGGATTCTTAAAATATTAATAAAGCCTATTTTTCTTTGTAATTATCAATGAAGCACCAAATCACACCATTATAATAAACTTACTTTCTTTATAATAAAATATGCTTATCTTAGTTTTAATCATGCAATAATTCAATTTCAAATATTCATATAATAACTTTACTAATTCCATAGGTCTATGTACATACAAAAATTATTTTTAAATCTATCTTTAGAAAATATATATATATATGGTAAAAATATTTTTCATTTATATAAAAATATGATCATAGAGCAAAGTAAAAGAGCAATTGAATCTTTCAAGAAATATTAAAAAATATAAACAAAATTATACCCATTAGAAAAACCACTTCAAGCAAGAAACTAGCTAATTTACATGCTATATTCCTAATGGGACCATAACTTAAAATCTTTGTAAATAATATTTCCTTGTGTTAATAAATGTATAATCATGTCAAATATTTATAGTCCAAGGTCCCTAGTCCAATTTCCATAATTCAAGGTCAATAGTTCAAGGTCCATAGTTTGAGTCCAAATATAATGATCATAGCTGTCTAAATCAAGTCCAAGTGAGTCTTAAAGATTCATAATAGTCCATATAATGTTTATAGATTCATAAGTTCCTAGTAAAGATCATGATTAATATAAATATATATATTTTTTGTGTCTTTTTATATCTTATTAAGTCTTAATGGTCCCAGAAGAAACATAACACATAAACCAAACTAAATACTACATGCTCAAAGGTTTAGAATTCATTCATTATAATGAATTAAATAAAACACTTTTTATAAATCAAAAATATTTTACAATCAATACATAATGAGATCAAAACCAAGTTATATCACCTTAAAATACCACAACTTATGCTCAAGGCTTTATTAATTGAAAATACATGTTTTAACACATTAAAACGAATTTACACAATATTTAGATATTTGAAGAAAGCATAATCAAAATTTAAGAATGATCTTTAATCATAATTTTCAATCACATAAGTAGATAATAAATATGCATCATATACACATAGTTTAAGTATTTTATGTCACCACTTCAAATCATTCAAAGATATTAAAAACAATAAACATAAGTTTTGAATATCATATAGCACAATATCATACAAAAAAAAATCACACATGAAGCTTAGAAGTGAAAGAAAACCCCTACTTGTTCTCGGAGCTTTAAAAACGTAGTTACACCAAGGCTAAACTAGCAACTTCTTCAATTTCTCTAAGCCTTTTCTAAGGGCTAAAATTCATATATAGGGTTGTGAAGTGTTGGTGTTGGATGATGATAAGAAGAGATGATGGTTTAGAGGTGTTTTTGCTAAAATTTTGTAACTATTTTTTGTGAAAAATAAAGGAAATGAAGAGAGAAATGGTGACTTCAATTTTTGATAGATTTTAGGCTGAAAAATGAAGTGTGGAGTTGTGTTTACAGGTGTGCTATTTATAGAGAAAGGCTAGGATTAAAATATTAATAATTTCATAATTTATTTGTCATGTTTAATTAGTTTAATTAATTAAATATCAAAGTTAACATTAAATAATTTAATAAATTCTCAATTATCATTTAAAGACATACTAAAATGTTAGTGACATGATTTAAAGACATTTATTAAATTTTAATATATTTACATATAATTTAATAATCAATTATTCAAAATAAGGTAAATTTGCTTAAACTAGTCAATCTTAATTAAGTTAATTAATTAGTAAATAATTTTATTTTATTTTTTTTAACCAAATATCATCATAAGGTTATTAGAGATGTAATACATGGATTCACGAAATTCATACAAATTTTTATAATCATTTGTATTTTATTTGGTATTTTAAACTATTACTAGTTTTATTAGAAATTAATTAACTAATAATTTATTTAACTATCATTAAATTATTATTATCTTTTTCTTTGATAGCCCATATGTCTGAATATTATCTCTAATAAAGTTGTAAAGGTTGGCAAGTTGTCTTGAATGATTAATATATGAAAATGACAAATTTTACATTTTTTTATCTTAAAGTTATATATACTAAATAATTCATAAAATAATCATGAAAATTATTTTTTTTCTAGTCTATTATCAATAACATATATTTACCTTATTTATACATTATCTATAATTTTTATAAATTTTTTGTATAATTTTTAATATTTTTTTATGTATTTTCACCTTAGTTTAGTCCATTTTTAAATTAATTAATATCTAATTATCTCTAAATAAAATATTAAAATTTTTTTACAGCCTTCCAAGTGGGTTTTGATCTGTCCAAAGTGATAAGGGAACAAGCTCACCATTTTTGAAAGTCTTAGTCAAAAATGGTTAGCTTTGGAAATATCTTTCACTTTCAAATATATATTATTATAAATATTATTATTTTTTGATGAGACTGATTTCTAGACAATTCTAGGTGTCATGTAAGAATATTATTGAGATTAATCAAGATTTATAAAAATTATCTTAAAGCTTTGAGTAGTTAATTAGATATTTTAAGCTTTATTTAAGTCAAAATTAGTTAAATAAATATTAAAGTGATTTTTAATACTATCTATGGTCTAATGAAAAATCCCATTTCGTGGTCCTCTTTATCTAATATCATAAATCAGTTAAAAAAAAATTATAAGACTTAAAATTTTTTCTAGGATTTTTCGGAGCTTGTTTTACATCCTAAATTAAGTTATTTTTGTGTAATAATACTAATATTATACAAATTTACCAAATATTGATATTTATCATCAAAATTATTTTTAGAAATATATTTATAATTTTTTCTTTAATTTTTTTTTGATACTTTCTAATCTTTTCTAAGGTTCTAGTTAGCTTTATCATCAATGACATTTTTGTAATTTTATAATAAGAAGTTACATTCTTTATATAATCTATGATTACCCCTGAATATTTCTTGCTAAAAATAGATCCTCAAGTTATTTAATAAAAAGCTATAATAATGTAATGCTATATTAAGAAAAATTAGGAATGTTACATTTATCCCAACTTCCCCTTTGGTCCAACACACATGCCCTCAACATATCCTCTAGTGTTTGTATGGTTCTCTTTGATTCGCCATTTGTTTAAGGGTGGTAAGCCGTGCTTAGGCACAACTTCGAACTAAACACCTTCTGAAAAACTCCCCAAAAATGTGACGTATCTCGATCTAAGATTATCGTCGATGGAACTCCATGTAACTTCACGATCTCTTGAATATACAACTGGGCTAGCTTATCCGAGGAATAAGTCACCTTAATAGGTAAAAAGTTGGCCGACTTAGCCAGTCGATCCACAATCACCCATATGATGTCATGACCTGCTTGGGTCCTAGGTAGCCCTGTCATGAAATCCATCGAGATGTTATCCCATTTCCATTCTGGAATCGACAAGGGTTGCAACATTCCAGAGAGTCTTTGGTGCTCAATCTTCACCTTTTGACAAACTAAGCACTTGTTCACCCATGTTCCCATGTCTCGCTTTAATCCGGGCCACCAAAACATTTTTTTCAAGTTCTGATACATCTTGGTATTACCAGGGTGAATGGTGAAATGACTTTTATAAGCCTTCTCTAAAATTTGCTTTTGGAGGTCACTACTCGCCGGTACACAAATCTGGCACTCAAACTTCTACATCTTATCAGCTCCTTAGGTGAAACCTTTCAACTTTTCTACCTTTACTACCTCTAAGGTCTCCTCAAACGCCTTATCTTCTTGTTAAGCTTGAATAATTCTTTCTTTGAAGTTATTCATTACACTAACATGACACATCTTCATGCTCTCAGTGGTCAATGTCATCCCCAAGTTCAGGTCTCTAAACCTCTCAATCAACTACGTCTCCTTCATCATCATGTATGATAGGTGTAATGACTTTCGACTCAAGACATCAACTACAACATTAGCCTTGCTGGGATGATATTTCAACCTAAAGTCGTAGTCCTTTAAGAATTTCATCAATCTTCTCTGCCTCATATTCAACTGCTTCTGATCAAAGAAGTACTTGAGACTCTTGTGATCGAAGAACACTTCAAACTTTACTCCATACAAATGATGTCTCCACACCTTCAAAGCAAACACAATTGCCACCAACTCTAGATCACGGGTGGGGTAGTTTGCTTCATGAGATTTGAGTTGCTTGGATGCATAGGCTACCACTTACCTATTTTGCATCAACACATAACCCAAACCTTTCCCCGAAGCATCACAATATACGTCGAAGGGCACATTGGGGTCAGGCAATACTAACATCGGGGTTGTCGTTAACTTCACTTTTAGCTCTTGGAAATTCTTCTCATATTCTAGAGTCCAAACAAAAGGGGCATTCTTCCTAGTAAGGAAATATGAGAAAATCCCTTAATAAACCTACGGTAATAGCCAGCCAGTCCTAAAAAATTTCATATCTCCATTACTATGGTTGTTCTCTCCCAGCTCATCACAGTCTCTATCTTACAAGGATCCACTGCGATACCTCCTTTTGACACTACATGTCCAAAGAATTTCACTTCCTCTAGCCAGAATTCACACTTAGACAACTTTGCATACAACTTTTTTTCCTTCAAAATCTCTAAAGCTGTCCTCAAATGATGCTCATGCTCCTTGTGGGTCTTCAAATAGATGAGTATGTCATCTATGAAAACAACTACAAACTGGTCTAAATAGGGTCTAAAGATCCTATTCATGTAGTCCATGAACACAACAACAGTATTAGTCGGTCCAAATGACATCACTGTAAACTCAAAATGGCCGTATTGAGTCTGAAAGGCCATTGTGTGTATGTCCTCATCCCTTACTCTAATCTAATTATATCTTGACCTCAAATTGATCTTTGAAACCACAACCACTCCCCTCAACTGATCCATCAAATCATCGATCCTAGGCAATAGGTACTTGTTCTCACTGTCACTCGATTCAACTGCTTATAGTCTGCACAAAGCCTCATACTCCCATCTTTCTTTTTACTAAACAAAACCGGGGCTCTCCATGGTGATGCACTAAGTCTCACAAACTTCTTTTCCAAAAGCTCCTCTAACTGAGTCTTCAACTCGGTTAACTCTAGGGGTGACATCCTATAAGGTGCTACGGATGTTGGCCTTGTCCCTGGGACCAACTCTATTGAGAATTCTATCTTTCTTACCGGAGGGAACTTAGGTATCTTATCAGGAAATACCTTAGGATAGCCTCTCACTATAGGCACTTCATCAATGTTCTTCTCAAAGTTTACCTCATTAGTGGCTAGGAGAACATATCCTGTACTTTCTTTCCCATAACAATTGACTTCTACAACATTTACGTAAAGACTTAGAGATTTACTAGGCACATTAGGGATAGGAAGAAAAATGACAGATTTTGTATAACAATTTAACATTCACAGTTAGCGTAAAGCTAATCGATGCCGAGAATCATGTCTAGACCATGCATAGGTAAACAAACTAGATCTAGAATAAAAGGTCTACCTTCAACAATGAAATGACAATTCAAGTAATATCTACAAGTCCTAATAGGTTTACTAGTGGGTGTAGATATAGTAAAATCAAAAGGAATTCTAACACGTTCAATTGCAAAGTTTTGGCACTAGCATGTGATATGAATGAATGAGTTGCACTAGAGTGAAATAGTATAATTAATGTCCTACCGTTCATTTCACACTTACCTTATATGAGGTTTCTAGACTTCGTTGAGTCTTCTGCATCAAGGGTAAAGACCCTCCCTTGACATTGTGGTCTGTGGTTAGGGGCCGGCGGGTTCCTCTTCAGGCACTCTCTAGCGTAGTGACTAGGCTTCCTACACTTGTAACAAACTCCTCGGCCCACCAAATAAGGTCGATTTCTGTGTGACTTCCCACATTTGGGACATACAGTAGCAAGTGCAAGTCTTGGAGGTGCAATCAGGGCTCTCTGGGGTGCCTTGCCCTTGGGACCACTAGATCCCCTATGATGCAAATTCCCCTTGGGGCCTTGTGGCCTGAACTACCGTCTAAATAGTGGCTTAAACCTCGGGGCATGCATGCCAGCCTCTTAGTGAAATTCTCAGCCCTTGCCGCACTTAGCTTCTTGTGGCCATCCTCAGTGATGTGGCACTTGTTGACTAGGGTAGGGAAGTCCCCAATCTCCAAATGTGCAACAGCGACATTGATCTCCACCTTGAGCATAACCTCATACTTGACACACTTCTAGAATTCATTGGGGTTCCCTTGAAAAATTCTAGAGAACTTAATTAGCTCCTCGAACTTCGCAGTGTACTACACGATACTCATATCTCCTTGTGTTAGTTTCATGAATTCTACATCCTTGGCATTCCTTATGGATTCCAGAAAGTAGTTCTTGTAGAAGCAGGTCTTGAACATCTCCCAGTTGATCAAGGTGCCAGATGCCTCCAATAGTCCTCAGGTACCAGTCTACCAAAACTCAGCATCCACCTCCAGCATGTAGGTAGCAAAAGTCACCTTCTGCTCCTTGGTGTAAGTAATCACCGAAAAGATCTTCTCCAGGTTCTTAATCCAGTTATCAACTTGGTTTAAGTTCAGAGCTCCTCTAAACGGTGGCGGGTTTGCCTTGTGGGATTCTCCAAATCAGGCATACTCGAGTCCCTTAGTAGTGTTAGGGCCATGACCAACTTTGCCTTGATGGTCAATCTGTTCAAACATCATTTGCATGGCCCTTGCCATGTCCCTGAGGGCTTCAACAGTCTCTTTACTCTGATCGCTTGTGCCCAAAGTCCTATCCTGTTATTGTCGCACCATTGGTTCCTAAGCACTCAAAACAGCAAATACTGAGGTGATCAGGCTTAAAACTCCATGTAAAGTAACCTAGTTACCATGGTATGTACACACACACAATAGTTATGCATTTTTACTTTATAGCTTATCCTATTGATAAAGTAACTACACATGACGTAACTATCATATCATGCGTAAGAAGCATAGTCAATCTAATCCTCAGGCTTTGTGAGAACTGAACTGCTCTGATACCAAAATGTAACACCCTAATATTTAACCCACCATGCTTAGGCACATTTAAGTTAATTATTAGTTATTACTCTTTTGTTCCAGTTCTTAACTTAAACTCTTGGAAATACTTTAGTGAAAATACGGGTCAATTTTTTTTTTTGAATCTTTAAAAGCAAATTAGGAGCTACATATACTAAATAAATTATGTCACTCATCTTGTGTATAAGAAGAAAAGGAAATAAAAATATATCGCAAGCATAAACGAAATACAAGCACCATACTATCATAAGCATAAACATATCATCATATAATCATCAATATCATATGTTCCTTTTTGGGCACCAAAATATACATATATGTAATAGCATCCTACCCACCAATAAAGGTTGGGATAAATACAGTCATCCAAAGTAACATAAACAGTATGCAAAGGAAAGCTAAATACAAGCTAACAAGTCTTCTCATCCCCATTACTCCTACTAGGGCGCACCTAGGGCAGATAACCTCTAATAAACAAAAAGCAAAAAAAGGCTATTCTCTCCATGATATATGCATAGGCGCTCCATGAGGTCTGCTGCCAACTCCTACAGCTGTCACTCTTGGGAGGGAGGAAAGTAACCAATTCAACGGACCAACTCGTTGGGTATGGCAAGACAATGGGCAAGTCGGATGTGGGCACCTTCGTGTGGTCAAGTGGCTCCCCTACGAGCATGCTGAACTCCTCGCATGGGCTGTGTCACCATACACTTTCCCTTGCTACTACCCTTTATCTCTATGGGATCAGTGGGGGCAGAACCATCAAAAGAAAGCCGGGCGGGTGAATCCTCGGACGAGGTTGACAATGGTCTAATCTGATGAGGGGGTAACTGGAGTATGTAGACGAGAAAGTCATGGATAGCTGAAGCAGCTGGGAAGGTATAGGGAATCTACTCCACACGTGGTTGGGTTCACTCGAAGATGATCTCATCAGTAAAAAAGGCAACAGTGGAAAACTTAAAACTAGTAATTGGATGCACAAAGGGGTGATCTAAAATGACAAACAGGCGGACAACACAATGACTAACAAAGTAATAAGTCTGGTGGACAGGATCGAAGTGCATCTCCCAGGTAGGAGCATCAACGTATATCACAAATGTCGCCATCTACCTCTAAAGATAAGACGAAAAAAAAAAAGAAAGAGGGAATGAGAAACTCATACAAGAATCTTAGTAGGGCTTTTGCCTCCTATCATGTGTCATCATCTTTGTCCTCAGAAACCTCGAGTTTCATTATGAAATAGTGGGCATATATGTAAAGTTTATTTATTAAGTTCCAAATACCATTAATCGAAGGCCTGCATATTTTGGAATGAATCTTAATGCATGAATGCAGCATACTAGGTCATGAATGCATGTCAATGCCACAAGATATCAAAGGAATCCTATTAAATGGTCATATCATAAAGAATGTAAACTCTTTTAGCATGATCCTTTCCTCATTAATTTTTTAGTGACTTAAACTTCTTATTCTCTTTTCCATGGGAGCCACCCTATTTTTTCTTCTTTGAGAGTTTTAGGTTATGAGCTCATACCTAATTGGTTATCACTAGTCTACACTTATCCTCTCAATAAGCTGATTCCCGACTCCCATAGTGTGGAATAAGGAGCATAGGATCACCTTTCATAACCTTTAATTTGGGGAGTCTAAAGGATCACCTTATTCGATCACATCTCCTAACCTTTAATTTTGGGAGTCTAGAGGATCATTTCTATGTGTTTTATGTCACCTTAACCTTAGTGTGTTATCTAGAGATGGAATATATGAAATATCATAACTTATCATTTAACATTTCATGCCCATAAAACACTTAGGTCATGCACCTTAATTATTCAGGCATAATCATAACATGCCACAATATATAATGTAATTGATAACATAAGCATTCATCACAATCTTTCCATATATCCATATCAATCAATATCTTATAGTAATAAACATGCTCCTACTCAGTACATCGGAATTCAAAGACCGAACTTAGCTAATGCATATGCTATGGTCAATAGGATATATACAACTTACTAGAGATAATTATTTACATAATTCAAAGATCAAGCATGCATAGTCATCAATTCATGTTATTTCAAGTGGAAACACAGTCATTTGGACATTTCTGGGTCTGGTAATTAATTACATGAGCTGCTAATCGATTACACAGGTTAATTTTTCAAAATAGACATTGTCAACCTACTGGTAATTGATTAAATAAGATATGTAATCGATTACCAATGTTAAAAACACATTCTGGGCACAAAGAAACATCCTAGTAATCAATTACAGTGTGGTAATCAATTACAGCATACTAGTAATTGATTATCAAGATGTAAACTTTGAACCTTCAGAAAGTAACTGCTTCAGAAAGTAACTACTTCAGAAAGTAACTACTTCAGAAAGTGTTTTCAAGTGTCTGAAAATTCTCCTTTTGAAAGAGGGATAAAAAAGTGGTATAATTTCACTGTAATTGAGTTTCTCTTTCCCACGTCGCTTCACCTTCAGTCATGTCATATCACTTTAAACCCCCACATCTCTAATATCCTTTACCTTTATCTTCTTGAACATGTCACCTCTTTTACCTTCACCTTTAACTTTATACACTTAACCATTTCATCTTCACATATATCTCACTATAACCTCAACCGCTTTCTTTCTTTCCATAACTATTTCTCTTCAAAACCTCATCTCCGTATCCATAATCGTTCACTTTTACCTCTGAACCCTCTTCTCTCTTTCTTCTTTAACCTTCATCGAGTTTCTTCTTTTAACCTCATCATCTCAAGTATACCTATATACTGCTTTAATGGCAAAAGGAAAGAGTGTGGCTCAATCTACCTCAGTGAAATCATCTGTTCACATGTATGATGATGCTAGCATGCAAGATTGCTATGAAAGATTCTATGTGTTTAGAAAAATGGCACCGGGAAAGTCTTTGAGAAAAGACCTACATGAAGAAGACACCATTCTTGATGAAGTCTTTACTTTCCAGAAGTAGGAGGACTTTCTAGAAATAAATGAACTAATCTTTTCGAGTTAGGTCAATGCCTTTTATTCTCATCTAGAAAGGCCTGCACAATCCTATGTCAGAGGTATGATCAGAGAGTGCTCTATCAAGATCATAGCTCTAGTCTTGCCAAAATCATCAAAGCTCCATGTGATGGGATCATCTACAAATCCTCACTAGATTGGATGAAATCTCTTGGTGTAAATGAAGAAGACGTGTCTAGGTATCTCACTAATTCCATTATGCATAAGCCCAGTGAGATTACCATTGCCATGTTGAGTGCTAGGGTAAGAAAAGTGTATACTGCGATTCAGTTCTCTGTTCTTCCATGGATTGGTAGCACAAATGCTCTCGTTGGAATGGATTGCATGCTTCTTTATTACCTGATGGCAAAAAGAAAAGTGAACCTGCCTATGCTCATTCTAGACTACCTGATGAGTGCCGTAACAATGGAAACATGAAGAACTGTGAGTGTTCCTTATGGTATACTTTTGACAAAAGTACTTTAATGTTTGGACTTCCCTCTTCTTACCAAAAGCTATGAGCTTGTGGAAGGAACCATCTTTATACCTTCCTCCTTCAAAACCTCGAGAAAGAGGTCAACCCTCCAAATAGTTGAGCCAACAAGGCAGAGCCCCAAGACAAGAGGCGAACAAGCTAGAAATGTCTCCCAGAAGTCTGAATCCAAACAAGAAAAGGCAAAAAGGAATAGAAAGCTTGTCTTCATTGAGAGTGAATCTGAAGAAAAGGATGTCCTATTTATCCAATATTATAAAAGAAGGACAAAAAGAAGAGAGGAGGCAGCCACTCAAGCATCAGAAGCTGTGACCAAACCTGAAAAGGTTATCAGCAGAAAGGAGATTGAGCTAGGATGCAAAAAGATGCATAAGAGTATGTGAAGTGTTACTGTTCTATGGGAGAGAGTTAAAAAGTTTCAGGATGAGGGGCATCATGTAACTGTGCTGAATGATAATGAAGAAGAAGAAGAAGCAGAAGAGAAATAGATTGTAACATCATCATCTGAAGAAGAGGGAAGTCTTTTGAGCAATGAGAAGGCCAGACTGAGCGCTATGTCCAACTCTAGGCTCATAGCTAAAAAATATCATATGGGGCCTATTATTGAAGAACTTGATGAGGAGAACTATTCAACATGTTCTATGTAACATCCTTCCAAGTACAGTGTCACCCTTAAGTCATGACAGCGGACTTGAGAGTTGTTACTTATAAATTAGCGGACCTTTCTTAAATAACTATAGCAAATTCGATGGGTTCTTGTAATAACTAGAGTAATTTGATTAAAATATATAACAAAGATACAAAATATTTATTTAATATAAAGTCAATTACATAAGAAAGCTCTAATATGAACTTTAATACATATACAATCTCTATTACATTTACATACATTGACTCCAACTAAATACAGTGAACTAAAATATCAACTACTTCAATCCCGAGTTCTTTCCCGTAGCAGCCGCATCATTCTCTAGATCAACTTGGAGGTGACACGGGAACACAAAACATATAGGGGTGAGAATTATACAATTCTCAGTAGGGTAACTCCCCAAAAACTCAATTATAATGTCATCGTCATTACCCCAGCCATTTCGATTTATTAAGAAAATGTGAGCATGAAACATATAGCAAAAGTTCATTTTAAAGTTATAAATCCATTCTTTCAAAGTGTGTCTCTTTTATTATTCAATCACCTAATTTCCATGTCGCAACCGGGATCGCGATGGGACGATGAAAAAGAATTGATGTTAAAAAATTATGGAGTAGCCACCAAGTTTATTAGAATTTGGGAAAAACATGGAAAAACCCGTTTATTTTGAAAAATGGTCTTTGAAACCAGATTTGAGTTCGGGAGTCGGTTATGTATAGGGAAGGGCAGGCATTTAATCCTACGCACCCCTAGTACACCCGTTCTTAGACAGTACCTTAGTAAGTTGTGCAAATTCATTAATAACCTTTAAAAATAAAAAAAGAAGACAAACATATTTACAATTTACAAATTATTTAAGAAAAATTAATTTTGGCTTGACAGGGATCACCTGCTTCAACGTATCCCCTGGTGCAATGGGGAACTCAAAGTCACGTAGTTCTATACAAAATGGTTTTGAGTTGGTAGATTTTAATTAAAAGCGACGAAAATAAAAAAAAGGGATTGGTTGATTGATTTTAATTAAAAAAAAGCAAATTTTGATTGTCAAATTATGAAAATTCATTTGTGCACAGAATTCAAGTTAACACTAGGCTACTCAATGAACCCTTATGATTTGAATAACAATGAAGGTAACATTTGCTACTCAATCATCGATATTGATCATTGCACAAAGCTTTGTAAAGATTTTTTTTATTTGCTCATTTGAAAGAAAACACAATAAAAAAAAAGGCTAATTTCAATTATGAGTGGACAACATTAATTTAAAGACAAAATTACTTATAAAAATAGGAGCAATATATAATAATTAAAGATTAAAAGAAAATGAAGGATTCTAACTACCTTTTTTTTGTATTTTTAAGGTTTTATACATAAAAATCACCAAAATATTAAACAAATGATTATATCTATCCCTAAACCAATTTTCTTAATTCTACTCAAAAGAAAACAAATCTTTTTTTAAAAAAAATAAAAAAAACTCAAACTAAACTAATTTTAAAACAAGCAAAATTAAAGATTAAACGAACATTGAAAAATTCAAAACTTATTCTAACACTAACTCAAACTAAAAAAAATAAATCTAGAACTCTTTCTTTATATTTTATTAATTTAAATTTTATTTAACCTAATCCTATTTTAATTCTATCCCTAAAATTATTCTACCCATTCCCCAAACATACTCACACGCTCACACACTCTCACACAGACACTCACCCAAACTCATACACACGCGTAAACATACTAACACTAAAACAAAAAGGAAAATTTCACACTTAGCAAAAGGAAGAAAAAACTAAAAAGGAAAGAAGAGAATGAGAGAACAGAGAGTGAGAAGTAAATAGAGAGAGAGAGAGGAAAGGGGAGAGAGAGAGAGAGAGTCCGAAAGAGTGAGGGGGAAAGAGGGAAGCTGTGGCGATGCTGATGCGGCGCGGTGGCCACAGTTGGAGCGGCTCGGGCGGAGGAGGACGGCTGGGTCATGCACGGTGGCCACACGATAGAGGCGGAGGAGAGAGAGAGCGCTTCGCCGTGCAAGGGAGGAGGAAAAGAGGGCCAGTGCTCCGGCGAGAAAAGGGGCGGAGTTGCGGTTGGTGCGAAGACTGCGTGGTGGCACGGTGGCATCGCTGGATCAGCGGAGAGGAGTGGTTAGCCGTGCAGTGCGGTGGCGGGGGATGTCTACGGTGATGCTTACGGCCATGGTGGGGATGGAAGGAGGAGGAAGCCAGTTGAACTAGCCGCGTGTGAGGATCGGGGCGGAGCGGAGAAGGAAGTGGTGCCACCGGTAACCGCCGCGGCGGCATTACTGTTTCCTTTTCTTTCAATTTTCTGCTTCCTTTTCCTTTTTTTTATTTCATTTATGAAATAAGAATCACTAGAATTGGAATTTGTGTATTCACATGGACTGTTGAGAATGATGGATTTAGGTTTGATCTGTGTTTGGCTGGGAATATATTGCTGGATTGAATGGTTTTTTTTTTGTTGGTAGAAGGGTTAGATGCTGGAATTTGGCTTGAGAGTAAAAGATAAACACTCAAGAAAGAAATGAATCAATGATTTGTCATTATTTACCTGTAATTCTGTGATCTTTCTGCTCCCTGTGTTTATTGCAAAAAGTTTTCTGACAAAAGATGGTGATGAAAATGTTTGAGTTGGAAAATTGATTGTCACTGACTGAAGCCCTCTCTTATTTCTCTATTTTCTTGTGATTTTCTTCAATCCTTTCCCCCAGAATCAACCAAAAACTCCCCCTTTATAGCTCGGCTAAGATAATTTTTTGGTCTTCTTGTGATCTGATTGCTGATTTCATGGGATTTTCCTTGATTCTCTAATCTTCACATGCATTGTTGGGTTCTGCCATTTCTAACTTGTTCTTGTTTGGTGCCTACTGTTTTTGACTCCGATGCATGTTTTTTGCAACTTTGTCAGGCACTCGTTTGACTTCTCTATAACCTTGCACGCTTCAGCATCCAAACTTCGTTGTTTTGCTAGGCACCGATTTTTTTCTCTCTTCAGGCTACTTCGATTTTCTTTTCTTTTTTCTTTTTTCATTTTTTAACAATAAAATAAAATGAAAATGAAAATGAAACTAAAATGGGCTACAACAGTTTTTTGGAGGTGAAACGGACTCATTCAATTTTTGTAAAAAAAATCAATGACAACAACAACAACAAAAAACATGATGGGCTTTTCCTTTTTTTTTTTATCAAATGAAATAGGCTTAATAAAATAACTAACACATAAAATGGGTTGAACAACGATAACCAAAAATGAAATGGGCTAAGAATTTTTCAAATGAAATGGATTGAAAAAAAAAAAAGGTTTTTGGGTCGAACAAAATCAGGTGTTCACAGTTGCCCCTCTTTACTTATTTCTTGTAAGATAATATGAAAAACTGAGAAACCTAAGTTTTTTTCATATTATCTTTGTAAGGAATAAGTAAAGACATGAACATAGATTTTGTTCAGTGATGCATGAAATGCAAATGCAAGAAGAATCAAATTCTAACATAGAAAAAACCTAAACATTTGAGCAAACCACATGCAAATTATGCAATTCAGAAACTGACTATGCAAAATTTCAAATAACAAGAGATGCAAGGACCAAACGGACTGACTTGAAATTTACAAGTTAATGGATGCTCATAGCAGATTAAAAACCAACAGGGGTTGACAAGAATTTACAAACTTTGTGACCAACTCAACAATCCTCGAGAAATTCAAGATCTTATGACCAACTGGATATGGGTCAACAAGCAACAGGAAATGAAAAGCATTGCGACCAACAAGATACGGGTCAACAACACATACTCACATTCATCAATTCAAACATCCACACGCGCACGCACACACACACATACACATATGGAATACACGCATGGAGAGAGAGAAAAAAGGACAACGGCGAGAGTGACCGGAAATTTAAAAACCGACTGAGGTTGACAGGAATTTAAAAGCTTATGGGGGCTTGCATAAATGTAAAAGCAGATGAGTGCTGGCAAAAATGTAAAAGCCGACGGGGGCTGACTGAAATTTAAAAGCCGATGGGAGCTGACTAAATTTTAAAAGCCGACGGGGGCTGACTGAAAATTAAAAGCCGATGGGGGCTGACTGAAATTTAAAAGCCATCGGGGATTGACAAGAATTTAAAAGCCAACGAGGGCTGACTAAATTTTAAAAGCCGACAGGGGCTGACTAAAATTTAAAAGCCGACAGGGGCTAACAGAAATTTAAAAGCCGACGGGGGTTGACAGAAATTTAAAAGCCGACGGGGGCTGACAGAAATTTAAAAGCCGACAAGAGCTGACTAAAATTTAAAAGCCGACAGGGGCCAACTCAAATTTAAAAGCCGACAGGGGCTGACTGAATTTTAAAAGCCGACAGGGGCTGACGGAAATTTAAAAGCCGACAAGGGCTGACAGAATTTTGAAAGCCGACGGGGGCTAACAAAAACTTAAAAGTCGACAGGGGCTGACTGAACTTTAAAAGCCGACAGGGGCTGACTGAAATTTAAATGCCGATGGGGGCTGATTGAATTTTAGAAGCCGACAGGGGTTGATTGAAATTTAAAAGCCGATCGGGATTGACTGAATTTTGAAAGCTGACAGGTGTTGACAGAAATTTAAAAGCAGACGGGGGCTGATAGAAATTTAAAAGCCGTTAGGGGCTAACAGAAACTTAAAAGCCAACAGGGGCTGATTGAAATTTAAAAGCCGATGGGGCTGACTGAATTTTAAAAGCCGACAGGGGCTGACGGAAATTTAAAAGCCGACAGGGGCTGACAGAATTTTGAAAGCCGACGGGGGCTAACAAAAACTTAAAAGTCGATTGTAATGATCAACTTTAAAAGTCGACAAGGGTCGATCAAATTTAAAAGCCGATGGTGAGAAATTTAAAGCCGATAGGGCTAATCGAAATTTAAAAGTCGACTGGTTGGATCAATTTTAAAAGCCGATAGGGGCTGACTGAAATTTAAAAGCCAACAGGGGCTGACAGAATTTTGAAAGCTGACAGTCTTGACAGAATTTAAAAACCATCGATGAAATTTAAAAGTCGATGGGGCTATGAAACTTAAAAGCCGATAGGGTCTGATTGAAATTTAAAAGCCGACGGGGGCTGACTGAATTTTAAAAGCCGATAAGGGCTGACAGGAATTTAAAAGCCATCAGGGGCTGATTGAAATTTAAAATTCGACAGTGGTCGATCAAATTTAAAAGTCGACATGTGAATTTGAAAGTCGACAGTCTTGATAGAAATTTAAAAGCCGACGGGGGCTGACAGAAATTTAAAAGCCGATGGGGGCTAACAGAAACTTAAAAGCCGACAGGGGCTGACTGAAATTTAAAAGCCGACGGGGGCTAACTGAATTTTAAAAGCCGACAAGGGCTGACAGGAATTTAAAAGCCGTCAGGGGCTGACTGAAATTTAAAAGCCTTCGGGGCTTACAGAAATTGAAAAGCCAACGGGGGCTAACGGAAACTTAAAAGCCGATAGGGGCTGACTGAAATTTAAAAGCCTTCGAGGGTTGACAGAAATTTAAAAGCCATGTAACCCCCTGGATACTGGTCCACAAGTGACAGGAAAAACAACAATTTGCACACTTTTTCTTCTTTTTTTTTTTGAAAAATAGTTTTACGAAATGACTTTTACCATCTCAAAGCAACCCTTGAGGAAGACTCTAATCGATCAAACTCGTAGCTCATGAATTGGATCCTTTGGCACAGACGAGACTTTTCTTTTCTTCTGTGAATTTTCCCCACTTCCTTCATCATTTTTTCTTCTTACCCAACTTAGTTGAAACTTTTGGATACTCTTGGTGTAATGCTAGTCATTGATGTATTGCTGCAAATATTGTTAGGCTGCATAGTCCATTCTTAGATTCATGCTTACTCGAGACATCATAAATGAATATGCATTTAAAAGAGAGACAAGGGAAAGAATAAATTTTATTGCTTTGTGTATCTGAAACTTCTAAGAATAAAGATAATTTCAAGGGGTTGGAATGGAACAAGAACGAAACAAAATGGAAAACACCACTGTGAGGGACATAAAAAAAGTTTTTGCCCCATTTTCGATTCTTGGTTATCCATTCATTTGATTCCTTGCTATCATGGACTGTCATGATCATCGTATCTGATAACATGTCTTCCAGCCCTTTCTTTTTTCACCTGATTTCCCAGAATTTGGCCCACCGACAATCTGTTTGGTCCTTAGGACTGATTCATCATTGAAAAATTGCCCTAGTATAGGATGCTTAAGATGATGCTCATTATTTTGCCCTAACTTTTGCCTAGGCTGCCCTTGCGGGTTTTCATCCTAGCAGGCATTTTCCTTTTTTGTTACCCTAACTTTTGCTTAGGCCACTCTTTTGAGTTTTCAACCTAACGGGCTTTTTTTTTTAATTTATTTCTCATCCTAGCTTTTGTTTAGGCCACTCTTTTGAGTTTTCAGCCTAACCGACTTTTGTGGCATTTTTCAAGCATAAAACTTTTTGACCGCATTTGCATTGATTGGTCTAGATAGTTCTTGTCCATCCATGTTTTGCAAGATTAATGCCCTTACTGAAAATGCTTGTTTGACAATGTAAAGGCCTTCATAGCTTGGAGCCCATTTTCCTCGTGCATCCTCTTGATTAGGGAGAATTTTTTTCAGAACCAAATCTCTTGGATAAAAATCCCTGGGGCGAACTTTCTTATTGAAAGCTTTAGCCATTCTGCTTTGATACAACTGGCCATGACAAATAGCTGTCAACCTTTTCTCTTCTATCATATTCAGCTGTTCATATCGAGCTTTCACCCATTCAGATTCTTCTAACTCTGCATCCATCAGAACCCTTAATGATGGGATTTCCACTTCTATGGGAGATATAGCTTCCATTCCATACACCAATGAGAAAGGAGTTGCCCCTGTACTTGATCGTATGTTGGTACGATATGCATGCAAAGCATATGGCAGCATTTCATGCCAATCTTTGTAGTTCACCACCATCTTAGCGACAATTTTCTTGATATTCTTGTTTGTAGCTTTGACCGCACTATTCATTTGAGGCCTATAAGGAGCTGAGTTATGATGTTTGATTTTGAAAGTCTCAAAGAACTTCTGAACCTCAGCACCATTAAGATTAGGAGCATTGTCTGTGATAATTCTTTCTGGAATTCCATATCTACAGATAATGTCCCTTTTGATGAATTTGATAAACACCTTCTGTGTGATATTAGCATATGAGACAACTTCCACCCATTTAGTGAAATAGTCTATTGCCACCAAGATGAAACGATGACCATTGGATGCCTTGGGATTAATTGGGCCAATAACGTCCATGCCCCACATTGAGAAACGCCAAGGAGATACCATGTTATGCAATGGAAGCGGAGGAACATTGACTCGGTCTGTATATATTTGGCATTTGACACTTTCGAACATAATTGATGCAGTCACTCTCCATGGTGGACCAGTAATAACCACTCCTCAAGATCTTACGTGCCATCATATGCCCATTAGCATGGGTTCCACAGATCCCTTCATGTACCTCGATCATGATCACGCGAGCTTCATGAGCTTCTACACACCTTAAGAGGGTGCCATCATAATTTCTCTTGTAGAGAACTTCACCATTCAAGAAAAAGGCCATAGCCAGTCGACGAATTGTCTTCTTATTCACTTCATTTGCTCCGACTAGGTACTCTCCTTTTTGAATATACTGCTTGATGTCATGATACCAAGGTTGGCCATCTGGCTCAATCTCCACATTGCTAAAGTAAACTGGTTCATTTTACACTTCTACATGGATAGGTTGGATGCTGGCGTGGACTTCCAATTTAGTCATTACAGCCAAGGTTGCCAAAGTATCTGCAAATTGATTCTTGTCTCGAGTTAAGTGGGAGAATGACACCTCGTCAAATTGCTCAATTAGTCGAGACAAGTACTTCTGATAAGGCATCAATTTTGGGTCCTTGGTTCGCCATTGCCCATTAACTTGATAAATGATGAGTGCAGAGCCTCCAAAGACCTTTAATTCTTTCACTCCCAAATCAATTGCGCCTTGCAAACCATTAGCGCATGCTTCATATTCTACAATATTGTTGGTGCATTCGAAATCTAATTTGATAGAAACTGGGTGTTGCTTCCCAGCTGGCGACACCACTACAACTCCTATTCCACACCCATTCATATTGGCAGCTCCATCAAAATACATCTTCCATATACATTCTTCTTCTTGCTCCTTTTCCTCTACTGTCATCATTTCACCATCAGGGAATTCTGATATAGCTGGTTCACCATCCTCAAGAGCGTTTTCAGCAAGATGATCAGCAATTGCACTTCCCTTGATAGATTTTTGAGTCACATACTTGATATCAAATTCAGACAGTATCACTTGCCACTTTGACATTCTTAATGACACATGAGGACTATCAAATATATATTTCAATGCATCCATTCGAGAGATTAGCCAAGTGGTATAGTATAACATGTACTGCCTCAACCTCTTGGAGGTCTATACCAATGCATAACATGTCATCTCAATTGCCAGGTAGTGGGACTCATAGTCATTGAATTTCTTGCTCAGATAATAAATTGCCCGTTCTTTCCTCCCTGGCTCGTCATACTGTCCTAGCATTGCTCCTATTGATGTTGGTAGCACTGTAAGGTACAGTATTAAAGGACGACCTGGTGTAGGTGGAGTCAAAACTGGAGGTTCCATTAAATAAGCCTTTATTTTATCGAAGGCTTCTTGGCATTCATTATTCCATTCTCTAGGTTGATGTTTCCGCAGTAACTTGAATATAGGCTCGCAAGTGCTAGTCAAATTAGCAATGAATCTAGCAATGTAGTTGAGTCTTCCAAGAAAACTCCTCACTTCTTTTTCATTTTTGGGAGCTGGCATGTAACACCCTAGTAATTAACCAAATACACCTAGGTTGAATCTGATTAATGACTAGACTTTACTCCTTACTTTGGTTCTTTCTTCATAATTTGAAAATACTTAGTAAAATTATGAGCCATTTTTTTTTAAAAAAAAATAATTGAAAACATGAGCCGAGTACAACGTGAACGAGTAAGCGGAGTATAATAAGACGTTTAAGAATATATCACATCATATCACTTTGGCTCCATCATATAACATCCATAAGCACATTATAACATATATTTACATACAATAACCTCACTCAAAGGGTGGGTTATGATCATACATCATTGTCTTATGCAAACCCATAAAAGAAAATATACATAAGGAAATACATGCCCCTAAACTAGATAACTCCATAAGCCGGGAAGGTTATCCTAAAACTAGGGTGCATGAACACACATAAATCTACTAAGAACCTTCTATGGCCACTGTCCTGGAAATGGGGGAATAAATCCGATCCACTGATGAGCTCCCTCGGGAGGGGACACACGAGATGCACCAGGCTGGGGTCGCATGGACGGCCTTCTTGCTAACCTCGGCTGAACAACTGTTTCCTCACTACCCTCTCTTACACGTGTGGGAGTAGGAGCAGAGCTCTCAAAATATACATGAGTAGGAGTGTCCTCTGAAGGATCAGTTTCAGAATATCTCGTCTCGGGAACATACTCTGGAAATCCATGGACAGCAGATGAAGCGGGATAAGAAGGTAACATCCTTTCATCAAGTGAACGTGCATGTTCAAAAACCATTTCATCGCCATAGGGAGAAGTAGGAGAAAATCGATAACTAGGGACAGGATGTGCAAATGGACGACCTATGTAAATAAAAACATGAACTGCGCACCTCCCTTCAAAATGATACGAGTGATGCACCAGATCATAGTGGAATTCCCAAGTAGGGGTATCAACGAACAGGACGAATGTTGCCATTTGAATCTGGAGACAATGACGAAAATAAAGAAAAGGGAGTGAGAATCTTGCTAAAGAATTCTCAGTAGGGTACCTCATTCTACAGTGTCATTATCAAAGTCCCCAGGAACCTCGGGATTATTCTAAAATAGTGAGCATGCAAAGATTCATTTTAAGTTCGGACAAATACTTAACCGAGGTTCATCAATTTTTAATCATGCGTCTTATAATGCATCATAATCTTAACATGTCATATTTACAATGAACTTTTCCTATATCATTACATCATATTCCTCATCATCATTATCAAAATAACATGCATAAAAGAACGTCATATAATATTAGCTACACATGGACACAGTGCACATATTTTATTTCTTTAGTGCCTTAGGTGACTTAAAATCTTATCATCATCATTATTTTCCTTGGGCCACCCTATACTCCACCCTTTTGGGAGTAATTTAGGTTATGAGCTCATACTTTACTAGTCGTCACTAGCATATACTTATCCCTTTTGATAAGCTAAAGTCCCGACTACGCCTTTTGAGAGAAACGGGTTAGGGGCTAAAATCACCTTTTCACCACCTATAGTCGATGGTTCCAAAGGATCATTTTCTTATAAGTTTAAGTCACCATTAAATCTTTGCATGTTATATCACAATACAATTCATAAACATCATAGCATTTTTTCATTTATAGTCTTAAGCTAGAATAATATATATCAACTATAATCATGCATCTGGGAGATTCCCAGGAAAGAGAGGTGGGTCACAATGGACACGCTTAAATACCAAGTCTTTCCTTAGCCAGAACCTTTCCAAATTACACTTTTACAATGATACACTTTCTTCTAGCAACAAAGGTAAATTTTACATAATAAAGAATATTTCATGCATAAGCATTCTCATTATTTGCAACAGCAACTATAGCATGCAAGCCAGGAAATCATTCAATGATATCAAGTACTTAATAAGCATCCAATACTTACATAGAATTATCAATTATAGAACTAATTAGTTATGCACCTAAGGGATTTATTACCATCCTTACGATTATTTATAGGCCTTAAGAACACTATTAAATCAAATGGGGTAGCATAGGTAGTAAGTTGTTCCTAAGGTTTTATGGTATGCTAGAAGTTATGTTTTAAATCTTTTCTTGTTACCAGCTTTCCCTATGATGTTGAAATTAGTTACTAAACCAATTATGAATCATTCTCCCTTATTTAAACATAATAAAACCTGGTTCTTATCGTTCCTAAAGATTCTGGATAGAATGCATAAATTTCATTCCCTAGAGTTCTAGAAATCTTTTTTTACGGTTTTCTAGTTGCTAAGTTCATTTTTAGTGTTCGGGATCAATCCTAGTCTAATTGATACCAAATTTTTTGTGGCTAACTAATCCTAGACAGAATTATAACATACTAAAACAGATTTGGCATTGGCTAAACTTAAAGGGGTCAAAAACTAGGTAAATTCTAGCTCTTCGGTTGTTCTAGGGAGCTAATTTTATCTCTAACATGCAGTGAATCATTCTCTTAACAATAAACCACAATTATCACAACTTCAAACATATCAAATCATTATCATACATTGATACTAAACTCAGATCAGTGGCCGAATCATGAACCTCATGCAATTACATAGAATCATATTTTAAGTGCATATAAAATACTAGTTCCCCGTAAAATCCTTGCAAAGTCTTAAAACTCATTTAGAAACTAGTTCTTTTGTCAAACTTGGGAGGATCTTCACAATTAAAATTCTCACTTAAGATAAAAGGAGTAAGTCTTGAGCTTTAGAGATTTAGGTGACATCTTAGAATTATAAACATGCTATGCAACCTTATTTTAATCTTATCTTTATAAGGTGATAGCTTGGAATTATAAACATGATATGCAATTCCATTTCTTTATCTTTAAGATTTAAGGTGATGACTTGAAAATTAAACATGATGCAAGAACTTGAAATATAAACATGATCCAAGAAACTGGAGCGACGGTAATCCGCACAGGACCAGTAGAGGGAGAAGAGAATATTAATAAACCGGAGCGGCGGTAGTCCGCACAGGACCGGTGAAAGGAGAAGAGAATTATTATTACATCTTTTTAAGCTCCAATCTCAAGACTTTTTAAAGAATAAATTCTTTAACTCCAATAATCATATTTCTTTGCTTGTGATACATGGCCAAGTCTTTGACCTCTAGGATCTTTAGGTGATGACATAAAATAAACATGCCATGCGTTGATTCTTTTAGCCATTATAAAATAAAGTGAGAGCATAAATTAAATATGAGATGCAACCTCTTTATTATCTTGAAAGATTAAGTGATGACTTGAAATATAAACATGAAATACAAACTTGGAAAATACATCTTTCAAGTTCTAAACTAAAAATCTTTGTTTTAGCATCATAAAGCGTTTATTCTTTAAAGTTTTGCATCAAGTGGAATTTTCAAGCTTTAGAGGCTTAACTTGTGATGGATTTACAACCCACCCTCAAGGTCCTCATATCAAGCCATCATCTTAGTTCCACCTAGGCCATATGGCCGAATTGGTTAAAGAAAAAAATGAAGAGGAAAACTGAAATGAAAAGCTAAGGTAAGTTCATAATTTCATCATTTTGAGCTAAAAACACAACTCCTCAAAGCATAGAAATATATTTAGAAACTACTCCCTACCTAATCTGAGTTGAAGAAGAGGAAGAGAACTTGATTTCTTGAAGTGAAATGAAACAAAATCTCTTTGAAAAATTGAAGAAAGAATTCAGCTAAAGAGGAGGAAGAAAAAAAGTTTTTGGTGCTCCTAAAAACTAGTTATGAACAAAGCATTCCAAGACCACTCAAGCAAGCCTATTTATAGAAGATTTTGAGGCTTCTAATTGGCCAAAATGAGGAGGTAGTTGGCGGAATTTTGCAGGAGAAATAAGGGAGGAAAAATCATTTTAGACAAAGTTGTATGAAATTAAGGAATTATGTCTCTTATGGTGACATTTTGGCATTTTGTTTTAGTGCAACTTTTGGCAATAATTCAGCTGCATAATGGCATCAATAATTTCGTCCATTACAGCCCAAAGAAGTGAAATTTGTGTGTTCCATGCATTATTTAGGTGTAGGCAAGGTATTCATGTAATTTAGAGAATTGACAGGTAAGGGCTTAAGTGAATTAGTAAGCAATTTGAGTGTTTTTGAGCAATTTTGGGTTCTAATCAATCTAAATACATAATTTTGACTCTAGATTAATATTTAGAATTTAATAAGCTTTAATTTGAGCCTAATATTGCTTAGGTTTCGATATCTGAATCAAAAATCGAAATTCGCAAAAGCTTGTCCCAAAAGCAGGGGGCAAAATCGTACTTTCACTTAAAAGCGCTGAGGCCACCGAGCTTAACCAATGGTTAATCATGGCTTAAAAAAATTTTAAAACATTTTAGTGAGGTTCGGGCTCGGTCGCACGCATCGGAGTTAAAGCGACCCTTGAGGGCATTTTGGTCATTTCGCGCGTCGGAACTCAAAATTGAGATCCTTTTGCTCTATTAACACACATAACACAAACAATCCCTTATTATCATCAAAACATCCCCTTGAGAATAGGTGGGGCCCACGATCCTCATTTTCTGAGTAAAATAACTTCAGGGGCATTTTGGTCATTTTATACGTATAGAAATTCGGGATTTGCGACTCTCGCATGAATCGCTCCTAACCTCTCTTCTAATGTTATATTCCTTTATTGAGGATTGTTCGGCCTCAAATCTTATGTAATAATTACCTACAGTAATTCGGTAATTTCTAATGACAATAAAAATTGGGGCGTTACATGGCATCTCTTGTATCGTATACATGCATGCCAATTTTCTTGTAATTTTCTTGTCATTAGAAATTACTCAATTACCGACCATCAGTAGGTAATTATTACATAAGATTTGAGGCCGAACAATCCTCAATAAAGGAATATAACATTAGAAGAGAGGTTAGGAACGATTCATGCAGAGTCGAAATCTAATTTCAGACGTATAAAATGACCAAAATGTCCCTGAAGTTATTTTACTTTAAAATGAGGATTGTGGGCCCACATATTCTCAAGGGGATGTTTGAGAATAATAAGGGATTGTTTGTGTTATGTGTGTTAATAGAGAAGAATCTCAATTTTGAGTTCCGACGCATGAAAAGACCAAAACGCCTCAAGGCCGCTTTTAACTCGATGTGCTTTGACGAGTCTGAACCTCACTAAAATGTTTTAAAATGTGTTTTTAAGCCATGATTAACCATTGGTTAAGCTTCAGTGACACTGAGCGATTTTTAAGTGAAGTGCGATTTTGCCCTGCTTTTTGGGCGCTTTAATTTCGGGATTTTCTATTCATATACCTAAACCTATGCAATATTAGCCTCAAATTAAAGCTTATTAAATTCTAAATATTAATCTAGATACAAAATTATGTATTTAGATTGATTAGAACCCAAAATTGCTCAACAACACCCAAATTGCTTACTAATTCACTTAAGCCCTTAGCGTAAATTCTCTAAATTACATGAATACCTTGCCTACACCTAAATAATGCATGGAACACACAAATTTCACTTCTTTGGGCTGTAATGCACGAAATTATTGTTGCCATTATGCAGCTGAATTATTTCCAAAAAGTTGCACTAAAACAAATGCCAAAATGTCACCATAAGAGACATAATTCCTTAATTTCACAACTTTGTCTAAAAATGATTTTCCTCCATTATTACTCCTGAAAATTCTGACAACTACCTCCTCATTTTGGCCTATTAGATGCCTCAAAATCTTCTATAAATAGGCTTGCTTGAGTGGTCTTGGAATGCTGGTTCATAACTAGTTTTTAGGAGCACCAAAAACTTTCTTTCTTCTCCTCTTTGGCTGAATTCTTTCTTCAATTTTCAAAGAGATTTTGTGTCATTTCACTTCAAGAAATCAAGTTCTCTTCCTCTTCTTCAACTCAAATTAGGTAGGGAGTAGTTTCTAAATTTATTTCTATGCTTTGAGGAGTTGTGTTTTTAGCTCAAAATGATGAAATTATGAACTTGCCTTAGCTTTTCATTTTGGTTTTCTGCTTCAATTTTTCTTTAACCAATTCAACCATATGGCCTAGGTGGAACTAAGATGATGGGCTGATGATGAGGACCTTGAGGGTGGGTTGTAAATCCATCACAAGTTAGGCCTCTAAAGCTTGAAAATTCCACTTGATGCAAAACCTTAAAGAATAATGCTTTATGATGCTAAAACAAAGATTTTTAGTTTAGAACTTGAAAGATGTATTTCCTTTATGTTTTATTTCTTGTTAAGATATGTATTGGGTTGAATTTATAATTCTTTTAAAGTCTTGAAGGAGCTCTAGTAAAGAAACAAAATGAATTTGCATCCATGATTAAGTTTATGCTTTGCATAACCATGTTTACCTTCTATGTCATCACTAAATTTTCAAGAATGAATAAATGAACTTGCATTTCTCATGTTTAAATTCCAAGCTTGTATTTCATGTTTATGTTTCAAGTCATCACTTAATCTTTCAAGATAATTAAGAGGTTGCATCTCATATTTAATTTATGCTCTCACTATATTTTATAATGGCTAAAAGAATCAACGCATGACATGTTTATTTTATGCCATCACCTAAAGATCCTAGAGCTTAAAGACTTGCCCATGTATCACAAGCAAAGAAATATGATTATTGGAGTTAAAGAATTTATTCTTTAAAAATTCTTGAGATTGGAGCTTAAAAGATGTAATAATAATTCTCTTCTCCCTCTCTTGGTCTGTGCGGACTACATCGCTCCGGTTTCTTAATATTCTCTTCTCCTCTCTACTGGTCTGTGCGGACTACACCGCTCAGGTTTCTTAATATTCTCTTCTCCCTCTCTTTGGTCTGTGCGGATTACCGCCGCTTCAATTTCTTGTATCATGTTTATATTTCAAGTTCTTGCATCATGTTTAATTTTCAAGTCATCACCTTAAATCTTAAAGATAAAGAAATGGAATTGCATATCATGTTTATAATTCCAAGCTATCACCTTATAAAGATAAGATTAAAATAAGGTTGCATAGCATGTTTATAATTCTAAGATGTCACCTAAATCTCTAAAGCTCAAGACTTACTCCTTTTATCTTAAGTGAGAATTTTAATTGTGAAGATCCTCCCAAATTTGACAAAAGAACTAGTTTCTAAATGAGTTTTAAGGCTTTGCAAGGATTTTATGGGGAACTAGTATTTTATATGCACTTAAAATATGATTCTATGTAATTGCATGAGGTTCATGATTGGGCCACTGATCTGAGTTTAGTATCAATGTGTGATAATGATTTGATATGATTGAAGTTGTGATAATTATGGTTTATTGTTAAGAGAATGATTCATAATTGATAATTCTATGTAAGGATTGGATGCTTATTAAGTACTTGATATCATTGAATGATTTCTGACTTGCATGTTATAGTTCTTTGTTGCAAATAATAAGAATGCTTATACATGAAATGTTCTTATGTAAAATTCACCTTTGTTGCTAGAAGAAAGTGTATCATTGTAAAAGTGTAATTTGGAAAGGTTACGGCTAAGGAAAGACTTGGTATTTAAGCGTGTCCATTGTGACCCACCTCTCTTTCTGGGAATCTCCCATATGCATGATTACTGATTGATATATATTATTCTAGCTTAAGACTATAAATGAGAAAATGTTATGATGTTTATGAATTGTATTATGATATAACATGCAAAGATTTAATGGTGACTTAAACTTATAAGAAAATGATCCTTTGGAACCATCAGACTATAGGTGGTGAAAAGGTGATTTTAGCCCCTAACCCGTTCTCTCAAAAGGGTAGAGTCGGGACTTTAGCTTATCAAAAGGGATAAGTATATGCTAGTGACGACTAGTAAAGTATGAGCTCATAACCTAAATTACTCCCAAAAGGGTGGAGTATAGGGTGGCCCAAGGAAAATAATGATGATGATAAGATTTTAAGTCACCTAAGGCACTAAAGAAATGAAATATGTACCTTTGTGTCCATGTGTAGCTAATATTATATGGCGTTCTTTTATGCATGTTATTTTGATAATGATGATGAGGAATATGATGTAATGATAAAGGAAAAGTTCATTGTAAATATGACATGTTAAGAATAAGATGCATTATAAGGCATGATTAAAAAATTGACGAACCTCGGTTAAGTATTTCTCAGAACTTAAAATGAATCTTTGCATGCACACTATTTTAGAATAATCCGAGGTTCTGGGGACTTTGATGATGACACTGTAGAAGGAGGTACCTTCTTGAGAATTCTTTAGCAAGATTCTCACTCCCTTTTCTTTATTTCCGTCATTGTCTCCAGATTCAAATGGCGACATTCGTCTGTTCGTTGATACCCCTACTTGGGAATTCCACTATGATCCGGTGCATCGCTCGTATCATTTTGAAGGAGAGTGCTGTGATTCGTGTTTTTATTTACATAGGTCGTCCATTTGCACATCCTGTCCCTAGTTATCGATTTTCTCCTACTTCTCCTATGGCGATGAAATGGTTTCGAACATGCACGTCCACTTGATGAAAGGATGTTACGTTCTTATCCCGCTTCATCTGCTGTCCATGGATTTCCGTGAGTATGTTCGAGGCGAGATATTACGGCTGATCCTTGAGAGGACACTCCTACTCATGTATATTCTCGAGAGCTCTGCTCCTACTCCCACACGTGTAAGAGAGGGTAGTGAGGAAAGCAGTTGTTCAGCCGAGGTTAGCGAGAAGGCCGTCCATGCGACCCGACTGGTGCATCTCGTGTGTCCCCTCCCGAGGAGCTCATCGATGGATCGGATTTATTCCCCATTTTCGGGACAGTGGCCATAGAAGGTTCTTAGTAGACTTATGTGTGATCATGCACCTAGTTTTAGGATAACCTTCCCGGCTTATGGAGTTATCTAGTTTAGGGGCATGAATTTCCTTAAGTATATTTTCTTTTATGGGTTTGCATAAGATAATGATGTATGAACATAACCCACCCTTTGAGTGAGGTTATTGTATGTAAATATATGCTATAATGTGCTTATGGATGTTATATGATGGAGCCTAAGTGACATGATGTGATATATTCTTTCAGGCGTTATTATACTCGGCTTACTCGTTCACGTTGTACTCGGCTCACGTTTTCAATTATGTGTTTAAAAAAAAAAAAAAAAAAGGCTCGTAATTTCACTAAGTATTTTCAAATTATGAAGAAAGAACCAAAGCAAGGAGTAAAGTCTAGTCATTAATCAGATTCAACCTAGGTGTATCTGGTTAATTACTAAGTGTTACATTTTGGTATCGAGCGATTCGATTCTCATGGAGCTGAGGATTGGACTAGCTATGCTTTTAAAGCATAATACGTTAGGGGCGTCATGTGTAGATGTTTATCATTAGGATGAGCTTGGGGAGTAGAAAACCATGACTACTGTATGTTGAATGTGCCATGGTAACTTGCTCACTTTGCATGGAATATTGGGCCTGATCACCTCGGTGTTCTTTGTTTTGTGTGTATAGGGACCAATGGCACGTCGACAACAGACTAGGAGCGCAAAGACACAAAATAATCACGACAACGAGACAGTAGAAGCACTCCGCGACGTAGCAAGGACCATGAGAATGATGATGGAGCGAATGGATCAGGATCGTCAAACCAATATGAATCAGCGACATGAGATTCTGAACATGCCTGTTTGGGGAGTTTAAGTAAGGCAAACCCACCGGTTTTCAAGGGGACCTTTGAATCCAAATATTGCGGATGAATGGATTCGGAATATTGAGAAGGTCTTTCTTTGTAGTCCCATGCTCGGAGGAGCAAAAGGTCACCTTCGCTACTCATATGCTTGAAGGTGATGCGGTTTACGGTGGGCGGTGTTCGAAGACTCCTGGAGGCGACCGATGTGGACATTGATTGGGAACTATTCAAGGTCCATTTTCTGAAAAGTACTTTCCAGAGTCAGTTAGAAATGCCAAGGACATTGAATTCATGCAACTTGTCCAGGGAATATGAATGTGGCCCGATAATCGCCCGGTTTGAAGAACTCATTAAGTTCTCAAGAATGTACCAAGGAAATCTGATGAGTCTTGGAAATGCATTAAATACGAGTCGGGGTTGAAGGCGGAACTTAATGTGGCGATTGCACATTTGGAGATTAGGGATTTCTCTACCCTAGTTAACAAATGTCGGATTATTGAAGAAGGTCAGAGAAAACTAAACACCCCAAAGTCAGATCATATTACCAAAAAGTTGACACCTCAAGGTCAGCAGTTCAAGAGGCAGAATCGACCTCCATTTCCTCCTCAATCAAGACCACAAGGGACACAAAGAAATTTTCAACAAGGAAGGCCAAACAACAACAATCGCTATAATAACAACCGCTACAACAATAACCCCAGTAACAATCACAACAACAACAATAACAACAATAAAGGGAAAGCACCACAAAGAGGTCCAGCAGTACCTCCACGGCCTGCGCCATCCATGGAATGTCCCAAGTGCGGCAAGAATCATGGGAGCATGCCATGTCGAGCCGGAACAAACGTGTGCTATCGGTGTGGAAAACCAGGTCATTACTCCCGAGAATGCACTGAAAGGAACCCGCCAACCCCCAATCCCAAGCCGCAATACCAGGGAAGGGTATTTACTGTTAATGGTGAAGAAACAACGAAGTCACGAAATCTCGTGGAAGGTAAGGGTAATATGCATGGTAAAGACTTAATTGTACTATATGATTCTGCCGCTTCTCATTCTTTTATCTACCATTCATGTGTTAAAAGCCTTAATTTACCTATGACTGAGCTTCCTTTTGACCTTATTGTTTCTACCCATTGGAAAACCCGTTAGGACTTGTAAATGTTGTTTAGATTGTAGTTTTATTATAGATAATAGATCCTTTGTTTTAGATCTTATTTGCTTACCCATGCGAGGTTTAGATGTGATTCTTGGCATGGATTGGCTTGAGGCCAACCGTGTCTTTATTAAGCTGTTATGAGAAAACCATCACTTTTCTTCCTATTCCTATTGAACCTAAGAAACCCATATGTCTTTACATAGCTGCTTGTGGAAATGGTGTGGTAAGGGTGAGAGTAAAGGTTACATTTTCTTAGCCGCTAGTGATGTAGACTTTGAGCAAAGTATCGATGAGATACCAATAGTAAGAAATTATCCCAAGTATTTCCACATGAGATACGGAGTTTCCCCAAGAGAGAGATAGAATTTTCCATAGAGTTGCTTAGGGTGCGGGACCTATATCCATAGCCCCATACAGGATGTCCCCATTAGAATTGACCGAGTTAAAAACTCAATTGGAAGATTTATTGGAGAAAAAGTTTGTTAGGCCTAGTGCATCACCTTGGGGAGCCCTGTGTTGTTTGTAAAGAAAAAGGATGGGAGTATGAGGATGTGTGTAGATTATAGGCGAGTTGAATAAAGTAACGGTGAAAAACAAGTATCCTCTGCCTAGGATCGATGATTTGATGGACCAAGCTGAAAGGTGCGGTAGTGTTTTCTAAGATAGATTTGAGGTCAGGCTACCATCAAATTAGAGTGAGAGATGAAGACATACCTAAAGCGGTCTTTCGCACTCGATCACGGCCATTTTGAGTTTGCGATAATGTCCTTTGGGTTAACCAATGCTCCAGCTATTTTTATGGATTACATGAATAGGATCTTTCGACCCTATTTAGATCAGTTTGTAGTTGTCTTTATAGATGACATTCTCATATATTCTAAGACCCATGAAGAGCATGAATGCCACCTAACCATAGTACTAGAGATCTTGAAGGAAAAGAAACTATATGCCAAGATTTCCAAGTGTGAGTTTTGGTTGGATAAGGTGCAATTTTTAGGGCATGTAGTATCTAAGAAAGGAATTGCTGTAGATCCTAGTAAGGTAGAAGCGGTAGTAAGCGGGAAAGACCAACCACGATGGCTGAAGTAAGGAGCTTTTTGGGTTTAGCAGGTTATTACCGTCGATTTATCAAGGGATTTTCCCAGATTTCCCTACCTTTGACCAAGCTGACTAGGAAGAACACCCCTTTTTCATGGACCCCGGAGTGTGAAAAGAGCTTTCAAGAGTTAAAACACAAGCTAACCTCGACCCCTGTTTTAGTGTTACCCGACCCCAATGTGCCTTTCGAGGTGTATTGTGATGCTTCAAAAAGGGTTTAGGTTGTGTATTGATGCAAGATAGGCAAGTGGTGGCCTATGCATCAAGACAACTCAAGCCACATGAGGCAAACTACCCTACCCATGACCTTGAGTTAGGCTGCCGTCGTGTTTGCTCTAAAGATTTGGAGACACCATTTATATGGAGTTAAGTTTGAGGTGTTTTCCGATCACAAGAGTTTGAAATATCTCTTTGATCAAAAAGAGCTAAACATGAGGCAAAGCGATGGATGGAGTTCTTGAAAGATTATGATTTTGGATTGAACTACCATCTGGTAAAGCTAATGTAGTAGGAGATGCTTTGAGTAGGAAGTCCTTACAAGTGTCCCGTTTGATGGTGAAGGAGGTTGAATTGATTGAGCAATTTAGGGACTTAAACCTAGGAATGACTTTGACCACTAAGGGCATCGAGCTTGTCATCTTAGAGTGACAAGTGAGTTCAAAGAAAGGATTGTTCAAGCTCAAAGGGACGATCTTTGAGTTTCAAGAGACTTTAGAGGCGATGAAGGCGGGGAAAGTTGATAGGTTTTACCCAAGGAATGGGCGATTTGTGGAGGTTTAAAGGTCGAATATGTGTACACGCTAGTGGTGGCCTCGAAAGGATATTTTGGAGGAAGCCCATAAGAGCCATTTGCCGCTTCATCCTGGTGCCACCAAGATGTATCAAGATTTGAAGAAGATGTTACGGTGGCCTGGAATGAAGAAAGATGTGTGCACATGGGTGAGTAAGTGCTTGGTGTGTCAAAAGGTGAAGATTGAACACCAAAAACCCTGCGGAATCTGCAACCTCTGTCGATCCCTGAGTGGAAGTGGGATAGTATCTCCATGGATTTTGTATTTGGATTACCAAGGACCCAAATGAATCATGATACCATATGGGTAATCGTGGATCGATTGACAAAGTCGCCCCACTTTATACTTATTAAGGTGACTTATTCCTTGGATAGGTTAGCACAATTATATATTCAGGAGATAGTGAGGTTACATGGGGTGCCGTCGGCGATAATCTCGGACCGAGATCCGCGATTTACGTCGCGATTTTGGGGGGCCTTTCAAAAGGCATTTGGTTCAAAGTTGTGTCTAAGCACGACCTATCACCCCCAAACAGACGGTCAATCTGAAAGAACTATCCAAACCTTGGAGGATATGTTAAGGGCATGTGTTTTAGATCAAAGGGGAAGTTGGGATAAGTACCTGCCACTGATTGAATTTGCATATAACAACAGTTATCATGCAAGTATCGGTATGGCACCGTATGAGGCCCTCTATGGGCGGAAATGTCAATCTCCCTTATGTTGGTATGCACCCGGAGAGCAAAGTTTACTTGGACCTGATATTGTGAGGCAAACAACGGAACAAATCAAAAAGATTAGGGATAAGATTCTTACTGCTCAAAGTCGACAGAAAAACTATGCGGACAAGCGGTGAAAACCGCTAGATTTTCAAGAAGGGGACCACGTGTTCCTAAGGATCACCCCCACCACAGGCATAGGCCGAGCAATAAAAGTAAAGAAATTGAGCCCAGATTTCTTGGTCCGTTTGAAATCCTTACCAAAGTAGGACCTGTAGCCTACCGTATAGCCCTACCCCCGAGTTTATCCAACCTTCATGATGTTTTCCATGTCTCTCAGTTAAGAAAGTATCAATCGACCGAGTCATGTACTAGAGCCAGAACATGTACAATTAAGAGATAACCTGACATTTAACTTACTACCCACGAGAATCGTCGACCGAGGAGTTAAGCAGTTAAGGAACAAGGCTGTACCCCTGGTCAAAGTAGCATGGGGACAGGGTGAAACCGAAGAACTTACATGGGAGCTGGAATCAAACATGAAAGCACAATACCCGAGTTGTTCTCGGAGTAGCAATTTAGGCGAAATTCTTTTAAGGAGGAGTAATGTAACGCCCCAATTTTCTTGTAATTTTTCTTGTAATTTTTCCTGTCATTAGAAATTACTCAATTACCGAATTACTGTAGGTAATTATTACATAAGATTTGAGGCCGAACAATCCTCAATAAAGGAATATAACATTAGAAGAGAGGTTAGGAACGATTCATGCGAGAGTCGCAAATCCCGAATTTCTGTACGTATAAAATGACCAAAATGTCCCTGAAGTTATTTTACTCAGAAAATGAGGATTGTGGGCCCCACATATTCTCAAGGGGATGTTTTGAGAATAATAAGGGATTGTTTGTGTTATGTGTGTTAATAGAGCAGAAGAATCTCAATTTTGAGTTCCGACGCATGAAAAGACCAAAACGCCCTCAAGGGTCGCTTTAACTCGATGTGCGTGCCGACTGAGCCGAACCTCACTAAAATGTTTTAAAATGTGTTTTTAAGCCATGATTAACCATTGGTTAAGCTCGGGTGGCCTTGGGCAGTTTTAAGTGAAAATGCGATTTTGCCCCTGCTTTTGGGCGCTTTGCGAATTTCGGGATTTTCTATTCATATACCGAAACCTAAGCAATATTAGGCTCAAATTAAAGCTTATTAAATTCTAAATATTAATCTAGATTCAAAATTATGTATTTAGATTGATTAGAACCCAAAATTGCTCAAAAACACCCAAATTGCTTACTAATTCACTTAAGCCCTTAACCGTAAATTCTCTAAATTACATGAATACCTTGCCTACACCTAAATAATGCATGGAACACACAAATTTCACTTCTTTGGGCTGTAATGCACGAAATTATTGATGCCATTATGCAGCTGAATTATTTCCAAAAGTTGCACTAAAACAAAATGCCAAAATGTCACCATAAGAGACATAATTCCTTAATTTCATACAACTTTGTCTAAAATGATTTTTCCTCCATTATTACTCCTGAAAAATTCTGACAACTACCTCCTCATTTTGGCCAATTAGAAGCCTCAAAATCTTCTATAAATAGGCTTGCTTGAGTGGTCTTGGAATGCTTGGTTCATAACTAGTTTTTAGGAGCACCAAAAACTTTCTTTCTTCCTCCTCTTTGGCTGAATTCTTTCTTCAATTTTTCAAAGAGATTTTGTGTCATTTCACTTCAAGAAATCAAGTTCTCTTCCTCTTCTTCAACTCAAATTAGGTAGGGAGTAGTTTCTAAATTTATTTCTATGCTTTGAGGAGTTGTGTTTTTAGCTCAAAATGATGAAATTATGAACTTGCCTTAGCTTTTCATTTTGGTTTTCCTCTTCAATTTTTCTTTAACCAATTCAACCATATGGCCTAGGTGGAACTAAGATGATGGCTTGATGATGAGGACCTTGAGGGTGGGTTGTAAATCCATCACAAGTTAGGCCTCTAAAGCTTGAAAATTCCACTTGATGCAAAACCTTAAAGAATAATGCTTTATGATGCTAAAACAAAGATTTTTAGTTTAGAACTTGAAAGATGTATTTTTTTTCCTTTTATGTTTTATTTCTTGTTAAGATATGTATTGGGTTGAATTTATAATTCTTTTAAAGTCTTGAAGGAGCTCTAGTAAAGAAACAAAATGAATTTGCATCCATGATTAAGTTTATGCTTTGCATAACCATGTTTACCTTCTATGTCATCACTAAATTTTCAAGAATGAATAAATGAACTTGCATTTCTCATGTTTAAATTCCAAGCTTGTATTTCATGTTTATGTTTCAAGTCATCACTTAATCTTTCAAGATAATTAAGAGGTTGCATCTCATATTTAATTTATGCTCTCACTATATTTTATAATGGCTAAAAGAATCAACGCATGACATGTTTATTTTATGCCATCACCTAAAGATCCTAGAGCTTAAAGACTTGCCCATGTATCACAAGCAAAGAAATATGATTATTGGAGTTAAAGAATTTATTCTTTAAAAATTCTTGAGATTGGAGCTTAAAAAGATGTAATAATAATTCTCTTCTCCCTCTACTGGTCCTGTGCGGACTACCGCTCCGGTTTCTTAATATTCTCTTCTCCTCTCTCTGGTCTGTGCGGACTACCGCCGCTCAGGTTTCTTAATATTCTCTTCTCCCTCTCTTGGTCTGTGCGGATTACCGCTCCAGCTTTCTTGTATCATGTTTATATTTCAAGTTCTTGCATCATGTTTAATTTTCAAGTCATCACCTTAAATCTTAAAGATAAAGAAATGGAATTGCATATCATGTTTATAATTCCAAGCTATCACCTTATAAAGATAAGATTAAAATAAGGTTGCATAGCATGTTTATAATTCTAAGATGTCACCTAAATCTCTAAAGCTCAAGACTTACTCCTTTTATCTTAAGTGAGAATTTTAATTGTGAAGATCCTCCCAAATTTGACAAAAGAACTAGTTTCTAAATGAGTTTTAAGGCTTTGCAAGGATTTTATGGGGAACTAGTATTTTATATGCACTTAAAATATGATTCTATGTAATTGCATGAGGTTCATGATTCGGCCACTGATCCGAGTTTAGTATCAATGTGTGATAATGATTTGATATGATTGAAGTTGTGATAATTATGGTTTATTGTTAAGAGAATGATTCATAATTGATAATTCTATGTAAGGATTGGATGCTTATTAAGTACTTGATATCATTGAATGATTTCTGACTTGCATGTTATAGTTCTGTTGCAAATAATAAGAATGCTTATACATGAAATGTTCTTATGTAAAATTCACCTTTGTTGCTAGAAGAAAGTGTATCATTGTAAAAGTGTAATTTGGAAAGGTTACGGCTAAGGAAAGACTTGGTATTTAAGCGTGTCCATTGTGACCCACCTCTCTTTCTGGGAATCTCCCATATGCATGATTACTGATTGATATATATTATTCTAGCTTAAGACTATAAATGAGAAAATGTTATGATGTTTATGAATTGTATTATGATATAACATGCAAAGATTTAATGGTGACTTAAACTTATAAGAAAATGATCCTTTGGAACCATCGGACTATAGGTGGTGAAAAGGTGATTTTAGCCCCTAACCCGTTCTCTCAAAAGGGTAGAGTCGGGACTTTAGCTTATCAAAAGGGATAAGTATATGCTAGTGACGACTAGTAAAGTATGAGCTCATAACCTAAATTACTCCCAAAAGGGTGGAGTATAGGGTGGCCCAAGGAAAATAATGATGATGATAAGATTTTAAGTCACCTAAGGCACTAAAGAAATGAAATATGTGCACTTTGTGTCCATGTGTAGCTAATATTATATGACGTTCTTTTATGCATGTTATTTTGATAATGATGATGAGGAATATGATGTAATGATAAAGGAAAAGTTCATTGTAAATATGACATGTTAAGAATAAGATGCATTATAAGGCATGATTAAAAATTGAGCGAACCTCGGTTAAGTATTTGTCAGAACTTAAAATGAATCTTTGCATGCTCACTATTTTAGAATAATCCCGAGGTTCTGGGGACTTTGATGATGACACTGTAGAAGGAGGTACCTTCCTGAGAATTCTTTAGCAAGATTCTCACTCCCTTTTCTTTATTTCCGTCATTGTCTCCAGATTCAAATGGCGACATTCGCCCTGCTCGTTGATACCTACTTGGGAATTCCACTATGATCCGATTGCATCGCTCGTATCATTTTGAAGGGAGGTCTTGTGATTCGTGTTTTTATTTACATAGGTCGTCCATTTGCACATCTGTCCCTAGTTATCGATTTTCTCCTACTTCTCCCTATGGCGATGAAATGGTTTTCGAACATGCACGTCCACTTGATGAAAGGATGTTACGTTCTTATCCCGCTTCATCTGCTGTCCATGGATTTCGGAGTATGTTCGAGACGACATATTCTGAAACTGATCCTTCACAGGACACTCCTACTCATGTATATTCTGAGAGCTCTGCTCCTACTCCCACACGTGTAAGAGAGGGTAGTGAGGAAAGCAGCTTGTTCAGCCGAGGTTAGCGAGAAGGCCGTCCATGCGACCCGACTGGTGCATCTCGTGTGTCCCTCCCGAGGAGCTCATCGATGGATCGGATTTATTCCCCATTTTCAGGACAGTGGCCATAGAAGGTTCTTAGTAGACTTATGTGTGATCATGCACCCTAGTTTTAGGATAACCTTCCCGGCTTATGGAGTTATCTAGTTTAGGGGCATGAATTTCCTTAAGTATATTTTCTTTTATGGGTTTGCATAAGATAATGATGTATGAACATAACCCACCCTTTGAGTGAGGTTATTGTATGTAAATATATGCTATAATGTGCTTATGGATGTTATATGATGGAGCCTAAGTGATATGATGTGATATATTCTTAAACGTCTTATTATACTCGGCTTACTCGTTCACGTTGTACTCGGCTCACGTTTTCAATTATGTGTTTAAAAAAAAAAAAAGGCTCGTAATTTCACTAAGTATTTTCAAATTATGAAGAAAGAACCAAAGCAAGGAGTAAAGTCTAGTCATTAATCAGATTCAACCTAGGTGTATCTGGTTAATTACTAGGGTGTTACATTTTGGTATCAGAGCAGTTCGATTCTCATGGAGCCTGAGGATTGGACTAGCTATGCTTTTAAAGCATAATACGTTAGGGACGTCATGTGTAGATGTTTATCATTAGGATGAGCTTGGGGAGTAGAAATACATGACTACTGTATGTTGAAAGTGCCATGGTAACTTGCTCACTTTGCATGGAATATTGGGCCTGATCACCTCAGTGTTCTTTGTTTTGTGTGTATAGGGACCAATGGCACGTCGACAACGGACTAGGAGCGCAAAGACAAAATAATCACGACAACGAGACAGCCGAAGCACTCCGCGACGTAGCAAGGACCATGAGAATGATGATGGAACGAATGGATCAGGATCGTCAAACCAATATGAATCAGCGACATGAGATTCCTGAACATGCCTGTTTCGGGGAGTTTCGTAAGGCAAACCCACCGGTTTTCAAGGGGACACTGAATCCAAATATTGCAGATGAATGGATTCGGAATATTGAGAAGGTCTTTGCTGTAGTCCCATGCTCGGAGGAGCAAAAGGTCACCTTCGCTACTCATATGCTTGAAGGTGATGCGGTTGGGTAGACAGGTGTTCGAAGACTCCTGGAGACGACCGATGTGGACATTGATTGGGAACTATTCAAGGTCCATTTTTACGAAAAGTACTTTCCAGAGTCAGTTAGAAATGCCAAGGACATTGAATTCATGCAACTTGTCCAGGGGAATATGAATGTGGCCCAAGATAATCGCTGATTTGAAGAACTCATTAAGTTCTCAAGAATGTACCAAGGAAATCCTGATGAGTAATCGAAATGCATTAAATACGAGTCGGGGTTGAAGGCTGAACTTAATGTGGCAGTTGCACATTTGGAGATTAGGGATTTCTCTACCCTAGTTAACAAATGTCGGATTATTGAAGAAGGACAGAGAAAACTAAACACCCCAAAGTCAGATCATATTACCAAAAAGTTGACACCTCAAGGTCAGCAGTTCAAGAGGCAGAATCGACCTCCATTTCCCCCTCAATCAAGACCACAAGGGACACAAAGAAATTTTCAACAAGGAAGGCCAAACAACAACAATCGCTATAATAACAACCGCTACAACAATAACCCCGATAACAATCACAACAACAACAATAACAACAATAAAGGAAAGCACCACAAAGAGGTCCAAAGAAGTACCTCCACGGCTGCGCCATCCATGGAATGTCCCAAGTGCGGCAAGAATCATGGGAGCATGCCATGTCGAGCCGAACAAGCGTGTGCTATCGGTGTGGAAAACCAGGTCATTACTCCCGAGAATGCACCGAAAGGAACCCGCCAACCCCAATCCCAAGCCGCAATACCAGGGAAGGGTATTTATCGTTAATCTTGAAGAAACAACGAAGTCACGAAATCTCGTGGAAGGTAAGGGTAATATGCATGGTAAAGACTTAATTGTACTATATGATTCTCGGCGCTTCTCATTCTTTTATCTCCCATTCATGTGTTAAAAGCCTTAATTTACCTATGACTGAGCTTCCTTTTGACCTTATTGTTTCTACCTGATTGGAAAACCCGTTAGGACTTGTAAATGTTGTTTAGATTGTAGTTTTATTATAGATAATAGATCCTTTGTTTTAGATCTTATTTGCTTACCCATGCGAGGTTTAGATGTGATTCTTGGCATGGATTGGCTTGAGGCCAACCGTGTACGGTTAAACTGTTATGAGAAAACCATCACTTTTATTCCTATTCCTATTGAACCTAAGAAACCCATATGTCTTTACATAATCACTGTGGAAATGGGTGTGGTAAGGGTGAGAGTAAAGGTTACATTTTCTTAGCCGCTAGTGATGTAGCCTTTGAGCAAAGTATCGATGAGTTACCAATAGTAAGAAATTATCCCGAAGTATTTCCACATGAGATACCAGAGTTTCCCCCCAAGAGAGAGATAGAATTTTCCATAGAGTTGCTTCCGGGTGCGGGACCTATATCCATAGCCCCATACAGGATGTCCCCATTAGAATTGACCGAGTTAAAAACTCAATTGGAAGATTTATTGGAGAAAAAGTTTGTTAGGCCTAGTGCATCACCTTGGGGAGCCCTGTGTTGTTTGTAAAGAAAAAGGATGGGAGTATGAGGATGTGTGTAGATTATAGCGAGTTGAATAAAGTAACGGTGAAAAACAAGTATCCTCTGCCTAGGATCGATGATTTGATGGACCAACTGAAAGGTGCGGTAGTGTTTTCTAAGATAGATTTGAGGTCAGGCTACCATCAAATTAGAGTGAGAGATGAAGACATACCTAAAACGGTCTTTCGCACTCGATACGGCCATTTTGAGTTTGCAAAGAATGTCCTTTGGGTTAACCAATGCTCCAGCTATTTTTATGGATTACATGAATAGGATCTTTCGACCCTATTTAGATCAGTTTGTAGTTGTCTTTATAGATGACATTCTCATATATTCTAAGACCCATGAAGAGCATGAATGCCACCTAACCATAGTACTAGAGATCTTGAAGGAAAAGAAACTATATGCCAAGATTTCCAAGTGTGAGTTTTGGTTGGATAAGGTGCAATTTTTAGGGCATGTAGTATCTAAGAAAGGAATTGTCAGAGATCCTAGTAAGGTAGAAGCGGTAGTAAATCGGGAAAGACCAACCACCAGAATCAAGTAAGGAGCTTTTTGGGTTTAGCCGGTTATTACCGTCGATTTATCAAGGGATTTTCCCAGATTTCCCTACCTTTGACCAAGCTGACTAGGAAGAACACCCCTTTTTCATGGACCCCGGAGTGTGAAAAGAGCTTTCAAGAGTTAAAACACAAGCTAACCTCGACCCCTGTTTTAGTGTTACCCGACCCCAATGTGCCTTTCGAGGTGTATTGTGATGCTTCAAAAAAGGGTTTAGGTTGTGTATTGATGCAAGATAGGCAAGTGGTGGCCTATGCATCAAGACAACTCAAGCCACATGAGGCAAACTACCCTACCCATGACCTTGAGTTAGCTGCCGTCGTGTTTGCTCTAAAGATTTGGAGACACCATTTATATGGAGTTAAGTTTGAGGTGTTTTCCGATCACAAGAGTTTGAAATATCTCTTTGATCAAAAAGAGCTAAACATGAGGCAAAGGCGATGGATGGAGTTCTTGAAAGATTATGATTTTGGATTGAACTACCATACTGGAAAAGCTAATGTAGTAGCCGATGCTTTGAGTAGGAAGTCCTTACAAGTGTCCCGTTTGATGGTGAAGGAGGTTGAATTGATTGAGCAATTTAGGGACTTAAACCTAGGAATGACTTTGACCACTAAGGGCATCAGAGCTTGTCATCTTAGAGTGACAAGTGAGTTCAAAGAAAGGATTGTTCAAGCTCAAAGGGACGATGCTGAGTTTCAAGAGACTTTAGGCGTGAAGGCAGGAAAGTTGATAGGTTTTACCCAAGGAATGGACGATTTGTGGAGGTTTAAAGGTCGAATATGTGTACTGCTAGTGGTGGCCTCCGAAAGGATATTTTGGAGGAAGCCCATAAGAGCCATTTTGCCCTTCATCCTGGTGCCACCAAGATGTATCAAGATTTGAAGAAGATGTTCTGGTGGCCTGGAATGAAGAAAGATGTATGCACATGGGTGAGTAAGTGCTTGGTGTGTCAAAAGGTGAAGATTGAACACCAAAACCCTGCGAATGCTGCAACCTCTGCCGATCCCCGAGTGGAAGTGGGATAGTATCTCCATGGATTTTGTGACTGGATTACCAAGGACCCAAATGAATCATGATACCATATGGGTAATCGTGGATCGATTGACAAAGTCGACCCACTTTTTACCTATTAAGGTGACTTATTCCTTGGATAGGTTAGCACAATTATATATTCAGGAGATAGTGAGGTTACATGGGGTGCCGTCGACGATAATCTCGGACCGAGATCCGCGATTTACGTCGCGATTTTGTGGAGCCTTTCAAAAGGCATTTGGTTCAAAGCTGTGTCTAAGCACGACCTATCACCCCCAAACAGACGGTCAATCTGAAAGAACTATCCAAACCTTGGAGGATATGTTAAGGGCATGTGTTTTAGATCAAAGCGGAAGTTGAGATAAAGACCTGCCACTGATTGTATTTGCATATAACAACAGATATCATGCTAGTATCATATGGCACCGTATGAGGCCCTCTATGGACCGAAATGTCAATCTCCCTTATGTTGGTATGAACCCGGAGAGCAAAGTTTACTTGGACCTGATATTGTGAGGGAAACAACGGAACAAATCAAAAAGATTAGGGATAAGATTCTTACTGCTCAAAGTCGACAGAAAAACTATGCGGACAAGCGGTGAAAACCGCTAGATTTTCAAGAAGGGGACCACGTGTTCCTAAGGATCACCCCCACCACAGGCATAGGCCGAGCAATAAAAGTAAAGAAATTGAGCCCCTGATTTCTTGGTCCGTTTGAAATCCTTACCAAAGTAGGACCTGTAGCCTACCGTATAGCCCTACCCCCGAGTTTATCCAACCTTCATGATGTTTTCCATGTCTCTCAGTTAAGAAAGTATCAATCTGACCCGAGTCATGTACTAGAGCCAGAACATGTACAATTAAGAGATAACTTTGACATTTAACTTACTACCCACGAGAATCGTCGATCGAGGAGTTAAGCGATTAAGGAACAATTTGTACCCTGGTCAAAGTAGCATGGGGACAGGTGAAACCAAGAACTTACATGGGAGCTGGAATCAAACATGAAAGCACAATACCTCGAGTTGTTCTCAGGTAACGAATTCAGGCGAAATTTTTTTAAGGAGGGAGTAATGTAACGCCCCAATTTTTATGTAATTTTTCTTGTCATTAGAAATCACTCAATTACCGAATTACAGTAGGTAATTATTACATAAGATTTGAGGCCGAACAATCCTCAATAAAGGAATATAACATTAGAAGAGAGGTTAGGAACGATTCATGCGAGAGTCGCAAATCCCGAATTTCTGTACGTATAAAATGACCAAAATGTCCCTGAAGTTATTTTACTCAGAAAATGAGGATTGTGGGCCCTACATATTCTCAAGGGGATGTTTTGAGAATAATAAGGGATTGTTTGTGTTATGTGTGTTAATAGAGCGAGAAGAATCTCAATTTTGAGTTCGACGCATGAAAAGACCAAAACGCCTCAAGGGTGCTTTAACTCGATGTGCGTGCACCGAGCCCGAACCTCACTAAAATGTTTTAAAATGTGTTTTTAAGCCATGATTAACCATTGGTTAAGCTCGGGTGGCCTTGGGCGCTTTTAAGTGAAAGTACGATTTTGCCCCGCTTTTGGCGCTTTTGAATTTCGGGATTTTCTATTCATATAGGGAAACCTAAGCAATATTAGGCTCAAATTAAAGCTTATTAAATTCTAAATATTAATCTAGATTCAAAATTATGTATTTAGATTGATTAGAACCCAAAATTGCTCAAAAACACCCAAATTGCTTACTAATTCACTTAAGCCCTTAACCAGTAAATTCTCTAAATTACATGAATACCTTGCCTACACCTAAATAATGCATGGAACACACAAATTTCACTTCTTTGGGCTGTAATGCACGAAATTATTGATGCCATTATGCAGCTGAATTATTTCCAAAAGTTGCACTAAAACAAAATGCCAAAATGTCACCATAAGAGACATAATTCCTTAATTTCATACAACTTTGTCTAAAATGATTTTTTCCTCCATTATTACTCCTGAAAAATTCTGACAACTACCTCCTCATTTTGGCCAATTAGAAGCCTCAAAATCTTCTATAAATAGGCTTGCTTGAGTGGTCTTGGAATGCTTGGTTCATAACTAGTTTTTAGGAGCACCAAAAACTTTCTTTCTTCCTCCTCTTTGGCTGAATTCTTTCTTCAATTTTTCAAAGAGATTTTGTGTCATTTCACTTCAAGAAATCAAGTTCTCTTCCTCTTCTTCAACTCAAATTAGGTAGGGAGTAGTTTCTAAATTTATTTCTATGCTTTGAGGAGTTGTGTTTTTAGCTCAAAATGATGAAATTATGAACTTGCCTTAGCTTTTCATTTTGGTTTTCCTCTTCAATTTTTCTTTAACCAATTCAACCATATGGCCTAGGTGGAACTAAGATGATGGCTTGATGATGAGGACCTTGAGGGTGGGTTGTAAATCCATCACAAGTTAGGCCTCTAAAGCTTGAAAATTCCACTTGATGCAAAACCTTAAAGAATAATGCTTTATGATGCTAAAACAAAGATTTTTAGTTTAGAACTTGAAAGATGTATTTTTTTCCTTTTATGTTTTATTTCTTGTTAAGATATGTATTGGGTTGAATTTATAATTCTTTTAAAGTCTTGAAGGAGCTCTAGTAAAGAAACAAAATGAATTTGCATCCATGATTAAGTTTATGCTTTGCATAACCATGTTTACCTTCTATGTCATCACTAAATTTTCAAGAATGAATAAATGAACTTGCATTTCTCATGTTTAAATTCCAAGCTTGTATTTCATGTTTATGTTTCAAGTCATCACTTAATCTTTCAAGATAATTAAGAGGTTGCATCTCATATTTAATTTATGCTCTCACTATATTTTATAATGGCTAAAAGAATCAACGCATGACATGTTTATTTTATGCCATCACCTAAAGATCCTAGAGCTTAAAGACTTGCCCATGTATCACAAGCAAAGAAATATGATTATTGGAGTTAAAGAATTTATTCTTTAAAAATTCTTGAGATTGGAGCTTAAAAAGATGTAATAATAATTCTCTTCTCCCTCTCCTGGTCCTGTGCGGACTACCGCCGCTCCGGTTTCTTAATATTCTCTTCTCCCTCTACTGGTCCTGTGCGGACTACCGCCGCTCCGGTTTCTTAATATTCTCTCCTCCCCCTACTGGTCCTGTGCGGATTACCGCCGCTCCGGTTTCTTGTATCATGTTTATATTTCAAGTTCTTGCATCATGTTTAATTTTCAAGTCATCACCTTAAATCTTAAAGATAAAGAAATGGAATTGCATATCATGTTTATAATTCCAAGCTATCACCTTATAAAGATAAGATTAAAATAAGGTTGCATAGCATGTTTATAATTCTAAGATGTCACCTAAATCTCTAAAGCTCAAGACTTACTCCTTTTATCTTAAGTGAGAATTTTAATTGTGAAGATCCTCCCAAATTTGACAAAAGAACTAGTTTCTAAATGAGTTTTAAGGCTTTGCAAGGATTTTATGGGGAACTAGTATTTTATATGCACTTAAAATATGATTCTATGTAATTGCATGAGGTTCATGATTCGCCAACGATCCGAGTTTAGTATCAATGTGTGATAATGATTTGATATGATTGAAGTTGTGATAATTATGGTTTATTGTTAAGAGAATGATTCATAATTGATAATTCTATGTAAGGATTGGATGCTTATTAAGTACTTGATATCATTGAATGATTTCTGACTTGCATGTTATAGTTCTTGTTGCAAATAATAAGAATGCTTATACATGAAATGTTCTTATGTAAAATTCACCTTTGTTGCTAGAAGAAAGTGTATCATTGTAAAAGTGTAATTTGGAAAGGTTACGGCTAAGGAAAGACTTGGTATTTAAGCGTGTCCATTGTGACCCACCTCTCTTTCCTCGGGAATCTCCCATATGCATGATTACTGATTGATATATATTATTCTAGCTTAAGACTATAAATGAGAAAATGTTATGATGTTTATGAATTGTATTATGATATAACATGCAAAGATTTAATGGTGACTTAAACTTATAAGAAAATGATCCTTTGGAACCATCAGACTATAGGTGGTGAAAAGGTGATTTTAGCCCCCTAACCCGTTCTCTCAAAAGGGTAGGCTCGGGACTTTAGCTTATCAAAAGGGATAAGTATATGCTAGTGACGACTAGTAAAGTATGAGCTCATAACCTAAATTACTCCCAAAAGGGTGGAGTATAGGGTGGCCCAAGGAAAATAATGATGATGATAAGATTTTAAGTCACCTAAGGCACTAAAGAAATGAAATATGTGCACTGTGTCCATGTGTAGCTAATATTATATGACGTTCTTTTATGCATGTTATTTTGATAATGATGATGAGGAATATGATGTAATGATAAAGGAAAAGTTCATTGTAAATATGACATGTTAAGAATAAGATGCATTATAAGAGGGATGATTAAAAATTGACGAACCTCGGTTAAGTATTTGTCCGAACTTAAAATGAATCTTTGCATGCTCACTATTTTAGAATAATCCCGAGGTTCCTGGGGACTTTGATGATGACACTGTAGAAGGAGGTACCTCCATCGAGAATTCTTTAGCAAGATTCTCACTCCCTTTTCTTTATTTCCGTCATTGTCTCCAGATTCAAATGGCGACATTCGTCCTGTTCGTTGATACCCCTACTTGGGAATTCCACTATGATCCGTTGCATCGCTCGTATCATTTTGAAGGGAGGTCTTGTGATTCGTGTTTTTATTTACATAGGTCGCCCATTTGCACATCCTGTCCCTAGTTATCGATTTTCTCCTACTTCTCCCTATGGCGATGAAATGGTTTTCGAACATGCACGTCCACTTGATGAAAGGATGTTACGTTCTTATCCCGCTTCATCTGCTGTCCATGGATTTCAGTATGTTCCCGAGACGAGATATTCTCAAACCGATCCTTCAGAGGACACTCCTACTCATGTATATTCTGAGAGCTCTGCTCCTACTCCCACACGTGTAAGAGAGGGTAGTGAGGAAACAGTTGTTCAATTGAGGTTAGCGAGAAGGCCGTCCATGCGACCCGACTGGTGCATCTCGTGTGTCCCTCCCGAGGGAGCTCATCGATGGATCGGATTTATTCCCCATTTTCGTGACAAAGGGCCATAGAAGGTTCTTAGTAGACTTATGTGTGATCATGCACCCTAGTTTTAGGATAACCTTCCCGGCTTATGGAGTTATCTAGTTTAGGGGCATGAATTTCCTTAAGTATATTTTCTTTTATGGGTTTGCATAAGATAATGATGTATGAACATAACCCACCCTTTGAGTGAGGTTATTGTATGTAAATATATGCTATAATGTGCTTATGGATGTTATATGATGGAGCCTAAGTGATATGATGTGATATATTCTTAAACGTCTTATTATACTCGGCTTACTCGTTCACGTTGTACTCGGCTCACGTTTTCAATTATGTGTTTAAAAAAAAAAAAAAGGCTCGTAATTTCACTAAGTATTTTCAAATTATGAAGAAAGAACCAAAGCAAGGAGTAAAGTCTAGTCATTAATCAGATTCAACCTAGGTGTATCTGGTTAATTACTAGGGTGTTACACCTTCACCTTGTCTGGATCCACTTTTATTCCTTCTCTGCTGACAACAAAACCCAGTAACTTCCCTATACAAGCTCCAAAGATGCATTTGTTTGGATTCAGCCTCAACTTGTATCTTCTGAGTCTTTCAAATAACTTTCGCAGGACTGCTACATGACTTTCTCCTTCTTTAGACTTAGCAACCATATCATCTACATATACTTCAATCTCCTTATGCATCATATCATGGAAAAGTGCAACCATCGCACGCTGATACGTAGCATCAGCATTCTTTAATCCGAATGGCATGATTGTATAGCAAAATGTTCCCCACGGAGTTATGAAAGTAGTTTTTCCCTTATCATCAACGTCCATGAGGATTTGATTGTATCCTGAGTAGCCATCCATAAATGAAAATCGATGATTTTTTGCAGTATTATCAACAAGGACATCAATGTGAGGGAGAGGAAAATCATCTTTTGGGCTGGCTTTATTTAGGTCTCAGTAGTCTACACATATCCTGACCTTCCCATCCTTTTTAGGCACAGGTACAATATTAGCCACCCAATCAGTGTGTCTTGATACCTCCAAAAATCCAGCCTCTAGCTATTTAGACACCTTTTCTTTTATTTTTAATGACATTTCAGGCCTCATCTTTCTCAATTTTTGCTTTTTCGGCTCCACTCCTGGATATAAAGGGATCTTATGTGAAGCTATTTTTGGATCTAACCCTGGCATATCATGATAAGACCATGCGAAGACAACCATGTATTCTTTGAACAATGCAATCATTTCTGATCGTTCTGGGTTTTCAACTATTTTCAACTCTTTCTTCTCTTCTTCAATGCCTATGTTAATTGGCTCAATCACTTCATTATCTAGGCCAATTTCTTTTTCAGAATATTCTAATAGGTCTGAGAATTGCTCGACAATTTCTCCATCCTCATCAGATTCATGATTTTCACAATCAAGTGCAGCAAGAGAGTCAATTGATAAGCTTCCAAGATCTCTTTCATGTGACAGAATTTTTAAATCCCTGGAAAGCAATTATGTTGGTGTTGGAAATGGGAATAGCATGGAAAAACATTAATAAATGAGCTAAGAATGGTCAAAGGAATAAAAGGAAAATTAAAAAAAGGAAACAGAAACGAGGCAAAAGGAAGACATAAAGAAAAATTATTGGAAAATCATGCAAGTTCATTATGATGTCTTGGAATAGCATAAACAAAAGCACAAACAAATCCTTATTAATACAACCAACAATTACTTTGAAGCAACAACATCAATCACTGGTTCAAATGTCCAGTTCATCAGCATCTCATCATTGTTGGTAGCATGAGTATTATTATACTTTTCAGACTCCTCAGCATCCACCATATTGATGATTGGACAATGGCTAGTGGAGCAGCCTTATTCAATTATGATTACTTCAGCTGGGTAAGGAAATGACTCTTTTAGGTGAGGGATCTGCTTCATCTTCTCATTCTGTTTTTTTTTGCCCAAGAGCCATGGTCTTCATCTACTCTTCCAATGATGCCTCATATCCTAAACTGAATCGGTTATGCTTCCCTAAGATAGGTAGAGGTATTTTGATACCTTGCAACTGCAGCCCCAATCCTTTGCCATGCAGATAACCATTCTTTGTCATGATGTGAGCCACTACCTGATTGACATCCTGCCTTGGGAACTCATTTTCTTCTTGTTTCATCCCTACAAACTCCAGATTGTGCCACAAATTGCTTTCAACTAGCTCTACATTTTCAATATATGGCAGTGTAACTGGTTTAGATACTATGATTTCCTTCTCTCCATGGATTGTAATGACTGAGCCATTCTCAATGAACTTAACCTTTTGATGCAAGGTAGAAGGAATGGCACCAACATTGCTAATCCATGGTCTTCCCAACAACATATTATAATCGGATTCAATCTCCATTACTTGGAATAATACCTCAAACCTGCTTGGGCCAACTTCTAATGGCAAAACCATTTCCCCAAGAATGCTTTTCTTTGCTCCGTCGAAAGCTTTCACAATCATCACTTGTGGTGAAATATCATCTTTGCTTATTGACAAGTAGCTTAAGGTTAATACTGGTAAAACGTTCAATCCTGACCCTCCATCGACGAGAACTTTGGGTACTATATGGCCTCTACATTTCAGAGTTATGTACAATGCACGTAGGTTGGCCTGTGATACAATTTCTTCATCTGAGAATGTAATCGTATTAACACGCCTCACCGGATCAACCATATTCACCACATTCTCTAATGAGACATCAGGTTTCACAAAGGCATCCTTCAAAACCTTTAGCACTGCCTTTTGATGAGATTCAAATGACAAGATTAATGATAGCAGAGAGATTCTAGCAGGTGTTTTCTTCAATTGTTCCAGTATATCATATTCACTTTGCTTCATGATTTTTAGGAACTCCTCTTCTTCATCTTTTTCTTTTTCTTTTCTCTCCAAATCAGAGCTATTTCCACCATTCCCTTTGTCAATAAACTTCCCCTTTTCCAGCTCTCTAGGACCATAATACCTTCCACTTCTTGTTATATTGGTTACCACTCCACCCACCTACTTGGGCTTCTGAGGTTTCTCTTATATCTCTTTTTGTCTCTACCTTGGTTTCATAATTCCACGGCACAGCATGAGTATTCTCATAATCAAAGGGCATCGGCTTCTTTACAGTGATCACCACGTTTTCCTATTTCAGAGCTGGGTTAAGTGGTGGTACTCGGAGCACAAAGCGCTCGATCACATTCACCTCTTCAGAGAAATTCGATCTCTTTTTTCGTTTGAATCACACCTAAATTGAGTAGCTCCTGCACTCGAGCTTTGAAATCCCAGCAACTTTCTACATCGTGACCGAGTCCCCCAGAGTGGTATATGCAGCTTGATTCCATGTCATATTTCTCATTTTCCTTTATTGCAAGAACAGATGCTGTTATGTTGTAGCCAGCCTCCGTTAAACCAATGAAAATTTTCTCCATGGGTGTTTTAAGACACAGCACCTTCTTAATCAAGGGTTTCTCCATTTCCAAGGCATTCACACGACCTCCTCCTTCATGATTTGGGATTGGATTATTGACAATATCAGGTTTTGATTCTTCTTGGAGGTCCAATCTCCCACAAGTAATTAATTTTCTTACCGCCATCTTAAACCCTTCACAGTCCTCAATTGAATATCCCACAACATCCATGTGATATTTGCAAGTTAGATTCGGGTTATACCATGCTGGGAATGGTGGTTCCAATGGACGTACGGGATACGGTGATATCAAATGAGCCTCAAATAATCTTTGAAAGAAGTTAACATTAGAAATGGATAACTTCGGAAAAAGGTGGAAGCTTTAGGAATCGATTTCGATTTTGATTTTGGAAATTTGGTCATGGTAATGTAGTGTTTGGGTAGTTTTGTGGATGTGTGGTCGGGTTATAGGTATAGGTTGGGCGAGATGGTTAGTGCGGTCTTATGTGGATATTGTTGACTTGAGGCTGAGGGTATGAAGTGGTGCTTATGGCTTGGTAAGAAGCAACAGAGGATAGGTATTGTGGATTTTGGAATTTTGGGTGTGTTGATGTATATCTAAGGGCAGAAGATTGCTGACCTTGTACAAGATTTATTTCAAGCTCTTTCTTTTTTGGCGAGAATGCTCTTTTTGTGTCCTCATTGCTTATAGGAAGCTTACCAGCTTTAGCTAAGCTTTCAATTCTCTATCCTACCATTGCTCCAATATATGGAGATCCCAAGGTCCCTAAAAAGTATGAGCACATTTCAGATGGGATAAGTGGTGGTTGTACTTGAGCAGCTAAAGCTCTCCATCTTTGGGCATACTGCTTGAACGATTCGTCTTTCTTTTTCTACATCTCATGAGTAGGTGCCATTTCCATGTTGAACTTGTACTGACTCATGAATTGATCTACCAATTCTCTCTAGCTAGAAATCTTTGAATGGTCTAGTTGAATATACCATTCCAAGGCAGGTCCAGTCAGGCTTTCATGGAAAAAGCTGATGAGAAATTTTTCATCCTTTGACCATATTGCCATCTTGGTACAGTAACTCTTTAAGTGAAACAAAGGGTTACCAGTCCCATCATACTTTGAGAAATCTGGGACCTTAAGTCTTTGGGGACTATCAAGTCTTCAAGAGGGCACAGCTATTCGATCTCCACGTAGCCATAAGGGCTAGGACCTTGGATAGCCTTAATTTGCTCCTGAATTTTTCTCATCCATTCTTCTTTTAACTTGTCTTTCTCCGCTTCTGTATGACTATTGTTTGAGTGAAGTGGTTGCTTTTGAGTGACGACACGTGGCTGCTCCCAAGTATGGGTAGCATGCCCGTATCCTTCAGCATATTCATTTTCTAGGGAACGATATCCTTCTCCGATGGGAATTACCATTGACATTGTTGGTGGTGGTTGTCCATGAGGGCTACTCAGCATCCTTTCCATATCATTCATCTCCTGGATGATATTCAGAGGTGCACTTGATATCACCAGCACAGTTACTGTGGTGGCACTTGGTTGCACACTTGTTGACATATCTCTGCTTTGATAGGCTCCCAACAGGTCAAGTGACTCTTTCATGACTCTCATCATTTCTTCCATTCTTGCTTGAGTATCAGTCATCATATTCAACTGCCCCTTCATCTCATCCACCTCCATGCTTAGGTTCCTTCCTAGTTCAACAGTGGTTGCAACTGAGTGTGTCTTTCCTGTTTCAGAATTTCCTCCTCCAGCCATCCTGGTCCGAGCTCTTGTATTGTAAGTACGAGTTTGATCAATTTCTGTTTTCCTTGGGCGCCTAATGGTGATAGATCCTGTGACACATTAACAACACTTAAAAGTTAATTCTTTTCCTCTTTTTTTTAAAAAAACCCAACAATAGTTATCAGAAGTCATTTACACAAATTGGATGCCCCACACCTATTCTTATGGGTATATCACCCTATAAGTTAATGTGTGGTTAATAGCGAATCTCTAGGGAGGATTGACTCCTCTATAGATGCTATCTAATGAGCACTAGCAATGTTGTTCTTTGGAGTACTCATATTTTTGCACGAGGATAAACAATCTCAAGGCAAAAATATGATTGATCACTTTCTAAGGAAACATTTGCTCCTCTATGGAAAGCATCGAGCATGCTAAAGATATTGCAAATGTTGAAAATTTATTCATTCCCAAACGAAATTCCAAGTACAAGATTGCTTTGAAATACATCACATGCGAACAGACAGAGGAAATAACTACATCAAATGGGTTTCTCTTCATGATAGGAAGTTACATTAAGAGCTTCATCCTTTTTTTCCTGAGACTCTTAGCGATGTTGTCACACAAATCCATGAATTCTGTCACTTCTTGAGGTAATCTGAATGGTGGCATCTTACTAATTCGTCTGCTTGCCTTCTCAAAATGATAGACAAAGTTTGGAATGTAATGACTCAATTCATCAGTTAGCTGTCCATACTTTTCTTTGCATTCTAGTGCTTTTTCTCTCCATGACTTTCCGAACTCAGTCGCATCGATAAACAAATCATGATATTGATTTGCCAAAGTCCATCCACGAACAGCATCATGCTTTGTTTGTGCCAACATTGTCGACAAGTACCCTACCTGCTTTTCTAGTTTCTTTCTTTTGTCTTTTTCTTTGCTGACTTCCATTTTCAGTGTAAAAATGTTTTCATCCCTTTTACTAACTTCCTGTTCTACCCTTTTCACCATGCGACCCTCCTTGTTGATTTCTTCCTTCAACTTATTCCTTTCTTTTTCAAACATATGAAGTTTTCCTTCTAGCCCTTGGATTTTGACCAAGTGAGAAGTTGGGATTTTTTCTTTTCTTTTCCTAGACTTTGTAATTTTTACAACGTCGGCGCACTCATCCTTTAAAGCTTCAATCTCTTTAGCCTTTTTCTCACACTAGCTTTGAAGAATGACAGTCTTTAGATCGACTGCCTCCTTTTTCTCTTCCAGGGATCGCATTTGCACCTTCATTACTTCTATCTGGGATGTTAATTGAGAAACTTCTAGAGTCTGGATAGGAGCTGAGTTGCTGGGATCATCCTTCGGGATACTACTTTTCTCAGCTCTTACTTTCCTCCATTCTTTGTATTCTTGAGAAGATGTTAACTGTTGTTGCCCGAGTTCTTTCTTCCCTAGGATTTTGACATCATCCCATGCCATTTTGATCTTTTTCTCTTGCTCCATGGTGCTTTTATCTTTCTTATAGAGGAAGCTGAACCCTTCAAGTTGCTTTTCTTGTGGTTTGGTTTGAGTCCAATGAAGTTGCCTGAGTACCAATGTGGGTGTATAGGAAATGCATCCTCTTGGACCCATCAAAGGGACGTTGTGAAAGTCACCACAACTATAGATAATATTTTCTCCATGGTACCAAGGACAGACCCATTTGAAAGAATTTGACTGGATTTGTGAGAACTTTTTTTCCACATTTGTGCTTCTTGAGGAATTATCAGGATACAATGGAAATCTCCTAATGGATCAGGAGAGGAGCCCATGCAACGGTTAACATATATATGAGTCATAAACCAAACGTACAACATCGACAAACAACATCGCAATCTCCCCCCATTTTTCTGGAGGCAAACTCCCAAGGAAAGGAATGTATCAACTAGTATAGCTGGAATAGGATTCATGCCTTGTGTCTCAAATTTGAAAACACATCCATGGCAGCCTGGTCAACCACATCTGGCGTGAATGGGAATAAAATCAATCCATAGATAGTCAATGCTAATGTTCAATTGAAGAAACCCCAACTTCCTTGTTGAGCCAAGGTTTGCAGATGGGCTTCTAGAAAAATCCTCTTGAGTGGGTCCCCTTACTTCTATTTCTATCTGGCTAGCTTCAACTCCGATTAGTTTTGCGATCTTTTCTTTGTTGACATAATGCCCCTGATAAAGATGTATGCCTAACTTTTCTCGAATTGGTAGCCTTATCATGACCATATATTCTTCTATGGTCGGTGTTGTATCAAGCTCAGGGAGTTCAAAACAACAAAGAGAAAGATTCCAAAACTGTGATAGAACGCTCAATGCTGGTGCTTCTATTGGAATGAGTAACAAATCCAATATTCACCCATACTTGCTCTTCAAACAAGATCGGACTTCACGAGGCATCAACCGAGTTATTTCCTTTACTTTCTTTAGCTCATTATTAGTCACTATAATTTTGATGTTCCTCTTCCAATTGTACACATTGCTAGTGTTCATTTGCATTGCTTCCATTTGTGTTGAACTAATGATGACCTTTGCTTTATCAACAATCAAAAACCTGTGTAAGAAATAATGAGATAATTGAGTAAAATAATAATAATAAAAATGCATGCTTCTATTTATGAAATACTTTCCTAAAAGCATGATGATGCACAAGTCTACCAATTTTCATGCTGAGAATGGATTATGATATATGTGACAATGAATGAAATGTTAGTTTATGGTATGTACATCTTAATACCTAAGAATAATGCATGACCAAATTATGAGATAAGGAAATGACTAACCTAAATGAAATGCGAAAATAAAAAGCTTAAAGAAAGGCATAAAGGAATGTAGTGTAAAAAGATGAAAGAAATATGCTTCCTTTGTCCTAACAGGGTAAGACTTAAAGGATAGAGAATACTATGGTCAAAAACCCTAATTTGGGTGGCTGCTAAGTTCAACTATGTGTGCACACATTGGTGGTAGGTCTAGACTTCTAATAGTCATGGTCCCCAGATTGCCCCTATCTATAGGACAAGGATTTGACCTTTGAACCCATCACAAGTAGGGATGAACCCTCTCAATATGATTAATCCATAAAGCCAGTAACAATCTGAGTGGTATCCCAACAACTACCAAGTGAACATGGAGCTCCTCATGGCAATGTTAGGAAACCCCCTATCCTCGGGTCACACAGGCTCGAGTATAGAGCCCAACAAGTGTGTGAAGTAATTGATTGTGAGGTGTGTGCAAGGAGCAAACAAACCTTTCATTCCTAACACTACATACACTTCTACAAAATAGAATACAAACAACAACAAACATATACAGAATAAATAATAGTCGTCTACCCTAAGGTTTTGGTAAAATAAAGCAGAATCTATAAAAACATACCAAATTCTAAAAGAAGAAAAAAAAAAGAAAACACTGTACAAAATAAAATAAGAAAAGGAAAAAAACAAAAATCAAAGGCTATATTTACTTTGCACAACTAACTATAATTGGCCTGACTCTCTTTCTATAGGTCCCCAGCGGAGTCGCCATCTGTCGTAACCGAGATCGCGATGGGACGGCGAAAAAGAATTGATGTTGAAAAATTATGAAGTTGCCACCAAGTTTATTAGAATTTGGGAAAAACATGGAAAAACCCATTTATTTTGAAAAATGGTCTTTGAAACCAGATTTGAGTTCGGGAATCGGTTATGCATAGGAAAGGATAGGCATTTAATCCTACGCACCCCTAGTACATCCGTCCTTAGACGATACCTTAGTAAGTTGTGCAAATTAATTAATAACCTTTAAAAAAAAAAAAGAAGACAAGCATACTTACAATTTACAAATTATTTAAGAAAAATTAATTTTGGCTTGACAGGGATCACCTGCTCCTACGTATCCCCTGGTGCAATGGGGAATTCAAAGTCACGTAGTTCTGTAAAAAATGATTTTGAGTTGGTAGATTTTAATTAAAAGCGAAGAAAATAAAAAAAAGGGATTGGTTGATTGATTTTAATTAAAAAAAAGGAAATTTTGATTGTCAAATTATGGAAATTCATTTGTGCACAGAATTCAAGTTAGCACTAGGCTATTCAATGAACCCTTATGATTTGAATAACAATGAAGATAACATTTGCTACTCAATCATCGATATTGATCATTGCACAAAGCTTTGTAAAGATTTCTTTTATTTGCTCATTTGAAAGAAAACACAATAAAAAAAAGGCTAATTTCAATTATGAGTTGACAACATTAATTTAGAGACAAAATTACTTATAAAAACAAGAGCAATATATAATAATTAAAGATTAAAAGAAAATGAAGGATTCTAACTACCTTTTTTTTTGTATTTTTAAGGTTTTACACATAAAAATCACCAAAATATTAAACAAATGATTATATCTATCCCTAAACCAATTTACTTAATTCTACTCAAAAGAAAACAAATCTTTTTTTTTAAATAAAAAAAAACTCAAACTAAACTAATTTTAAAACAAGCAAAATTAAAGGTTAAACGAACACTGAAAAATTCAAAACTTATTCTAACACTAACTCAAACTAAAAAAAATAAATCTAGAACTCTTTCTTTATATTTTATTAATTTAAATTTTATTTAACCTAATCCTATTTTAATTCTATTCCTAAAATTATTCTACCCATTCCCCAAACACACTCACATGCTCACACACTCTCACACACACACTCACCCAAACTCATACACACGCGTACACAGACTAACACTAAAACAAAAAGGAAAATTTCACACTTAGCAAAAGGAAGAAAAAACTAAAAAGGAAAGAAAAGAATCTGAGAGAATGAGAGAACAGAGAGTGAGAAGTAAAGAGAGAGAGAGGAAGGGAGAGAAAGAGAGAGAGTCCGAAAGAGTGAGGGGGAAAGAGGGAAGTCGCGGCGGTGCTAATGCGGCGCGACGGCCATAGTTGGAGCGGCTCACGCGGAGGAGGACGGCTGGGTCATGCGCGGCGGCCACAAGATAGAGGCAGACGAGAGAAAGGGCGCTCCGCCGTGCAAGGGAGGAGGAGGAGAGGGCCAGCGTTCTGGCGAGCAAAGGGGCGAAGTTGCGACTGGTGTGAAGACTCCGTGGTGGCGCGAAGAACGTGGTCGATCGTGGAGAGAGTGGTTAGCCGTAGCGATGCGGTGGCGGGGATGTCTGATGGTGCTTACGGCCATGGTAGGGATGGAAGGAGGAGGAGGCCAGTTGAACTAGCCGCGTGTGAGGATCAGGGTGAAGCGGAGAAGGAAGTGGTGCTACTGGTAACCGTCGCGGCGGCGTTACTATTTCCTTTTCTTTCAATTTTCTGCTTCCTTTTCCTTTTTTTATTTAGTTTATGAAATGAGAATCGCTAGAATTGGAATTTGTGTATTGACATGGATTGTTCAGAATGATGGATTTAGGTTTGATATGTGTTTGGCTGGGAATATATTGCTGGATTGAATGGTTTTTTTTTTTTGTTAGCAAAGGGGTTAGATGCTGGAATTTGGCTTGAGAGTAACAGATAAACACTTGAGAAAGAAATGAACCAATGATTTGTCATCATTTACTTGTAATTCTGTGATCTTTCTGCTCCCTGTGTTTATTGCAAAAAGTTTTCTGATAAAAGATGGTGATGAAAATGTTTGAGTTGGAAAACTGATTGTCACTGACTGAAGCCCTCTTTTATTTCTCTATTTTCTTGTGATTTTCTTCAATCCTCTCCCCCGGAATCAACCAAAATCTCCCGTTTTATAGCTCTTCTAAGATAATTTTTTGGTCCTCTTGTGATCTGATTGCTGATTTCATGGGATTTTCCTTGATTCTCTAATCTTCACATGCATTGTTGGGTTCTGGCATTTCTAACTTGTTCTTGTTTGGTGCCTACTATTTTTGACTCTGATGCATGTTTTTTGCAACTTTGTCAGGCACTCGTTTGACTTCTCTGTAACCTTGCATACTTTAGCATCCAAACTTCGTTGTTTTGTTAGGCACCGATTTTTTTTCTCTCTTTAGGCTACTTCGATTTTCTTTTCTTTTTTCTTTTTTCATTTTTTAACAATAAAATAAAATAAAAATGAAAATGAAACTGAAACTAAAATGGGCTACAACAGTTTTTTGGAGGTGAAACAGGCTCATTCAATTTTTGTAAAAAAAACCAATGACAACAACAACAACAACAACAAAAAACATGATGGGCTTCTCCTTTTTTTTTGTCAAATGAAATAGGCTTAATAAAAAAACTAACACATAAAATGGGTTCAATAACAGCAACCAAAAATGAAATGGGCTAAGAATTTTTCAAATGAAATGGATTAAAAGAAAAAAAAAAGGTTTTCGGGTCGGACAAAATCGAGTGTTCACATTCCACATATCATTGCTAAATCACAACTTAAACATATTGGCCTCAATATTGAAACTAAAATTCTTCACTTAGCATAGTTTCTACTTCAACTTGTTTTAGCCCTTGACTAATCTTGTCACATCTGCGCATTATGTACTGCCGTCTCCAACGTGGCAGTAATAGGTATTAGACTACTTTTCAAGACTGAGCTCATTCCTATACATGATCATTGCATTTACTTTCTCCAATTCTCACACAAAACTATTCCTAGCCAGGTTTACTTTCCCCAACTCAATTCAAGGGTAGTCAAAGACCATGTATACACAGCTCAAACTAAGATTCTCATAATTTTTAACCCTAGCAAATGATTGAATCAATTCAAAATAAAATTCATGGTTACACCTCCATATGTCATCAACTTCTTGTAAAATTTTCCAAATGTGGATCAACCATTTACTATGGTAACAAAATTATACAATTTTACATCTTCAGTTTCAATAATTTTGACAACATAAGTACCATTTCGGTCACTGATTTTTTTAAGGCAGTATCCCTTAAAACCAGTGCTAAGGATAATTCATGTAGTTAGTCTAAGATGTTATCTTCCACATATGATTTTTCCAGCCCATAGCCATGACTACAAATATGTTTAAAAATTTACAAAATTTTACTGTTTGCAGCCAAACAAAAAATCCAACAGCCTAGTCAAAACTTCTTTTGACAAAAATGATTTTCTAACCTCATCCCAACACTTCACTAAAATTAACATATCAATACCAATATAATATCAACCAGTATAACTAGAAATATTGGATTAAAAAAAATAAAAAATTCTCAGGAAAATTTTGAAAGAAAAATGCCAAAGAAAACCCTACTCTTGAAAGCTAATATATCCTTGTCTCTAGTTTGCTCTAAAATGGAAGTTCTTCACTCCAAAGCTCTTAAAACACACTCAAACCCTCCTCTAATCAGTGATGGGTGAGGTAATAAGGTGAGATTTGGAGATTCTAATTGGTTAGTTTCATAGGTATTGATGAGTAGAACAAGTTTTGTAAAGGGAGTTTGTGGTTTTATCAAGTTTAGGCTAGGTTTTGGATCAAGTTTCCATGGTTTTTGAAGAAGAAAAATGGAGCTGGCTGTGTGTTCTTTGCATGGCCGAGAATGAGAAGGAAAAGTGACAAAGTTTTGTAGCTTTGTATTTAGCTTGTCATAGAGGTAGTCTTTGTGTAAATAAAATATACTTTCTTTCTAATAATAAAAAGGAATGAATGGCTAGGATTTAATCTTTCTTTGGAAGACTAAATCTTAGCCTTACACTTGGCCCTAAAGGATAGACATTATCCTTTTCTAAAGATTAAGCTATCTTTCGATGTTAACAATCGCACATCAAAATTTTACTGAATGGGTAAAAGACCGTACCCGGGTAATCAAACATTGCTCAAAAATTAATTCTACATAAAAATTCTCATTCCTTACTATTTATAATCTCAATCCTATAACTTCTCAGTTTTGGGCATCTCTGGACCTTAATTCTAGGGTTTTGGCTGTCCCGACAAGCTCACAGGGCTTGCATGTTACTATTTAGTTTTTTTTTTTTACAAATCCGTTGGACCATCCTTATTTTTGCTAAAACTGTCATTTTTTTAAAATTATGTCTAATAAAACTCAAATGAATTTTTAAATAATTTTTAGGGTGTCACATTCTGCTCTCATTCCTGCGGTACTATGGCCTCCCTCTTCCATTCATATTGCTCCAATGGAAGAAGAAGAAAACAGAACGTCTAAAGGCACAGCACCTCCTCTTCTGGAAGCTAATGCTTCTACATTGGTTCAAGATGTTCCTACCTATTCTGTTCCAACTCAAGATGATCTTGTTCCTTCCTCAGCTTAGATATTAGATATTGTTATTGTTACTTCTGAGCCTATTCCTGCTCCTACTACCTCGGCTTCTGCCATAGCCACATCCATAAAAGGTCATGAGCAACCTTCTTTACCTCCATCTACTATACAAGATGAGATAAGGGCTGACTCACGTAGATCAGGGGAAACTGTACCCCTAGACATTCCTAAGCCATCTTCCAGAGCTGCTCCTGCTCCTATCAATTTGCCGGCTCTATTCTCAACAACATAGTCTTTGGCAAGTTATCAAGTCATCCTGCAGAATCTGAGGGAGATTTCCTCTAGACAAGATAGATTTGAAGGAACTATCATTGAGCATGGTGCCCAACTCAAGCATATGGAAGATCTCCAGCTTCAGATTTTTCAAATGTTGCAATGTCTATTTCCTAGCGCGCTTCCTTTTTTATGATGCCAAAAGGGGGAGGAGAAGTGTAGATTAAAGAAAATCTTGTGCCGATAGAATTCAAGGGGAGCTGAGCTATGCTATGGACTCAGGGGGAGCCAATGCTGAGGATGAGCCCAGAGATTCTTTTTTTAGCATGATTTTTTTGGTATATCTTGTAGGTCAAGATGTGCACGAGAAGGGGGGTTGAATCGTGCACAGATCCTTTTTCATTTTCTGAAGCATCTGAAAAGAACTATCAAGTATAAAACTTGAAGTGCAGTAGAAACAAAGTTAGTGGCTTTAGAAAGTTACTTTTTGATCCTTGTTAGTTAAAACGCTCAATATTATACAATATAGCGTAAAAGAAGCTTGATAGAAATAAAACTGATTGATAAGATAAATAACCAATAAAGGAAAATAAAAGAGATTAAGGTAAGAAAGAAAGAACACAGAGGATTTTATACTAGTTCAGCTAACATACCTACATCCAGTAATCGACAATTGTTGAGATTCCATTATAACAACTTTCTCAACCTGAGAAAAAGAGGATAGTCTTTATATTAGCCTTCCCAAGCTTTCATGAGTAGTTTTGACTCTGGCCTTTCCAAGTCAACCTGTGACTGATGAGATCAGCACCCTCAGCACGTTGTGAGTAGTCTTTCCTAGCCTCCCCAAGCTGACAAGAGTAGTCTTGACTCTGGCCTCTCCAAGCCAACCCATGATTGATAGGGAACTCCTTCAGCATGTTGTTAGTAGTCTTTGCACAGCCTCTCCAAGCTGCAAGTAGTCTTGACACTGGCCTCTCTAAGCCCAACTAAGTAGTCTTGACACTGGGCTCTCCAAGCCCAATCGTGACTGACAGGGAACTCCTTCAGCACATTGCAAGTAGTCTGTTCCTGGCCTCTCTGAGCCGCAAGTAGTCTTTCTTCAGCCTCTCCAAGTTGCAAGTAGTCTTTGACTAGCCTTTCCAAGCTAAACCGTGATAAGCAAAAATCAACTTACTATTGTGTTGTAAGCAGTTTTACCTTAGCCTCTTCAAGCTATGTCTCACTTTGATCACTAACGAATCAAGGATACAAAGGTTAAGTGTTTAGGTTGCCACTAAAACTAACCTATACTCAAGTTTCCTTAAAGATGATACATTTTAAAAGATCCTGGAAGAATTTGAATGACTTCCTTCTTCCACTTCTTCCACAAGAAGAATACGGATCTAACTAAGCATATAGAAGAAAGATTTTCTTTACACTTTAAGGATAAACTGATTACATGATAAAGATTGAATATTCCAGGAAGTGGGAGAAAATTTTTGCAGAGTTTCCTCTCTTCGAATCTTCAAAATCTACCACATTTTTCAAGCTCAGCATCTCTTTATATAATGGTCTTTCTTTGTGACCATTGCCATAGATCAGTTCTTCAAGTGACATGTGTTGATCATCATTTTATCTTGAAAGAAGCAGCTATAAGAGATGTTAACAAAACTGTCACATCAGTTGCAAAAGCCGTTGTAAATGTGAATTTTCAGATCTCCCATTAGAAACCACTTTTCTACTTTCTGAGCTAGCTTTCTAGCTTCTCCTTCATGAAGCTAAGGTCGTTGATTAACAAGGCAGAAAAGATGACGTACTAGATTAAAACTGGGTTTGACTTAATAATTTAAAATTCAAATTTCAAATTTCCCTCCCTTTCCTGTAGCATTCTTTGCTCTACTCATAGGAGAACTTTTTGATGTATGTGATAAGCTCTTGAAGAGTTATTTGCTTTCAAATCCTCTTGATGATGATTTCTTTACGATTGTGATGATTAAAGACAAAGTAACACGTTACATATGGACATATTCTGATATCTTCATCTTGAGAGTACTTTCTGATGTCCCGTGCTACTTTTTGAAGTCTCTTTCCTTTGTTTCTTGGCCTTTGGGTTGATTTCCTCAAGTCCTTAAGCATTTACACGTTCTTTGCACGAGATATTGATCACTTCGTTTTAAGCTTAATCTCTTCATATGAGATAAAACATGCTTGTACATGTATAGTGAAATTATTCTCAATTCAAGTCCGTTTCTATGCTTTGTTCCATAAGTATGGATACATGCTTTGCTTGAAATAATATTTACTTTCTATTTGGCTCAATCTCTTCCCATAAGATAGATCATGTTTGCACATGCAAAGTGTAACATCCTCTCAAGTACAACATCATCCTTAAGTCATGACATCAAATTGAGAGTTGTTACTTATAAACTATCGGACCTTTCTTAAATAACTATAGCAAATGTGATAAGATCGTGTAATAACTAGCGTAATTTGGTTAAAATATATAACAAAGAAACACAATATTTATTGAATACATAGCTAAGTAAAAAGGAAGCTCTTCTAAGAGCTTTAATACATATACATTCTCTATTACATTTACAAACACATATGCCTACAACTATATACAACATAATAACAATATCAACTATTAAACTACTATAATCCTGAATTCTTTCACGCAGCAGCCGCATCATTCTCTGGATTAACCTGGAGACGACACGGGAATACAAAACACATAGGGGTGAGAATCATACAATTCTCAGTAGGGCAACTCCCCAAAAACTCACTAATACTGTCATCGTCATCGCCCCAGCCACTTCAATTTATTAGAAAAAGAGTGATCATGCCTTTCATACCAATGGTTCATTTTTAAAGTTTCAAATCATACTTCCGAAGTGGGTAGCTTTTAACAATCAATCACTTAATGCATATGTATTATAATGTCAAGCATCTAGTAATCATCCTAAGCATACATTCAAAAATAACAACCAAAACATAAGTAGAAATTTCATTCTTTCAGGCATTATCAAGTAAACTTATATACAGAAATAATAATAAATTATGCATTCTTTTTCGTGACCAAGGAACTTAATCTAGTGCATTTTTCTCTTGTCATTGACATAGGAAAGACTTAGTTTCGATCATGCTGCAAAACTCAATTCAGTGCAACCTTTTCTCTTCATTGACATAGGAAAGACTTAGTTTATACCCAACGGGTATTTGCCGTGGACAACTCCACAATAGATAATTTATACCAAATGGTATTTATAGTGGATCACACTACATAAGGGAAATAGACTGCTTATCAGGACTGGGCCCATTCCTATATGTGATCATCGGTCCATTTTCGAATCACACACAGTTCTATTTGTAGCCGATATGTCTACCGACTCATAATATCTCGAAGAAAGTTCCTCTTTTTGCCTTCCCTTTAATTCAATCTAAGTCTGGTTTCTATTTTCTCCATATGTCAAAATAGGCACACTCAGTGTTTTGGGAAAGTTCCTACTTTTGCCTTCCCTTCATTCAATCTAAGTCTTGTTTCTGTTTTCTCCATATGTCAGAACATGTACGATTAAAGTTCATATATTCTCTTTTGCCACATACACATATCATTCACTGTTCTTTTCCAAATGCATGCATGAGGCACATATACACATTCATTCGTAATATGATTTCAATCATGCCTCAAACCATTCCTTAAAGTCACTAGCATGCATTCATAAATGTCATACTTGAACCCAATGTCATTATTTCATCAACTCAAAGCATCAATTCATTTTCAGCACAATGCCAGATTTCACATATCTATAGCATAATTTATTTTGCATTTAAAACCATGAAATCTAAGGCTATAAAAATTATCCAAGACACTTCAATGTGTCCTCAAGGTCCTCTAAAAATTTCGGAGTTAAAAGGTTCTCTAAGTATGATAACAAAATTCAACAAATTAGGAGACCAGAAACCCCCTATTTACAGCTAACAGCCAAAGTTCCAATCTTATTACCCTACCAAATGATCATATAAAATCATAGAAAATTCATGGTTGGACTTCAACATGTTCTCAATATCCTATAGAAATTTCAGTGGAAAAATCAATTATTTGATGTGGTAACAAAATTTGACAAGCTCAAAACTTCAGAATTGGCTGTCCAGACAACTCAAGCACCGTCTCGGTTTTTGATTTTTATAAAATAGTAAAACTCATTTTTAGGACCCAAGAAAAATCATGGAGCTACCTTAGGATGTTAGCTTCAACATATAATTTTTATAGCTCATAAAAAGTACTAAAAATACATCAGAAAATTCATGAGCCATAACCTGTCCAGAAGAAATCCGAAAATCCAGCAGCATAGTCTAATATTCATTTTGACAAAAATGATTTCTAGAATCATCCAAACACTCCACCAAAATTAATACATCAATATGCATATATCATCAACCAACACAACTAAAAATATCAATTTAAATCAGTGATTAACACAGAAAAATGGATTTGAAGAAGAAGAGGTTTAAAAACCCTACTTTGATGGCTTTAGGAATCTTGGCTCCAAAGGATGCTCCAAGATTGATTTTCCTCACTTTAAGGCCACCAAATCAGCACCAAGCCCTTCCTTAATCAGTGATGAATGAGATACCAAGGTGAGGATTGATGAGGAATTGAAATTCTAATCGGTTAGTTTGATAGATTATAAGGAGTAGAACAAGTTTTGTGAAAGGATCTTGGTGTTTTAGTGACTCTAAGTTAGAGTTTTTGAAGCTTGAAGCTTGTTAATGGAGGTTTGGGAGGAAGAACAATGGAAAGGCTGTGTTTTCTGCCTCTTGGTCGAAAATGATGATGGTGGGGTGATAAGATTGGTGGTTTTGTGTTAATCTTTAAAGGAAGCTTGTAAAGGAAGCTTGGTTATTGTAATGTAAAAGGATAATTCTTAAAGAAAGCTAACAAAATGGATGGATAGGATTGTTTCCTTGGTCAAAGAATAGATCTTGGGCATCCACTTGGCTCAAGGCAATTGGATCACTTTAACTTGGGGAGCAAGTAGCCTTTTCGGTATTAAAACCGGACATCGAAATTCCACCAAACGGATAAGTTATTGGCTCCTGAGTAAAATATAATAAATCAAAGGTCATGATTAAAACTTGCTTTTCAAGTTTTAATCTTTGCCATCCACTTGGCATAAAGTGGTTGGTAAAGGTTACTTAGCCACTAAGTAACTTGTACGGCGTTAAAAACTACACATCGAAATTCTACCGAACGGGTAAAACACTGTACCCGGGTAATAAGACATTGTCCAAAAATTAATTCTAAGCATTAAATCCTCATTTCTAACTATTTCTGATCTCAATCCTATAATTTCTCAGTTTTGGGCACCTTCGGGTCCCAATTATAGGGTTTCGGCTATCCCGACGGGCCCGTGGGGCCCACAAGGTTACTATTCATGAATTTTTTTTTTTTACAAATCCGTTGGATCGTCCTCATCATTTCTAAAACTGTTAGATTTTTTAAATTAAAGCCCAAATTAATTTTTAAATAATTTTTAGGGTGTTACACAAAGTGAATCATTATTCTTGCTATAAGTTTGTAACATACTAATTGGATTTGACCAGTTATGCTTTGTCAAGAAACTAAAAGAAGACATCAGCCGTTCTTCAAAGTGTTTTCTTTGAATTGATTTTGTTGTCATTCAAAACTCAAGAGCGCAAGGGTTCTGGAGCTAACAATCTCCCCTTTTTTTATGATGACAAACCAATTCAAAGAAAATATTTTGAAGAGATAGTTGAAAGAAATATTGCAGAAATGTAAACAAGATAAGCATATTCTGTAACATCCTCCCAAGTACAACGTCATCCTTAAGTCATGATATCAGACTCGAGAGTTGTTACTTCTAAATTAGTGGACCTTTCTTAAATAACTATCGCAAAATCGAATGGTTCGTGTAATAACTAGCATAATTCGATTAATATGTATAACAAAGATACAAGTCAATTACATAAGGAAGCTCTACTGTGAGCTTGAATACATATACAATCTCTATTACATTCACCTACACATATACCTACAACTATATACGACATAAGAAAAGCATCAACTACTAAACTACTGCAATCCCGAGTTTCTTGCACGTAGCAACCGCATTATTCTCTGAATCAACCTGGAGACAACATGAGAACACACAAAATAGGGGTGAGAATTAGACAATTCTTAGTAGGGCAACTCCCCTAATACACAATCATAATGTCATCGTCATAGCCCCAGCTCCTTTGGTTTATTAAAAAAAAAATGATCAAGCATTACATAATAACGATTCATTTTTAAAGTTCCAAATCATATTTCCGAAGTAGGTTGTTTTTAAGAATCAATCACTTTGTACACATTATCATAAGCTCATAATCATAGTAAACAATGTCGATCAAAATGATTTGATATGATACAAATATGTATATACCAAAAGTAGGGAAATTATATTTAATTGCCCTTGATAAATCGAAGAGTATCTCATTTATCTTTATTTTCCCTCACCAAGTCGAAAAGATCTCATCTCTCTCTCTATTTTCCCTCGACAAGTAGAAAGGATCTTATCTCTCTCTATTTGCCCTCGATAAGTTGAAATGATTTCATCTCTTTCTAATTGCCCTCCACAAGTTGAAAGGATCTTATGTTTCTTTATTTGCCCTTGACAAGTCAAAGAAGATCTCTTGTCTCTTATTTGGCCTTGACAAGCCAAGGAGGATCTCATTTTTACTTATGGCTACAGAATTTAATTTAATATATCATTCACTTTCTTTTCCAATGCATGTATAAAACACATATAGGCATTCATTCACATTGTGATTGTAACATCCTAATTTTTAACCCAATACTCTAGAACATATTTAGGTTAATCATTAGTCTATTACTCTTTCAGTCTCATTCTTTAAAACCTTTCGTTAAAATACTTAGTGGAAGATACGAGTAAATTTTTCTTTTTCGTGCTAACCTAATATTCGTTGTAACCACATCGTGCAAGAAAAGTAATCACACCATTCATAATCATGAAATATAGTATCATACATAACAATCATAATATCATCACTCCTTCATAAATACATAAATTACTAGCATCATTGTACCATTATTTACATCAAAACATGCCTATATATATGAAGTGATCCTTATCCACCTATGAGGTTAGATGAGTATCAGCGGCGACCCTCTGCTCCATTTGCTAGCGTGACCCTTAAGCACAAGCCTTAGAAGAAGTCACGAACCTCGTTGTAATCCTCGTCTAGAGACGACACGGAAGAAGAGAGAGAGGGATGAGAAACTCATTCAAGATTCTCAGTAGGGATTCCCGACTCTAACACGAGTGTCATCGTCGTCGTCCCCAGCCACCTCGGTTTTAATTATGAAAAAGATGTATATGCATAAGGTTCAATTTTAAGCTTTCCAAATCTATTTATCCGAAGTGGGTGTCTTTTAGTATGAGTCTTAATGGCATGAATGCAACAGATATTTGATGAATGCATGACAATACCATATGCACATTAACATGAAAATTGCTCTTGGGCTCAACATAAAGAAACATAAATCATATACGTGGCATAAAAGGCATGGTACTTTTCATGTGACATCTTTCTCATGAGTCGAACTCTTAAGTTCTTTTTCTTAAAGACCACCCTCTTAACATATCCACCAAAAATCCAACCGACTCACCAGCCCGGCGATAATCTGGTCACCAAACTGCATCTCACCTATCGCCTAGGAATGAGCTCAATCCTAACTAGTCGTCACTATATTTAATATGGGCTAATAGAGAGGGTATACATAACTTTCTTGGATCACCTATCTTAGGATCATTTCCTTCTTTGAAACGCTCTACTAGTATCTAATACACAGCGAATTGTCCGCTTTGGCAAGTTCAATGTCAATACCTTTACGGATTTGTTTCCTCCCCACCGTAGCAGGAGGAATGCGTCTTAGTGTCACCCAGAACCTTTCCTGGGGGTGCTCGGCCGAACTGATGTCACCCAGGAGTTTTCACAAACTTTTCTCAAATTCTCAAGTTTGATGGGAAATTCGGTAGCGTAACAGCGTACACCGGATTTCCTTCAAACTTGCTTTATGCCACGAAACTTATAGGACATGCATAGTCATTCAACATCATCATAAGACATCAAGTCATATAGTCAAACTCACCATAGCATATACGTCATCATATCATTGCTTTAACGTTCTCAAAAGATAGCATGCTCCTAACCAGTTTGCCGGAATCAAGGACCGGGCTCAGCTAATGCATATGCTATGCTCAAGTCATTCTCATAATCAATCATACATCTATTGGAAGTCATAAGGCTCATTAACAAATCTGGCCAGCATCATACTCTAAGGGTAGAATCACATCTTTATGATTACGGGGTTCTAGAACTTACGTTCTAGACCCTTTCTTGGTTCCGTCTTCACCTAAGACGCTATGAATTAAATCTAAACCAATTATGAGGTATTCCTAAGCCCTTGAACTAATTATAAATGGACAGGATCAGAAAATTAAATGTTCTAAGAATTCTAGAATTGCATTTTTACGGTTTTCTAGTTGCTAGTTTCTCTATAAGCTCTAAAAATCAATCCCACATCAAATGTTACCAAGTTTTTCATAATTAAACAATCCTAATCTGATTATTATCCCACGAAAACATTTTGGGTAGAAACTAAAAATAAATGGGTCATAACTATGCTAAAACTCAACTTTACGGTTTATTGGTAAGACTAGTTTCTTTCCTAACATGCATAGAAAGGTTCCTACCTCAACATATATAATTTTTGCACATTCTAACATGTCAAAACATCATCATACAAAAGTAAACATACCATGGAAAAATCGAAAAGCATAGGTTCCAAAGGGCACATAATCTCACATTTTTAAGACATATAAATTACTAGTTTCCCTTGGAATTGTTTTAGGACTTCTAAAACTCTTTGTAAACCATTTTACTTCATTAAAATCATCGTAAAATGAGTAAGGGCATTAGCTTATTTAAATTGTTCATAGTTGGAATTTAAAACATAAAATTTTGCACTTGAATCGTTCTTTGAGTTCACCTATGCTTAAGAAAATCCTAAGACATAGGTTATTGGCGCTTGCGACTAGATGAAACTTACTCCAAGCTCATCATCATCACATGGCTGAAATATGCATCCATGGGGATGTCTCCATAACCAAACTTTAACTTGAGATAAAAGGGCAAGTCTTTGAGCTCTAGGTTCTTTAAGTGATGACAAAATATAAACATGCTATGCATTCCATTTTATTCTTCATTTGAAAGTAAAGTGCGAGCTTCAAAGTAAATATGAAATGCAAGAACTTGAAATTAAATATGCAAGGCTTGAAAGTAAATATGCAAGGCTCAAAGTAAATATGCAAAACTTGAAAGTAAATATGCAAGTTCAATTCTTTATTTTAGTGCTCTAGGCCCAGCACAATCGACTTTAAGGCCGAAATAGAAATGCTTCGAGATTAATTAGGTGATATGCAAATTCTTGTTTTAATCTTTAAGTTCTTAGGTGATGACTTGAAATATAAACGTAAAATGCAAAGCTTGAAACTTAAACGTGATAATGCAAATTCTTTTCTTAGATCCTTAGAGTTTAGTGATGATATAGAAAAGTAAATATGAGATGCAAGAACTTGAAATATAAATATGAGGTGCTAGAAATATAAATATGCAAGTTCATTTTTACATCTTTACTAGAGCTCTTTCAAGACTTTAAAGGAACATAAGCCTTAACCTAAACTTATCATAACAAGATAAAGCAAGCTTTAGAGTTACTTGCACCAAGGCTTACAAAGAAACCATATGGTATGAACATCATCATCAAGCTTTAAGGAATGGATTAAAAGAAAGGCAAACCATACCCCAACTTTATTTTTAAGAATCAAAACTGATCAAGTTAAAGAACCAATCTTTAGGTTTTAAAAACCATCTCACCATGTCTTTGGTGACAAAACCAAAGTATCAAAGAAAAGGAGACCATGGCTGAAACCATGAAGAAGAAAATATAAAACTTTGAAACTCTAGAGGCCATAATCTTGATGATACATCAACACTAACATCATGTGCTCTCATCCTTGAGTCATTTCCCAACTAACATAAGCCTTTAAAATCAAAACTAGGACCAAAGAAAAAGAAATGGAAACCGAAACTAGAGCATGAAAAGAAAAGGAAAAACCGAAACATGCTTGGTCCAAGAACCAAGTTCCAAGCTCTAGAGATATCACAAGTGAAGATTCTCATGATCTACATCTTGAACCCTCATCATCAAGCATCATTTTCTTTAAAAAGAAAGGCTTCAAGGTCGAAATCAAAGAGAAGAAAAAGAAGTTCTAAAAGCCAAGAGAAACTAGCAAAAACTCATTTTTTTGACAAAACTTTAAAAAAACAAAACTTTAAAGAACAAAATCCCTACCAAGTGAAATGAGGTTGAAGAAGATGAAGAAGATAAAGAGGTTGAAGAGGGAAAACTCTTGAACTTGAGAGAAAAAGAAAGCCTTTGAGTGCTCTAGAAAACTAAAACTTGCCAAGTACCTAAAGGTGTCTCAAGTTTACTCATGTATGCTATTTATAGAAAAACAAATCAAGGGTGATGGAATGGAGGGAGTGGCCGCCGAAATTTTGAGGGGGAAAAGGAGGGAAAATGTCTCTTGGTTGTGTCATTTCAAGGTGAGGTTGTAGGCATAGGTTTAGGCATAGGTTTAAGCATAGGTTTAGGCATAGTTCCTTAAGTGTTAGTGAACAAACTTGTGAGGTATAGGGTATGAGGTGGCGCCATTTTTAGGGGAATCCAAGGGGAGGAAATTGTTTTATTAATTGTGGGTTAGTGATGTGTTTAGGTGTATTTTTGGATTAGACCTAAGGTTAGGAGTTTATAGTACAACGTGTAAGTGAAAGGATAGGTAATTAAAGCTATGTAGGATATGATTAGTGGGCATTCTAGCCTTTTAGGGGAGTCTATCTCTATTTATCCTAGCCTTTCAACTACATCCTAGGCTTCCTTTTGAGGTGTAGAGGGTGAATAGTAAAAACACTATTCAAGATTCTATGTTCTAGAAGATTTGAATTCTTTAAAAGAAAATGGGTTTTGAGTTTAATCTAAGCAATCTTAGGTTATAATTAATTTTAATGACTTATTTTGACTCTAGATTAATTATGGAAATTGATTAACCTTCGATTAGAGCCTAATATTGTTTAGGTTTGCTCAATTACATCATTAGCCTCAGAAACACTATTCCAGGGCAAAATCGTAATTTTGTACTAAAACTGCCCGGGACCACCGGAACTTAAATAGACACTTTTAAACACATGAAAACATTGTTTTGAACCTTCGGGGAAAGTTTCGGGCTCAACGGCACCTTTACCCGCGTAAAAATGCTATAGGGGTATTTTGGTCATTTTGACCCGAAACTGCAGAAAATGAGGTTTTTGCCTCCAAAACTGCTCAAGGCCATCTAATCCCCTTCAAACATTGAGTTATCCCTTCGAGGACTGCCGGGCCGGTCATCCTCGAATTCCAGGCAGAAAATGACCTCAGGGGCATTTTGGTCATTTTCCTCTCAGATAGAAAAATCGGGGCGTTACAATGATTTTAATCATGCCTCATAAACCAATATTTACTTCCTCTAGTATGCATTTATACATCACAAGCCACATGGCCAAATATTTAACATCAAGTATTCATGTCATACTAGAACCAAACTACCATTACATTATCAATTCAAGTCTTTGGTTCATTTTCAACAATTTGACAGATTTCACACCATTGTAGCACAAATTTATTTGCACATCAAACAATCAATTTAGAGGCTATAAAATTTATCCAAGACACCTCAATATATCCCCAAGGTGCTATAAAAATTTTAGAGCAAAAATAGTTCTCTAACTATGTTAATAAAATTAGACAAATTAGTTTTGTAGGTATTAAGGTGTAGAACAAGTTTTGTGAGGGAAGGTTAGGGTTTTAACAATTTTAGGCCAAGGATTTTGAGGTTGGAAAATCAAACTTGAGCTCTTGGAATGGAAGAAGGTTGCTGTTGTTTCTCTCTTGGTGATGGCCGAAGGATGCTTGGCTTGTTGAAGAAGAATTTCCACTCGTAGTTATCTTATAAGTAATGAATAAATATTATATAATATAATTAGATAATCTTTAACCTAATGAAGTAAAATGGATGGCTAGGATTAAATCTTGTAATTCAAAATTGAATCTTAGACATCCATTTGATTTAAAATGATAAGCCTCTTCAGCTGTAGAGATATTAAACTAGATTTCGGTGTTAAAAATTGCATACTGAAATTCTGCCGATTAGGTAAATCACTATATCTGGTGTAATCAAACATTGCTCAAAAATAAATTCTAGACATAAAATCTTTATTTCTAACTTTTTCTAGCCTTATTTCCATGTTTTCCCAATTTCAGGCACCTTCAAGTCCCGAATCAGGGGTTTTGGCTGTCCCGGTGGGCCTACAGGGCCCGTAAAATACTATTCACATTTTTTTAAAACAAAAATGTTGGACCATCCTCATCATTATTAAAATTGTTAGATTTTTGAAATTACGACTAATAAATCTCAAATTAATTTTTAACTAATTTTTAAGGTGTTACATATTCTTTCAATTAAACAGTATGAGAGATATTCAGGAAGTTCTTTTTCCTAAGACATGATGTGAGTCATACAAACATTTTTAGCCTTGAGTGACACTTAATCGATATTGCTGCTGTTTCATTTTAAGCATATGACACTCTTAAGTGTATTTTATGATCATGGTGAGAACAGATTTTAAGAAGAAAGACGGTTAAGTTATGGATAAACAAATAGCTTGATCATTTGTCAAAATAAACAAACTTTCTGAAGATCCTTATGCTTGAAAAACATAACAACTAAAACTTGTGATACTTTATCTTTGCAAGATCCATTTTCAGTAAGTCTTATACCGAGAGAAGATATTTTGAAAAGAATGCTCAGAGTTATATAAGAAAAGGGGCTAGGACCTCAAGCCCTGAAGTTCAAACCACAACACCAAAACCAATCATGAAACCATTACAACCCCTACCACACCAACTAGTTCAAGCCACCTCAACAACAACAAAGAACGCCCTTCCATCAACAACCCAAGCAACCCTATAGACCACCATTCCAGTACAACAACCACCGAAACAACAACAACAACAATAACCGGCAAGGAGTGTCGGGAGGCCCTCGGAACAACGCTCAACAAGGAGGGTCCAATGGGACCAAGAACAAGACACCACAAGGAGCCCCCGCCACCTTTGCTAGGCCCACACCGGCAATAGTGTGTCCCCAGTGCCGGAAAGATCATGGCAACCGTCCCTGCCTAGCTGGGCAAAATGTATGCTTCAAGTGCGGGAAGCCCGGCCATTACGCCAACAGGTGCAATAACGAGAGGCCAGCGAATCAGAACCCTAGGCCACAACACCAAGGGAGGGTCTTCACCCTCAACGCGGACGAAGCAGAAAGGTCCAATGATCTCATCGAAGGTATGTGCAAAATTAATGGCAAACCTTTAACTGTACTTTATGACTCTGTCGCTACACATTCCTTTATTTCCTATGCTAGTGTCGAGTCTCTCAACTTAAAGACTTCCAAACTCCCTTTTGATCTTATTGTTTCTACCCCCACAAATCACCCTGTAAATACTTGTTTTTGTTGTTTAAATTGCCATCTTACTGTAGAAAATAGATCCTTTGTCATAGATTTAATTTGCTTACCCATGAAAGGTATAGGTATAGTCCTTCACATGGATTGGCTTCACGCCAACCGTGTGATGTTAGATTATAATACCAAAACAGTTGTCTTTCCTTCTCCCCCTAGCAAAACTAGTCAAACTTTGAAACTCTATCTTAGTGCCGTAGAAGTCAACTATAGTGGGCAAAAGACTAAGGGATATGTTCTCGTAGCCGCTAGCGAGGTAGACTTTGAGCAGAACCTAAAGAATATACCAGTAGTAAGAGACTATCCCGAGGTGTTTCCGGAAGAGATACTCGAGTTTCCCCCTAAGAGAGAAGTGGAGTTCTCCATCGAGTTGGTTCCTGGAGCGGGACCAATCTCTACCGCCCCTTATAGGATGTCACCCTTGGAGTTAGCCGAGTTAAAACCCCAACTTGAGGAGATTTTGGGAAAGAGTTTTATTAGACCTAGTGCCTCACCTTGGGGAGCCCCGGTTCTGTTTGTTAAGAAAAAAGACTGAAGCATGAGGTTGTACATAGATTATAGGTAATTGAATCGAGTAACAGTGAAAAACAAGTACCCTTTGCCTAGGATAGATGACCTCATGGACTAATTGAGAGGAGCGGTAGTGTTTTCCAAGATCGATCTAAGGTCAGGTTACCACCAAATTAGGGTAAGAGATCAAGATATACCAAAGACCACCTTTAGAACTCGGTATGGACACTTTGAGTTCACGGTGATGTCTTTTGGGTTGACAAATGCTCCTGCAGTGTTTATGGATTACATGAATAGGATCTTTAGACCCTATTTAGATTAGTTTGTGGTCGTTTTCATAGATGATATACTCATCTATTCGAAGACCCATGAAGAGCATGAGCGTCATTTGAGAATAGTTTTGGAGATTTTGAAGGAGAAAAAGTTGTATGCAAAACTTTCTAAGTGTGAATTTTGGTTGGAGGAGGTCATGTTTTTAGGACACGTTGTATCAAAAGGAGGTATAGCCGTAGATCCTAGTAAGGTACAAGCTGTAATGAATTGGGATAGACCAACCACCGTAATGGAAATACAGAGCTTTTTGGGTTTAGCAGGCTACTACCGTAGGTTTATCAAGGGATTCTCCCAAATCGCCCTACCCCTGACTAAGCTAACTAGGAAAAATTCACCTTTCGAGTGGAGCCCCGAATGTGAGAAGAGTTTCCAAGAGCTTAAGGAGAAGCTAACCACAACCCCAGTTTTGGTTCTACCAAGCCCCAATGTACCCTTCAAGGTATATTGTGATGCCTCGGGTAAGGGTTTAGGCTGTGTATTGATGCAAAATAGGCAAGTGGTAGCCTATGCGTCAAGGCAGCTTAAGCCGCACGAAGCGAATTACCCCACCCATGACCTAGAATTAGCAGCCGTAGTGTTCGCCCTGAAGATGTGGAGACACCATTTATATGGTGTAAGGTTTGAAGTTTTCTCCGATCACAAGAGTCTCAAGTATCTCTTTGATCAAAAGGAGCTAAATATGAGGCAGAGAAGGTGGATGGAGTTCCTCAAAGACTATGACTTCGGTTTAAGTTACCACCCCGGCAAGGCTAATGTAGTCGCCGATGCCTTGAGCCGAAAGTCATTGCACCTATCTCTCATGATGGTCAAGGAAGTTGAGCTAATAGAAAAGTTTAGAGATATGAATTTGGAGATGTCTGTGACCAATGAGGGTATGAAAATGTGTTATCTTACCATAACAAGTGGGTTTAAACAAAGAGTCCTGCTAGCACAAAGGGAGAGTGAGGAATTTAGGGAGCTTATAGAGGCGGTTAAGGCAGGAAAACTCAAAGGATTCGAATAAGGTTCTGATTGGGTATGGAGGTTTGAAGGAAGGATCTGTGTGCCATAAGATGGTGACCTTCGAGAGAAGATCTTGGAGAAGGCCCATAAAAGCCATTTCACCATCCATCCTGGTGTTACCAAGATGTACCAAGATTTAAAGAGGATGTTCTGGTGGCCCGGATTGAAAAAGGATGTGGTCACCTGGGTTAGTAAGTGCTTGGTGTGTCAAAAGGTGAAGATCGAGCACCAAAAGCCATCAGGTTTGCTGCAACCCCTGTCAATCCCCGAATGGAAGTGGGAGTGCATATCGATGGATTTTGTGACAGGATTGCTGTAACATCCTAATTTTTAACCCAATACTCTAGAACATACTTAGGTTAATCATTAGTCTGTTACTTCATAGTTCTCATTTTTACTTTGAAATACTTAGCGGAAAATACGGGTAAATTTTTTTTGAAATACAAAGTGAGAGCCGCGTGATATGATATAACATGCAACAGACAAAACATACATCTCATAACGTCATAGCATAAGGCACATAAAGGCACATCATGAGAAACACTGAATATCACCTCGTATATATATATAACTTGCCCACTTATAAGTGTGGGACTTAATTTAGTACAAAGGAATACATGAAAGATACTACAACATAAACATAAACATAAACTACTCCCCTACCCGAGTGCATCTAATGGGATAACCTCTAAACAAAAGAGGGTTTATCTCCATCTAAGTGGTGTGTGCTCTAACCTGGGCTATCCATAGCCTCCTACTGGCGACTATCCCTCGAGCGTGGCACGTAACCAGGAAACTGAGCAAGCTTCTCCGGCGAGAATAGGCGGAACGGGGCTCGGGAATGACCTCCACGGCGTAGCCTCATCTCCGGTCGTCGTGCAAGCCTCGGCTGAGTCACGGAGGGCTCGCTACCCTCCCCAAGGTCCATGGGTATGGTCGAGGAAGATCCCTCGGAGGGTACCTAGGTTGCCGAATCCTCGGAAGGATCCGTCTCCGAAAAAGATGATGGGCAACGGGGCATATACTGGGGGTAATCTCGAACAGCGGACGCGGACGGTGGAGTACGCCGAAGCCTCTCCTCTCGGGGATGTGCGCGCTCGAACACCAGGTCATCGCCAAAATGTGAGACAGGGGAGAAACGATGGGAATGTACAGGGGGAGTTTAGGGTCGACCCATGAACATGAATACTCTAACCGTGCATCGACCCACAAAATGGAATGACCCGTGGTCCGGGTCATGGTGCACCTCCCATGTCGGTGTGTCCACAAACACCACGAACGTCGCCATTTGAAGACGTGATGGAAAGAAGAGATAGAGGGAGTGAGAATCTTACTAAAGAATCTCAGTAGGGCCTCCTACTACCTAGGTGTCATCATCTACGTCCTCAGGAACCTTGGGTTTATTTTCGTAGAAGCAAGTGAGCGTGCATCGAGTTCATTTTAAATTTTAAAATATACTTTAGCCAAGGTCCATTCATTTTAGGATGATCTTAATGTCATGAATGCAACATAATAGAGAATGTATACATGGCGCTACCCAATGCACATACATAAATCATATCATCAAGCATCATCATACTTAGTGGCATAAAGTGGCAATAGAAACATTCATATGGGACAAACTTGGTGACATAATCATAATCATGAAACTTCTCTTCCTCATGGGCCCCCCTAAAAGACAAGCTCTCTGGGGGTGCTTGGCCGAACCGGTGTCACTCAGAACGTGTCACATCTCTAGGTTATGAGCTCATACCTTAACTAGTCGTCACTAGTTCTTACTTACCACTTAACGATAAGCATATCATAAATCATAAATCCCGACTATCTGAGTACGGGTTAGGGGGAAATTCTCTTAGGGGTGCTCGGCCGAACCGGTGTCACCTAAGAGTATAAATTGGTACCGATGTCACATGAGTTCTATGGAGGTGCTCGGCCGAACCGGTGTCATCCTAGAACCCATCTTAATACCTTAATTTTCAAAATCTCTTTAAGTCCCCAAATTTGTCGGGAATTTGGCAGCACAAAGGCATTACGCCGAATTCCTTTCAAATTTGCTTTATGCCACATAAACATATATCCTCATGAATTCCTCATATGAATAACATTATCATTCTTCACATAACACATGCATCATCATAGAACCTTCAAACGCTTACCCTTACGGTAGCTTATACTTTGACCCTTACGGGTCTTAATCTTGAGATATAGTTCTCTAACATCCGTTGCTCATATGTTATGCACCTAAGGGCTCATAATTAATCATCATTCCTAATCCTCATGTTCATACTCAAATCTGAAAAGCATAGGGCAGATTTTCTAACTTGTGATTACGGGGTTCTAGAACTTACGTTTTAGACCTTTTCTCAGTTCCGTCTTCGTCTAAGGCACTATAAATTAAATCTAAATCAATCATGAGGCATTCCTATGCTTAAGAACTAATTATAAATCACATTTATCATGTTGTAACGTTGCTGGACAGAATCCAGAAAACTAAATGTTCTAAGAGTTCTATATTTGCATTTTTACGGTTTTCTAGTTACTAATTTCCCTATAGGTGCTAAAATTCAATTCTAATTCAAATGTTACCAAGTTTTTCATGTCTAAACAATCCTAATCTGATTATGTTCCCATTAAAATAGTTTGGATAAGTTCCAAAAACAAATGGGTCTAAACTATGTTAAATTCTAGCTTTACAGTATTTCTAGTTAGCTAGTTTCTTACCTATCATGCATAGAATCGTTTCTACATCATCATGTGATAATTTCACACATTCTAACACATCAAAACATCATCATACAGCCATAAGCTCATCATGACAGTACCGAAATCATCTAACTTCAATAAGAGAACTAAATTGACATTTCTAGGTACATAAGTTAACTAGTTTCTCTTGGAATCAATTTAGAATTTCTAAAACTCTTTGCAAATCATTTTAATTCATCAAGAGGCTAAGAGAAGCCTTAGATCAGTGACCAAAATATATTTCATCTTCTAAAAGGGAATAAAGTCATATCTCATGATAACATAACCTTTGTAAAGATTCGTAAAGCTTTAAGAAAAACTTAGAACATAGACTATTAGTCCTTGTAGCTAGATGAAAACTCATAGCAAGTCCATCATCACTACTTGGCCGAAAACATGCACTCAAAGAATGCATTCACATTAAACTTTAACTTGAAATGAAATGGGCAAGTCTTTGAGCTCTAGGTTCTTAAGTTATGACATAAAATAAACGTGCTCATGCTTTCATTTTTAATCTTGCTTACAAAATAAAGTGATGACTTAAAATAAATATGCAAGGCATAAACTTAAACGTACAAGCTTGAAAGTAAATATGCAAGGTTCAATTCTTTATTTTAGTGCTCTTGGCCCAACAACAATCGACTTTAAGGCTGAAATAGAAAGGCATTCGAGAAATTAATTAGGTGATAATGCAAGTTCAATTCTTTATTTTAGTGCTCTCGGCCCAACAACAATGGACTTTAAAGCCGAAATAGAAAGGCTTTGAGAATTAAATTAAGTGATGATGCAAGTTCCATTTTAATCTTTATGTTCTTAGGTGATAGCTTGAAAGTAAAGGTGCATAGAAAGAATGTAAATATACATGCAATCATAAAATAAATTATGCAAGTTCGTTTTATCTTTCTAGCGCTCTTAACAAGACTTTAAAGGAACTTAAACCTTAACCCAAACTCATCAAACCAAGATCAAGTAGAGTCTAGAGTCCTTAGAACTCAACATAATATTTTAAAAAATCAAAACATTTAGCTTGTAGAAGAAAAGGAAGTGGCCGAAACTTCAAGAAGGAAAAGGAACATTTTAAAACTCTAGGGTCCATGATCTTAATGATATAATAACACCAACATCATGAGACCTCATCATTGAGTCCTTAAAACCATTTTGAAACATCATCAAAAATAGAGTTCTCAAGAGTTCAAGAAAGGAAGAACTAGAAACATTTTTGCTCAAGAACGAAGATCAAGCTCTAGAGTTTGTTTTAAGTGATGGACATCATCATGAAACTCTCATCATCAAGCTCTCATTTCTCTATTCTCATGGGCTCATGGCCGAATCAAGATAGAAAAAGGAATAGAGAAGAAATTCTAAAAGAAAACAAGAGAAACCATAAACATCAAGCTTTAAAGAAGAACATTCATGAAAAGAAATCCCTACTTGGTGTGATGATCTTGAAGATGAAAGAAGAAGATGAAGAACTTGACGAACTTTGAAGACTTGAACTTGAGAGAAAAGGAAGCTTTGAAGTGTTTCTTTGAGAACTTACACTTTGCAAATGAGCCCAAAATGATACAAGTTCACCCAAGCAAGCTATTTATAGAGAAATGAAACAAATGAAGGGTGCAAATGGAGGGGGAGGCTTCGGCCATGCAGAATGGAGGGAACCCATGAGTTCCATGAGGTGAGATAATGTGGTCTTGAGGCATGGTGAGGTATGGTTCAAAGTATGGTGAGGTATGGTTCAAGGTATGGCCTCAAGCATGGTTCTTTGAGTGAGAAACAATTCAACATGTGTGGTAATTGAGAGAGAGAGGCTAAATGTGCATCAGCCATGGGGGGGGGATTTCTTGCATTTTAATTGTGGTTTAGAGTTGTGTTTAGGTGTATCTTTGATTAGGATTAAGATTAGGAATTTGTAAGAAAGTGTTTAGGTGAGAAAATGGGTAATCAAGGTTGTCAAGACATAATTAGAGAGTGTTCTTGCATCATTAGTGAGTTATAAATTCATTTTAGTGTATAAACAATTCTAGACACAATTCCTTGATTTAAGAAATTGGAGAGAGAAAACACTATTCAAGATTCCAAGACTAGGAATCTTGAGTTCTAAAAAGGGATTTAAGTTTAATCTAAGCAATTTTAGGATCTAATTAACTTTAATAAATTATTTTGACTCTAGATTAATTAGGGAAATTAATTAATCTTCGTTTAGAGCCTAATATTGCTTAGGTTTGCTTAATTACATCATTAAGCTTAAAAACACTATTCTAGGGGCAAAATCATAATTTTGCACTAAAACTGCCCGGGACCACCGGGACTCAAACAGATGTTTTGAAACATGTAAAAACATGGTTTTAAACCTTTGGGGAAAGTTTCGGGCTCAAACGGCACCTTTACCCACGTAAAACGCTAGAGGGGTATTTTGGTCATTTTGACCCGAAACTGTAGAAAATGAGACTTTCGCCTCCGGAACCACCCAAGGGTCATTCAATCCCCTTCAAACATTGAGTTGGCCCTTCGAGGACTGCCGAGTTGGCCATCCTCGAATTCCGGACCGAAAATGACCTCAGGGGCATTTCGGTCATTTTCCACTCATACAGAAAATCGGGGCGTTACAATTGCCTAAGACCCAAGCTGGCCATGATGCCATATGGGTGATAGTGGATCGACTAACCAAGTCGGCTCACTTTCTGCCTATTAGAGTGACATACTCTTTGGACAAATTGGCTCAGCTATACATCCAAGAGATTGTAAGATTACATGGAGTACCATCGACGGTAATCTTGGATAGGGATCCGCGATTTACGTCACGTTTTTGGGGATCCTTTCAAAAGGAATTTAGTTCGAAGTTGTGTTTGAGCACGGCTTACCACCCACAAACAGACGGACAATCAGAAAGAACGATCCAGACCTTGGAGGACATGCTGAGAGCCTGTGTTCTGGATCAAAAGGGAAGTTGGGACAAATACATGCCATTGATCGAGTTTGCATATAACAACAGTTATCATGCGAGTATCGGCATGGCATCCTACGAAGCCCTATATGGACAAAAATGCCAGTCCCCTCTATGCTGGTATGAGCCCAGAGAACAGAGCATGTTAGGACCTGATATAGTGAGGGAAACGACGGAGCAAATCAAGAGAATCCGGGATAGGATGCTTACAGCTCAAAATAGACAAAAGAGCTATGCGGATAGGCGGCGTAAGCCATTGGATTTTAACAAGGGAGAACATGTGTTCCTTAGAATTACCCCCAATACAGGCATAGGAAGAGCCATGAAAGTTAAAAAGTTGAGCCCCCGATTCCTAGGTCCTTTCGAGATCCTTCAAAAAGTGGGGCCAGTAGCCCACCGAATAGCCTTACCCCCCAACCTTTCCAATCTCCACGACGTCTTTCACGTCTCCCAGTTAAGAAAATACGAGTCCGACCCTAGCCATGTCCTAGAGCCAGAGCATGTACAGTTAAGGGAAGACCTAACTTTCAATCTGCCGCCAACGAGGATCGTGGATCGTAGAGTCAAGCAGTTGAGAAACAAGTCTGTTCCTTTGGTGAAAGTGGCATGGGGATGGGACAAGACCAAAGAATTCACGTGGGAATTAGAATCAGAGATGAAAACCAAGTATCCAGAGCTTTTCTATGGTACGGATTTTGAGGGCGAAATTCTTTTTAAGGAGGGGAGTAATGTAACGCCCCGATTTTCTGTCTGAGTGGAAAATGACCGAAATGCCCCTGAGGTCATTTTCGGCCCGGAATTCAAGGATGGCCGACCCGGCAGTCCTCGAAGGGCCAACTCAATGTTTGAAGGGGATTGAATGACCCTTGAGTGGTTCTGGAGGCGAAAGTCTCATTTTCTGCAGTTTCGAGTCAAAATGACCAAAATACCCCTATAGTGTTTTACGCGGGTAAAGGTGCTGTTTGAGCCCGAAACTTTCCCCAGAGGTTTAAAACCATGTTTTTACATATTTCAAAACATCTGTTTGAGTCCCGGAAATCCTGAACAGTTTTAGTGCAAAATTACGATTTTGCCCCTAGAATAGTGTTTTTGAGCTTAATGATGTAATTAAGCAAACCTAAGCAATATTAGGCTCTAAACGAAGATTAATTAATTTCCATAATTAATCTAGAGTCAAAATAAATTATTAAAATTAATTAGAACCTAAGATTGCTTAGATTATATTTAAATCTCTTTTCTAAAACTCAAGATTTCATTCTTAGAATCTTGAATAGTATTTTCTCTCTCCAATTCCTTAAATCAAGGAATTGTGTCTAGAATTGTTTATACACTAAAATGAATTTATAACTCACTAATGATGCAAGAACACTCTTTAATTATGTCTTGACAACCTTAATTACCCATTTTTCCCACCTAAACACTTTCTTACAAATTCTTAATCTTAATCTTAATCAAAGATACACCTAAATACAACTCTAAACCACAATTAAAATGCACGAAACCCTCCCCCCATGGCTAATGTATTTCGGCCACCTTTCTCCCTTTTACCTCACATGTTGAATTGTTTCTCACTCAAAGAACCATGCTTGAGGCCATACCTTGAACCATACCTCACCATGCCTCAAGACCACATTATCTCACCTCATGGAACTCATGGGCTCCCTCCATTCTGATGGCCGAACACCCTTCCCCTCCTTGCACCTTTCATTTGCTTCATTTCTCTATAAATAGCTTGCTTGGGTGAACTTGTATCATTTTGGGTTCATTTGCTAAGTGTAAGTTTTCAAAGAAACACTTCAAAGTTTCCTTTTTCTCTCAAGTTCAAGTCTTCAAGTTCTTCAAGTTCTTCATCCTCTTCTCTCATTCCAACCTCCTAGTCTCTAGGTAGGGATTTTCTTTCAAGAGTTCTTTCATTTAAAGTTCTTAATTTCTTTATGTGTTCTTAGTTTCTCTTGAATCCTTTCTAGAACTTCTTTTCTTTTCTTTTCCTCCTTGTTTCGGCCATGAGCCCTTTGAGAGCAAAGGAATGAGAGCTTGATGATGAGGTTCCATGATGATAATGTTCATCACTTGGATATTCTCTAAAGCTTGATCTTTGTTCTTAAGTTAAAGATGTTTTCTTTTTTCTTTGTTCTTGATCTTTGAAACCTTTCACTTTGGTGATATTTTAAAATGGTTAACATGAACTCAATGATGAGAGCTCATGATGTTGGTGTTAAGGCATCATCAAGATCATGGTCTCTAGAGTTTCAAATGTTTCTTTTCTTCTCCATCAATTTCGGTTCTTCTTCCTTTTCTTTCTTTATGATTTCGGCCATATTGGCCAAGGGAGTTCACAATGGCTTGATGATGAGAGCTTCTAGATGATGACTATGTGTTCATCACAATGAGGCCTCTAGAGCTTGAGTTTTAATAAAAATGTTATTTATGTTTACATTTCAAGAAAAGAAACTTTGTGTTATAAAGAACCCTTGAGGTTCACTCTTGTTTTTACTTTACCTTGACATAATAAGTTTGGGTTGAGGTTTAAGTTCCTTTAAAGTCTTGTATGAGCTCTAATAAGAAATAAAATGAACTAGCATTCATATTTAAATTCAAGCTTTTGCATTGCATGTTTAATTTGAGCTTTGCATTCATATTTAATTTCCAAGCCATCACTTAAAGTTAAAGGCTAAAGAATGAAGTGCATCTCATATTTATATTCTTGTCTAGCATATTTACCTTTTATCACTAAAGAATGTAAAGATTTAAAATGAGAACTTGTACTATCACCTAACTAAATCTCAAAGCCTTTCTATTTCGGCCTTAAAGTCGATTGTTGCTGGGCCTAGAGCACTAAAATAAAGAAATGAACTTGCATATTTATATTCCAAGTCTTGCATATTTATTTTAAGCCTTGCATTTTTATATTCAAGTCTTGCACGTTTACTTTAAGCTCTCACTTTATTTTGTAATGAAGACTAAAAATGAAGTGCATAGCATGTTTAAATTATGTCATCACTTAAAAGATCTTAGAGCTCAAAGACTTGCCCATTTTATCTCAAGTTAAAGTTTAATGAGGGAGCATTCTTTGAATGCATGATTTCGGCCATGAAGTGATGATGTACTTGGAATGAGTTTCATCTAGCTTCAAGGACCAACAAGTCAAGTTTTAAGAATCCTTTTAAATCTCATGAATTTGTTTGAGTTTAAGACCAACAAGGTTCTATGAATTTAAATCTCTTTTAAGGAGGGATTAAGTGGTCACTGACCTAGGGATGTTTGTAGTCTCTTTGACAAGATAAAATGGTTTGCAAAAGAGTTTTAGGAGTCTTGAAAATGATTTCAAGAGAAACTAGCAACTTATGTGTTTTAAAAATATCAAGTTATGCACCTTTTGGAAACTTAGTGTTTTGATTCTTCCATGATGTGTTTGCTGCCATGTGATGATGTTTGATGTGTTTGAATGAGTAAAAATTATGTATGATGAAGTAGGAACATCTCTATGCAAGTTAGGAAAGAAACTAGCTTTTTAGGAAAAACCGTAAAGTCAAGATTTAGCATAGTTTTATCCCATTTAGTTATGGACACTGCCCAAACTGTTTTAATGGGAATATAATCAGATTAGGATTGATTAATCATGAAAAATTTGGTTTCATTTGAAGTAGGAATGAATTTTGGCACCTATAGAGAAACTAGTAACTAGAAAACTGTAAAATCGCAATTCTAGAACTCTTAGAACATTTAATTCTTAGGATCTGTCCAGCAACCTTAAAATGTAGAGAACATGGTTCATAATTAGTTCCTTGATATAGGAATGACTCATAATTGATTTAGGTTTAATTTATAGCGCCTTAGGCAAAGACAGAACTAAGAAAGGGTCTAAAACGCAAGTTTTAGGACCCCGTAGTCATAAGTTTAAAACGCTGCCCCTAAGGAATGATGTTGTTCAGATCTAATAGAGAGCATAAATAAATAATAAGTTTTGTTAAGAAAGAACCCTTAGGCATATAAAAGTTTGATAGAAGATGATAGGTTAACTGCATCACAAGTTTAAGGCCCGTAAAGGGTCAGAGCATAAAATACCGTAGGACCAAGTGCATAACGAACTTTTAATGTTGCTTGTGAAAGTATGAGGATGATTATGTGAATGCATGAAATTATGATGAAGGATGCATGTTTGATTGACTCATGTGGCATAAAGAAGAATTTGGAGGAAATTCGGCAAGCTACAGTTATGCCGTCGAATTTCTGACAAATTCGGAAAGTTTTTGAAAACCTATGAAATTTTTATGAGTTAATAGGATGGGTTCTCGGATGACACCGCTTCAGCCGAGGACCTCCAGAGAACTCATGTGACATCGGTACCAAGATTTAATTCTTGGGTGACACCGGTTCGGCCGAGCACCCCCAAGAAATGCCCCTTAGCCCGTACTGGATAAGTCGGGATTATGTTTATGATTATGTTACGCTTATCGAGATTGATAAATAAGAACTAGTGACGACTAGTTGAGGTATGAGCTCATAACCTAGAGATGTGACACGTTCTGGGTGACACCAGTTCGGCCGAGTACCCCCAGAGCGCTTGTCTTTTAGGGTGGCCTATGAGGAAGTTATGATGATTATGTCACAAAGAGAATTTAATTGCCACTTTATGCGACTACTATTATGATCTTAAATATATGATGATTATTCTTGCATTAAGTAGAGCCATGCATACATTCTTTAATATGTTTGCATCCATGACATTAAGAATCATGCTAAAATGAACGGACCTTGGCTAAACTATTTTTTAGAACCTAAAAATGGACTTAATGCATGCTCACTTATTTGTATAACTAAACCCAAGGTTCCTGAGGATGTAGATGATGACACCTAGGTAGTAGGAGGCCCTACTGAGATTCTTTAGCAAGATTCTCACTATAACATCCTAATTTTTAACCCAATACTCTAGAACATATTTGGATTAATCATTAGTTTGTTACCTCATAGTTCTCATTTTTACTTTGAAATACTTAGCGGAAATACGGGTAAATTTTTTTTGAAATACAAAGTGAGAGCCGCGTGATGCGTTAAACGGTAAACCATGTAAAGTAACACAAATGTCTCACAACCCCATAACATAAGGCACAACATGAACATCACTGAATATCATCTTATATATATAACTTGCCCACTTATAAGTGTGGGACTTAATTTAGTACAAGGGAAATACATAAAAGAAAATACAACATAAAACATAAACATAATCTACTCCCCTACCCGAGTGCATCTAATGGGAAACCTTTAAACAAAAGAAGGTTTATCTCTCACCTAAGTGGTGTGTGCTCTAACCGGGTACTCCATCGGACGATCGTCACCTCCTACTGGCGTCCATCTCGCGAACGAGGCAAATATCCGGGAAACTGGGCGAGCTCCTCGGACGTGAAGAGGCGGAATGGGGATCGAGTGTGTCCCCCGCGGTATGGTCGCATCTCTGATCGTCGTGCAAGCCGTGGCTGAGTCACGGTATCCTCACTGCCCTCCCTCGATGGTGGGGGAGAGGGGGCAGAGCTCTCGCTATACGGATGGGTAGGGGGGTCCTCGGACGGATCGGTCTCCGAGAAGTAAGTCCGAGGCACGTAATCGGGATAGTCTCGCATGGCTAGGGCGGCAGTGTGCGTGCGGAGCACTCTCTCGTCATGCGTTCGCGCGCGCTCAAAAACCTGCTCATCGTCGCCATAGGGTGCAGTCGGGGAGAAGCGATGGGTGTACACGGGATGAGCGAAGGGGCGTCCTACGTGTAACACCCTAGTAATTAACCAGATACACCTAGGTTGAATCTGATTAATGACTAGACTTTACTCCTTGCTTTGGTTCTTTCTTCATAATTTGAAAATACTTAGTGAAATTACGAGCCATTTTTTTTTTTTTTAAACACATAATTGAAAACATGAGCCGAGTACAACGTGAACGAGTAAGCGGGGTATAATAAGACGTTTAAGAATATATCACATCATATCACTTAGGCTCCATCATATAACATCCATAAGCACATTATAGCATATATTTACATACAATAACCTCACTCAAAGGGTGGGTTATGTTCATACATCATTATCTTATGCAAACCCATAAAAGAAAATATACTTAAGGAAATACATGCCCCTAAACTAGATAACTCCATAAGCCGGGAAGGTTATCCTAAAACTAGGGTGCATGATCACACATAAATCTACTAAGAACCTTCTATGGCCACTGTCACGAAATGGGGAATAAATCCGATCCATCGATGAGCTCCTCGGGACGGGACACACGAGATGCACCAGTGAGTCGCATGGGCGGCCTTCTCGCTAACCTCGGCTGAACAAGCTGTTTCCTCACTACCCTCTCTTACGTGTGGGAGTAGGAGCGAGCTCTCGAATATACATGAGTAGGAGTGTCCTCTGAAGGATCAGTTTCAGAATATCTCGTCTCGGAAACATACTCTGGAAATCCATGGACAGCAGATGAAGCCGGATAAGAACGTAACATCCTTTCATCAAGTGGACGTGCATGTTCGAAAACCATTTCATCGCCATAGGGAGAAGTAGGAGAAAATCGATAACTAGGGACAGGATGTGCAAATGGACGACCTATGTAAATAAAAACACGAATCACAAGACCTCCCTTCAAAATGATACGAGCGATGCACCGGATCATAGTGGAATTCCCAAGTAGGGGTATCAACGAATAGGACGAATGTCGCCATTTGAATCTAGAGACAATGACGGAAATAAAGAAAAGGGAGTGAGAATCTTGCTAAAGAATTCTCAGTAGGGTACCTCCTTCTCTGATGTCATCATCAAAGTCCCGGGAACCTCGGGATTATTCTAAAATAGTGAGCATGCAAAAATTCATTTTAAGTTCGGACAAATACTTAACCGAGGTTCGTCAATTTTTAATCATGCGTCTTATAATGCATCTTATTCTTAACATGTCATATTTACAATGAACATTTCCTTTATCATTACATCATATTCCTCATCATCATTATCAAAATAACATGCATAAAAGAACGTCATATAATATTAGCTACACATGGACACAGTGCACATATTTCATTTCTTTAGTGCCTTTGATGACTTAAAATCTTATCATCATCATTATTTTCCTTGGGCCACCCTATACTCCACCCTTTTGGGAGTAATTTAGGTTATGAGCTCATATTTTACTAGTCGTCACTAGCATATACTTATCCCTTTTGATAAGCTAAAGTCCCGACTCTACCCTTTTGAGAGAACGGGTTAGTCGCCTAAAATCACCTTTTCACCACCTATAGTCTGATGGTTCCAAAGGATCATTTTCTTATAAGTTTAAGTCATCATTAAATCTTTGCATGTTATATCATAATACAATTCATAAACATCATAACATTTTCTCATTTATAGTCTTAAGCTAGAATAATATATATCAACTGTAATCATGCATATGGGAGATTCCCAGGAAAAAGAGGTGGGTCACAATGGACACGCTTAAATACCAAGTCTTTCCTTAGCGAACCTTTCCAAATTACACTTTTACAATGATACACTTTCTTCTAGCAACAAAGGTAAATTTTACATAATAAAGAACATTTCATGTACAAGCATTCTCATTATTTGCAACGGCAACTATAACATGCAAGCCAGCAAATCATTCAATGATATCAAGTACTTAATAAGCATCCAATCCTTACATAGAATTATCAATTATAGAACTAATTAGTTACTAAACCAATTATGAATCATTCTCTTAACAATAAACCATAATTATCACAACTTCAATCATATCAAATCATTATCACACATTGATACTAAACTCATATCAGTGGCGAATCATGAACCTCATGCAATTACATAGAATCATATTTTAAGTGCATATAAAATACTAGTTCCCAGTAAAATCCTTGCAAAGCCTTAAAACTCATTTAGAAACTAGTTCTTTTGTCAAATTTGGGAGGATCTTCACAATTAAAATTCTCACTTAAGATAAAAGGAGTAAGTCTTGAGCTTTAGAGATTTAGGTGACATCTTAGAATTATAAACATGCTATGCAACCTTATTTTAATCTTATCTTTATAAGGTGATAGCTTGGAATTATAAACATGATATGCAATTCCATTTCTTTATCTTTAAGATTTAAGGTGATGACTTGAAAATTAAACATGATGCAAGAACTTGAAATATAAACATGATACAAGAAAGCTGGAGGCGGCGGTAATCCATACAGGACGATAGAGGAGAAGAAAATATTAAGAAACCGGAGGCGGTAGTCATACAGGACGATAGAGAGAGAAGAGAATATTATTATTACATCTTTTTAAGCTCCAATCTCAAGAATTTTTAAAGAATAAATTCTTTAACTCCAATAATCATATTTCTTTGCTTGTGATACATGGGCAAGTCTTTGAGCTCTAGGATTTTTAGGTGATGGCATAAAATAAACATGCCATGCGTTGATTCTTTTAGCCATTATAAAATATAGTGAGAGCATAAATTAAATATGAGATGCAACCTCTTTATTATCTTGAAAGATTAAGTGATGACTTGAAACATAAACATGAGATACAAGCTTGGAATTTAAACATGAGAAATGCAAGTTCATTTATTCATTCTTGAAAATTTAGTGATGACATAGAAGGTAAACATGGTTATGCAAAGCATAAACTTAATCATGGATGCAAATTCATTTTGTTTCTTTACTAGAGCTCCTTCAAGACTTTAAAAGAATTATAAATTCAACCCAATACATATCTTAACAAGAAATAAAACATAAAAGGAAAAATACATCTTTCAAGTTCTAAACTAAAAATCTTTGTTTTAGCATCATAAAGCATTATTCTTTAAAGTTTTGCATCAAGTGGAATTTTCAAGCTTTAGAGGCCTAACTTGTGATGGATTTACAACCCACCCTCAAGGTCCTCATCATCAAGCCATCATCTTAGTTCCACCTAGGCCATATGGTTGAATTGGTTAAAGAAAAATTGAAGAGGAAAACCAAAATGAAAAGCTAAGGCAAGTTCATAATTTCATCATTTTGAGCTAAAAACACAACTCCTCAAAGCATAGAAATAAATTTAGAAACTACTCCCTACCTAATCTGAGTTGAAGAAGAGGAAGAGAACTTGGTTTCTTGAAGTGAAATGAAACAAAATCTCTTTGAAAAATTGAAGAAAGAATTCAGCCAAAGAGGAGGAAGAAAGAAAGTTTTTGGTGCTCCTAAAAACTAGTTATGAACCAAGCATTCCAAGACCACTCAAGCAAGCCTATTTATAGAAGATTTTGAGGCTTCTAATTGGCCAAAATGATGAGGTAGTGGACGGAATTTTGCAGGAGAAATAAGGGAGGAAAAATCATTTTAGACAAAGTTGTATGAAATTAAGGAATTATGTCTCTTATGGTGACATTTTGGCATTTTGTTTTAGTGCAACTTTTGGCAATAATTCAGCTGCATAATGGCATCAATAATTTCGTCCATTACAGCCCAAAGAAGTGAAATTTGTGTGTTCCATGCATTATTTAGGTGTAGGCAAGGTATTCATGTAATTTAGAGAATTTACGGTTAAGGGTTTAAGTGAATTAGTAAGCAATTTGGGTGTTTTTGAGCAATTTTGGGTTCTAATCAATCTAAATACATAATTTTGACTCTAGATTAATATTTAGAATTTAATAAGCTTTAATTTGAGCCTAATATTGCTTAGGTTTCGTTATACCAATCAAAAATCCCGAAATTCGCAAAACTGCCCAAAAACAGGGGCAAAATCGTACTTTCACTTAAAAATTGCCCGAGGCCACCCGAGCTTAACCAATGGTTAATCATGGCTTAAAAACACATTTTAAAATATTTTAGTGAGGTTCGGGCTCAGTCGGCACGCACATCGGAGTTAAAAGCGACCACGAGGCGTTTTGGTCATTTAGCGTCGGAACTCAAAATTGAGATCCTTCTGCTCTATTAACACACATAACACAAACAATCCCTTATTATCCTCAAAATATCCCCTTGAGAATAGGTGGGGCCCACGATCCTCATTTTCTGAGTAAAATAACTCCAGGGGCATTTTGGTCATTTTATACGTACAGAAATTCGGGATTTGCGACTCTCGCATGAATCGTTCCTAACCTCTCTTCTAATGTTATATTCCTTTATTGAGGATTGTTCGTCCTCAAATCTTATGTAATAATTACCTACGGTAATTCGGTAATTGAGTAATTTCTAATGACAGTAAAAATTACAGTAAAAATTGGGGCGTTACATTACTCCCGTCCTTAAAAGAATTTCGCCGGAAATTCGTTACCTGAGAACAACTTCGGGGTATTGTGCTTTCATGTTTGATTCGGCTCCCATGTAAGTTCTTCGGTTTCACCTGTCCCCATGCTACTTTGACCGAGTGGTACCTTGTTCCTTAACTTGCTTAACTCCTCGGTCGACGATTCTCGTGGGTAGTAAGTTAAATGTCAGGTTATCTCTTAATTGTACATGTTACGGCTCTAGTACATGACTCGGGTCGATTGATACTTTCTTAAGCGAGAGACATGGAAAACATCATGAAGGTTGGATAGACTCGGGGTAGGGCTATATGGTAGGCTCTGAGTCCTACTTTGGTAAGGATTTCAAGCGGACCAAGAAATCTGGGGCTCAATTTCTTTACTTTTATTGCTCGGCCTATGCACGTGGTGGGGTGATCCTTAGGAACACGTGGTCCACTTTCTTGAAAATCTAGCGGTTTTAGCCGCTTGTCCGCATAGTTTTTACGTCGACTTTGAGCGGTAAGAATCTTATCCTAATCTTCTTGATTTGTTCCGTTGTTTCCCTCACAATATCAGGTCCGAGTAAACTTTGCTCTCGGGTTCATACCAACATAAGGAGATTGACATTTCCGTCCATAGAGGGCCTCATACGGTTGCCATACCGATACTTGCATGATAATCGTTGTTATATGCAAATTCAATCGATGTGTGTACTTATCCCAACTTCCCCTTTGATCTAAAACACATGCCCTTAACATATATCCTCCAAGGTTTGGATAGTTCTTTCAGATTGACCGTCTGTTTGGGGGTGATAGGCCGTGCTTAGACACAGCTTTGAACCAAATGCCTTTTGAAAGGCTCCCCAAAATCGTGATGTAAACCGCGGATCCCGGTACGTGATTATCGTCGGCGGCACCCCATGTAACCTTACTATCTCCTGAATATATAATTGTGCTAACCTATCCAAGGAATAAGTCACCTTAATAGGTAAAAAGTGGGCTGACTTCGTCAATCGATCCACGATTACCCATATGGTATCATGATTCATTTGGGTCCTCGGTAATCGAGTCACAAAATCCATGGAGATACTATCCCACTTCCACTCGGGGATCGACAGAGGTTGCAGCATTCCGAGGGTTTTGGTGTTCAATCTTCACCTTTTGACACACCAAGCACTTACTCACCCATGTGCACACATCTTTCTTCATTCCAGGCCACCAGAACATCTTTTTCAAATCTTGATACATCTTGGTGGCACCAGGATGAAGGGTAAATGGCTCGATGGGCTTCCTCCAAAATATCCTTTCGGAGGCCACCACTAGCAGTACACATATTCGACCTTTAAACCTCCACAAATCGTCCATTCCTTGGGTAAAACCTATCAACTTTCCCGCCTTCATCGCCCTAAAGTCTCTTGAAACTCCGCATCGTCCCCTTGAGCTTGAACAATCCTTTCTTTGAACTCACTTGTCACTCTAAGATGACAAGCTCTGATGCCCTTAGTGGTCAAAGTCATTCCTAGGTTTAAGTCCCTAAATTGCTCAATCAATTCAACCTCCTTCACCATCAAGCGGGACACTTGTAAGGACTTCCTACTCAAAGCATCAGCTACTACATTAGCTTTACCAGGATGGTAATTCAATCCAAAATCATAATCTTTCAAGAACTCCATCCATCGCCTTTGCCTCATGTTTAGCTCTTTTTGATCAAAGAGATATTTCAAACTCTTGTGATCGGAAAACACCTCAAACTTAACTCCATATAAATGGTGTCTCCAAATCTTTAGAGCAAACCGGACGGGACCTAACTCAAGGTCATGGGTAGGGTAGTTTGCCTCATGTGGCTTGAGTTGTCTTGATGCATAGGCCACCACTTGCCTATCTTGCATCAATACACAACCTAAACCCCTTTTTGAAGCATCACAATACACCTCGAAAGGCACATTGGGGTCGGGTAACACTAAAACAGGGGTAGAGGTTAGCTTGTGTTTTAACTCTTGAAAGCTCTTTTCACACTCAGGGACCGATGAAAAAGGGTGTTCTTCCTAGTCAACTTGGTCAAAGGTAGGGAAATCTGGGAAAATCCCTTGATAAATCGACGGTAATAACCGGCTAAACCCAAAAAGCTCCTTACTTCAGTTACAGTGGTTGGTCTTTCCCAGTTTACTACCGCTTCTACCTTACTAGGATCTACAATTCCTTTCTTAGATACTACATGCCCTAAAAATTGCACCTTATCCAACCAAAACTCACACTTGGAAATCTTGGCATATAGTTTCTTTTCCTTCAAGATCTCCAAGATTATGGTCGTGGCATTCATGCTCTTCATGGGTCTTAGAATATATGAGAATGTCATCTATAAAGACAACTACAAACTGATCTAAATAGGGCCGAAAGATCCTATTCATGTAATCCATAAAAATAGCTGGAGCATTGGTTAACCCAAAGGACATTCCGCAAGAAACTCAAAATGGCCGTATCGAGTGCGAAAGGCCGTTTTAGGTATGTCTTCATCTCTCACTCTAATTTGATGGTAGCCTGACCACAAATCTATCTTAGAAAACACTACCGCACCTTTCAGTTGGTCCATCAAATCATCGATCCTAGGCAGAGGATACTTGTTTTTCACCATTACTTTATTCAACTGCCGATAATCTACACACATCCTCATACTCCCATCCTTTTTCTTTACAAACAACACAGGGGCTCCCCAAGGTGATGCACTAGGCCTAACAAACTTTTTCTCCAATAAATCTTCCAATTGAGTTTTTAACTCGGTCAATTCTAATGGGGACATCCTGTATGGGGCTATGGATATAGGTCCCGCACCCTAAGCAATTCTATGGAAAACTCTATCTCTCTCTTGGGGGGAAACTCTGGTATCTCATCTGGAAATACTTCAGGATAATTTCTTACTATTGGTATCTCATCGATACTTTGCTCAAAGTCTACATCACTAGCGGCTAAGAAAATGTAACCTTTACTCTCACCCTTACCACAATCCATTTCCACAGCTGTTATGTAAAGACTTATGGGTTTCTTAGGTTCAATAGGAGCAGGAAGAAAAGTGATGGTTTTCTCATAGCAGTTTAACGATTACGGTTGGCCTCAAGCCAATCCATGCCAAGAATCACATCTAAACCTCGCATGGGTAAGCAAATAAGATCTAAAACAAAGGATCTATTATCTATAATAAAACTACAATCTAAACAACATTTACAAGTCCTAACGGGTTTTCCAGTCGGGGTAGAAACAATAAGGTCAAAAGGAAGCTCAGTCATAGGTAAATTAAGGCTTTTAACACATGAATGAGAGATAAAAGAATGAGAAGCGCCAGAATCATATAGTACAATTAAGTCTTTACCATGCATATTACCCTTACCTTCCACGAGATTTCGTGACTTCGTTGTTTCTTGACATTAACGATAAATACCCTTCCCTGGTATTGCGGCTTGGGATTGGGGGTTGGCGGGTTTCTTTCCGTGCATTCTCGGGAGTAATGACCTGGTTTTCCACACCGATAGCACACATTTGTTCCGGCTCGACATGGCATGCTCCCATGATTCTTGCCGCACTTGGGACATTCCATGGATGGCGCAGGCCGTGGAGGTCTTCTTTGGACCTCTTTGTGGTGCTTTCCCTTTATTGTTGTTATTGTTGTTGTTGTGATTATTCTTGGGGTAATTGTTGTAGCGGTTGTTATTATAGCGATTGTTGTTGTTTGGCCTTCCTTGTTGAAAATTTCTTTGTGTCCCTTGTGGTCTTGATTGAGGGGGAAATGGAGGTCGACTCTGCCTCTTGAGCTAGCGACCTTGAGGTGTCAACTTTTTGGTAATATTATCTGACTTTGGGGTGTTTAGTTTTCTCGACCTTCTTCAATAATCCGACATTTGTTAACTAGCGTAGAAATCCCTAATCTCCAAATGTGCAACTGCCACATTAAGTTCCGCCTTCAACCACGACTCGTATTTAATGCATTTCCGGTACTCATCGAGATTTCCTTGGTACATTCTTGAGAACTTAATGAGTTCTTCAAATCTGGCGATTATCTTGGGCCACATTCATATTCCCCTGGACAACTTGCATGAATTCAATGTCCTTGGCATTTCTAGCTGACTCTGGAAAGTACTTTTCATAAAAATGGACCTTGAAAAGTACCCAATCAATGTCCATGTCGGTCGTCTCCAGGAGTCTTCGAACACCCGTCCACCGTAAACCGGCATCACCTTCAAGCATATGAGTAGCGAAGGTGACCTTTTGCTCCTCAGAGCATGGGACTACTGACAAAGACCTTCTCAATATTCGAATCCATTCATCCGCAATATTTGGATTCAGTGTCCCCTTGAAAGCGGTGGGTTTACCTTACGAAACTCCCGAATCAGGCATGTTCCGGAATCTCATGTCCCTGATTCATATTGGCTTGACGATCCTGATCCATTCGTTCCATCATCATTCTCATGGTCCTTGCTACGTCGCGGAGTGCTTCAAATTGTCTCGTTGTCTTGATTATTACGTCTTTGCGCTCCTAGTACATTGTCGGCGTGCCATTGGTCCCTATACACACAAAACAAAGAACACCGAGGTGATCGGGCCCAATATTCCATGCAAAGTGAGCAAGTTACCATGGCACTTTCAACATATGATAGTCATGTATTTCTAATCCTCAAGCTCATCCTAATGATAAACATCTACACATGACGTTGCTAACGTATTATGCTTTAGAAGCATAGCTAGTCCAATCCTCAGGCTCCATGAGAATCGAATCGCTCGATACCAAAATGTAACACCTAGTAATTAACCAGATACACCTAGGTTGAATCGATTAATGACTAGACTTTACTCCTTGCTTTGGTTCTTTCTTCACAATTTGAAAATACTTAGTGAAATTACGAGCCATTTTTTTTTAAACACATAATTGGAAACATGAGCGAGTACAAGCGTGAACGAGTAAGCGGGTATAATAAGACGTTTAAGAATATATCACATCATATCACTTAGGCTCCATCATATAACATCCATAAGCACATTATAACATATATTTACATACAATAACCTCACTCAAAGGGTGGGTTATGTTCATACATCATTATCTTATGCAAACCCATAAAAGAAAATATACTTAAGGAAATACATGCCCTAAACTAGATAACTCCATAAGCGGGAAGGTTATCCTAAAACTAGGGTGCATGATCACACATAAATCTACTAAGAACCTTCTATGGCCACTTTGTCTGGAAATGGGGAATAAATCCGATCCATCGATGAGCTCCTCGGGACGGGACACACGAGATGCACCAGTGGGAGTCGCATGGACGGCCTTCTCGCTAACCTCGGCTGAACAAGCTGTTTCCTCACTACCCTCTCTTACACGTGTGGGAGTAGGAGCGAGCTCTCAGAATATACATGAGTAGGAGTGTCCTCTGAAGGATCGGTTTGAGAATATCTCGTCTCGGGAACATACTACGGAAATCCATGGACCAGATGAAGCGGGATAAGAACATAACATCCTTTCATCAAGTGGACGTGCATGTTCGAAAACCATTTCATCGCCATAGGGAGAAGTAGGAGAAAATCGATAACTAGGGACAGGATGTGCAAATGGACGACCTATGTAAATAAAAACACGTAATCGCAAGACCTCCCTTCAAAATGATACGAGCGATGCACCGGATCATAGTGGAATTCCCAAGTAGGGGTATCAACGAATAGGACGAATGTCGCCATTTGAATCTGGAGACAATGACGGAAATAAAGAAAAGGGAGTGAGAATCTTGCTAAAGAATTCTCGATGGGGTACCTCCTTCTGCTGATGTCATCATCAAAGTCCCCAGGAACCTCGGGATTATTCTAAAATAGTGAGCATGCAAAGATTCATTTTAAGTTCGGACAAATACTTAACCGAGGTTCGTCAATTTTTAATCATGCGTCTTATAATGCATCTTATTCTTAACATGTCATATTTACAATGAACATTTCCTTTATCATTACATCATATTCCTCATCATCATTATTGTAACACCCTAGTAATTAACCAGATACACCTAGGTTGAATCTGATTAATGACTAGACTTTACTCCTTGCTTTGGTTCTTTCTTCATAATTTGAAAATACTTAGTGAAATTACGAGCCATTTTTTTTTTTTAAACACAATTGAAAACATGAGCCGAGTACAACGTGAACGAGTAAGCGGGGTATAATAAGACGTTTAAGAATATATCACATCATATCACTTAGGCTCCATCATATAACATCCATAAGCACATTATAGCATATATTTACATACAATAACCTCACTCAAAGGGTGGGTTATGTTCATACATCATTATCTTATGCAAACCCATAAAAGAAAATATACTTAAGGAAATACATGCCCCTAAACTAGATAACTTCATAAGCCGGGAAGGTTATCCTAAAGCTAGGGTGCATGATCACACATAAATCTACTAAGAACCTTCTATGGCCACTGTCCTGGAAATGGGGGAATAAATCCGATCCACTGATGAGCTCCCTCTGGACGCGACACACGAGATGCACCAGGCTGGGGACGCATGGGCGGCCTTCTCGCTAACCTCGGCTGAACAACTGTTTCCTCACTACCCTCTCTTACACGTGTGGGAGTAGGAGCAGAGCTCTCAGAATATACATGAGTAGGAGTGTCCTCTGAAGGATCAGTTTCAGAATATCTCGTCTCGGGAACATACTCTGGAAATCCATGGACAGCAGATGAAGCCGGATAAGAACGTAACATCCTTTCATCAAGTGGACGTGCATGTTCGAAAACCATTTCATCGCCATTGGGAGAAGTAGGAGAAAATCGATAACTAGGGACAGGATGTGCAAATGGATGACCTATGTAAATAAAAACACGAATCACAAGACCTCTCCTTCAAAATGATACGAGCGATGCACGGATCATAGTGGAATTCCCAAGTAGGGGTATCAACGAGCAGACGAATGTCGCCATTTGAATCTGGAGACAATGACGGAAATAAAGAAAAGGGAGTGAGAATCTTGCTAAAGAATTCTCAGTAGGGTACCTCCTTCTACGGTGTCATCATCAAAGTCCCCAGGAACCTCGGGATTATTCTAAAATAGTGAGCATGCAAAGATTCATTTTAAGTTCGGACAAATACTTAACCGAGGTTCGTCAATTTTTAATCATGCGTCTTATAATGCATCTTATTCTTAACATGTCATATTTACAATGAACATTTCCTTTATCATTACATCATATTCCTCATCATCATTATCAAAATAACATGCATAAAAGAACGTCATATAATATTAGCTACACATGGACACAGTGCACATATTTCATTTCTTTAGTGCCTTTGATGACTTAAAATCTTATCATCATCATTATTTTCCTTGGGCCACCCTATACTCCACCCTTTTGGGAGTAATTTAGGTTATGAGCTCATATTTTACTAGTCGTCACTAGCATATACTTATCCCTTTTGATAAGCTAAAGTCCCGACTCTACCTTTTTGAGAGAACGGGTTAGGGGGCTAAAATCACCTTTTCACCACCTATAGTCTGATGGTTCCAAAGGATCATTTTCTTATAAGTTTAAGTCACCATTAAATCTTTGCATGTTATATCATAATACAATTCATAAACATCATAACATTTTCTCATTTATAGTCTTAAGCTAGAATAATATATATCAACTGTAATCATGCATATGGGAGATTCCCAGGAAAGAGAGGTGGGTCACAATGGACACGCTTAAATACCAAGTCTTTCCTTAGCCAGAACCTTTCCAAATTACACTTTTACAATGATACACTTTCTTCTAGCAACAAAGGTAAATTTTACATAATAAAGAACATTTCATGTACAAGCATTCTCATTATTTGCAATAGCAACTATAACATGCAAGCCAGGAAATCATTCAATGATATCAAGTACTTAATAAGCATCCAATCCTTACATAGAATTATCAATTATAGAACTAACTAGTTACTAAACCAATTATGAATCATTCTCTTAACAATAAACCATAATTATCACAACTTCAATCATATCAAATCATTATCACACATTGATACTAAACTCAGATCAGTGGCCGAATCATGAACCTCATGCAATTACATAGAATCATATTTTAAGTGCATATAAAATACTAGTTCCCCGTAAAATCCTTGCAAAGCCTTAAAACTCATTTAGAAACTAGTTCTTTTGTCAAATTTGGGAGGATCTTCACAATTAAAATTCTCACTTAAGATAAAAGGAGTAAGTCTTGAGCTTTAGAGATTTAGGTGACATCTTAGAATTATAAACATGCTATGCAACCTTATTTTAATCTTATCTTTATAAGGTGATAGCTTGGAATTATAAACATGATATGCAATTCCATTTCTTTATCTTTAAGATTTAAGGTGATGACTTGAAAATTAAACATGATGCAAGAACTTGAAATATAAACATGATACAAGAAACTGGAGCGGCGGTAATCCGCACAGGACCAGTAGAGGGAGAAGAAAATATTAAGAAACCGGAGCGGCGGTAGTCCGCACAGGACCAGTAGAGGGAGAAGGGAGCGGCGGTAGTCCGCACAGGACCAGTAGAGGGAGAAGAGAATATTATTATTACATCTTTTTAAGCTCCAATCTCAAGACTTTTTAAAGAATAAATTCTTTAACTCCAATAATCATATTTCTTTGCTTGTGGTACATGGGCAAGTCTTTGAGCTCTAGGATCTTTAGGTGATGGCATAAAATAAACATGCCATGCGTTGATTCTTTTAGCCATTATAAAATATAGTGAGAGCATAAATTAAATATGAGATGCAACCTCTTTATTATCTTGAAAGATTAAGTGATGACTTGAAACATAAACATGAAATACAAGCTTGGAATTTAAACATGAGAAATGCAAGTTCATTTATTCATTCTTGAAAATTTAGTGATGACATAGAAGGTAAACATGGTTATGCAAAGCATAAACTTAATCATGGATGCAAATTCATTTTGTTTCTTTACTAGAGCTCCTTCAAGACTTTAAAAGAATTATAAATTCAACCCAATACATATCTTAACAAGAAATAAAACATAAAAGGAAAAATACATCTTTCAAGTTCTAAACTAAAAATCTTTGTTTTAGCATCATAAAGCATTATTCTTTAAAGTTTTGCATCAAGTGGAATTTTCAAGCTTGAGAGGCCTAACTTGTGATGGATTTACAACCCACCCTCAAGGTCCTCATCATCAAGCCATCATCTTAGTTCCACCTAGGCCATATGGTTGAATTGGTTAAAGAAAAATTGAAGAGGAAAACCAAAATGAAAAGCTAAGGCAAGTTCATAATTTCATCATTTTGAGCTAAAAACACAACTCCTCAAAGCATAGAAATAAATTTAGAAACTACTCCCTACCTAATCTGAGTTGAAGAAGAGGAAGAGAACTTGGTTTCTTGAAGTGAAATGAAACAAAATCTCTTTGAAAAATTGAAGAAAGAATTCAGCCAAAGAGGAGGAAGAAAGAAAGTTTTTGGTGCTCCTAAAAACTAGTTATGAACCAAGCATTCCAAGACCACTCAAGCAAGCCTATTTATAGAAGATTTTGAGGCTTCTAATTGGCCAAAATGATGAGGTAGTGGACGGAATTTTGCAGGAGAAATAAGGGAGGAAAAATCATTTTAGACAAAGTTGTATGAAATTAAGGAATTATGTCTCTTATGGTGACATTTTGGCATTTTGTTTTAGTGCAACTTTTGGCAATAATTCAGCTGCATAATGGCATCAATAATTTCGTCCATTACAGCCCAAAGAAGTGAAATTTGTGTGTTCCATGCATTATTTAGGTGTAGGCAAGGTATTCATGTAATTTAGAGAATTTACGGTTAAGGGTTTAAGTGAATTAGTAAGCAATTTGGGTGTTTTTGAGCAATTTTGGGTTCTAATCAATCTAAATACATAATTTTGACTCTAGATTAATATTTAGAATTTAATAAGCTTTAATTTGAGCCTAATATTGCTTAGGTTTCGGTATACCAATCAAAAATCCCGAAATTCGCAAAACTGCCCAAAAACAGGGGCAAAATCGTACTTTCACTTAAAAATTGCCCGAGGTCACCCGAGCTTAACCAATGGTTAATCATGGCTTAAAAACACATTTTAAAACATTTTAGTGAGGTTCGGGCTCAGTCGGCACGCACATCGGAGTTAAAGCGACCCTTGAGGCGTTTTGGTCATTTCGCGTCGGAACTCAAAATTGAGATCCTTCTGCTCTATTAACACACATAACACAAACAATCCCTTATTATCCTCAAAATATCCCCTTGAGAATAGGTGGGGCCCACGATCCTCATTTTCTGAGTAAAATAACTTCAGGGGCATTTTGGTCATTTTATACGTATAGAAATTCGGGATTTGCGACTCTCGCATGAATCGTTCCTAACCTCTCTTCTAATGTTATATTCCTTTATTGAGGATTGTTCGGCCTCAAATCTTATGTAATAATTACCTACGGTAATTCGGTAATTGAGTAATTTCTAATGACAGTAAAAATTACAGTAAAAATTGGGGCGTTACACTACGAACATGAAAACCCGCACCGTGCACTGTCCCTCAAAATGGTATGACCCGTGAGTCGGGTCATAGTGTACCTCCCACGTCGGCGTGTCCACGAACACTACGAACGTCGCCATCTGAAGACATGACGGAAAGAAAGAGATAGAGGGAGTGAGAATCTTGCTAAAGAATCTCAGTAGGGCCTCCTACTACCTAGGTGTCATCATCTACGTCCTCAGGAACCTTGGGTTTAATTATACAAATGAGTGAGCATGCATTACATCCATTTTTAAGTTCTAAACACAATTTAGCCAAGGTCCATTCATTTTAGAATGATCTTAATGTCATGAATACAACATAATAGAAGATGTATGCATGGCACTACCTAATGCACATACATAAAACATAACATCAAACATCATCATTCTTAGTAGCGTAAAGTGGCAATAGAAACAATCATATGGGACAAACTTAGTGACATAATCATAATCATGAAACATCTCTTCCTCATGGGCCACCCTAAAAGACAATCGAACTGGGGGTGCTCGGCCGAACCGGTGTCACCCAGAACGTGTCATACATCTAGGTTATGAGCTCATACCTTAACTAGTCGTCACTAGTTCTTACTTACCACTTAACGATAAGCGTATCATAAATCATAAATCCCGACTATTTGAGTACGGGTTAGGGGGCAATTCTCTTAGGGGTGCTCGGCCGAACCGGTGTCACCTAAGAGTATAAAATGGTACCGATGTCACATGAGTTCTATGGAGGTGCTCGGCCGAACCGGTGTCATCCTAGAACCCATCTTAGTACCTTAATTTTCAAAATCTCTTTAAGTCCCCAAATTTGTTGGGAATTCGGCGGCATGATGGCATTACACCGAATTCCTTCCAAATTTGCTTTATGCCACATAAACATATATCCTCATGAATTCATCATATGAATAACATCATCATCATTTACATAACATACATCATCATGGAACATTCAACCGTTTATCCTTACGGTAGCTTATGCTTTGACCCTTACGGGTCTTAATCATGAGATTTGGTTCTCTAACATCCGTCGCTCATATTTTATGCACCTAAGGGCTCATAATTAAACATCACTCATAATCCTCATATCTACATTTAAATCTGAAAAGCATAGGGTAGAATTCTTAACTTGTGATCACGCGGTTCTAGAACTTACGTTTTAGACCCTTTCTTGGTTCCGTCTTCGCCTAAGGCGCTATGGATTAAATCTAAATCAATTATGAGGCGTTCCCATGCTTAAGGACTAATTATTAATCATGTTTATCATGTTGTAAGGGTGCTGGACAGCATCCAGGAAAATGAATGTTCCAAAAGTTCTACATTGCATTTTTACGATTTTCTAGTTACTAGTTTCCCTATAGGTGCTAGAATTCAATTCTAATTCAAATGATACCAAGTTTTTCATGTCTGAGCAATCTAAATCTGATTATGTTCCCATTAAAACAGTTTGGATTAGTTCCATAAACAAATGGGTCAAAACTATGTTAAATTCTAGCTTTACGGTATTTCTAGTTAGCTAGTTTCTTACCTATCATGCATAGGATCGCTTCTACATCATCACATGATATTTGCACACATTCCAACACATCAAAACATCATCATACAGCATCACACTCATCACATCAGAACCGAAAACATTTAACTTAAATGAGAGAGTTAAATTGACATTTCTAGGTACATAAGTTAACTAGTTTCTCTTGGAATCAATTTAGAATTTCTAAAAACTCTTTGCAAATCATTTTAATTCATCAAAAGGCTAAGAGAAGCCTTAGGTCAATGACCAAAATATATTTCATCTCCTAAAAGGGAGTAAAGTCATATCTCATGACAACATAACCTTGAAAAGGTTTGTAAAGCTTTAAGGAAAACTTAGAACATAGACTATTGGTCCTTGTAGCTAGATGAAAACTCATTGAAAGTCCATCATCACTACTTGGCCAAAAATATGCATTCAAAGAATGGTTTCACATTAAACTTTAACTTGGAATGAGATGGGCAAGTCTTTGAGCTCTAGGTTCTTAAGTTACGACATAAACTAAACGTGCTCATGCTTTTCATTTTTAATCTTGCTTACAAAGTAAAGTGATGACTTAAATTTAAATATGCAAGGCATAAACTTAAACGTGCAAGCTTGAAAGTAAATATGCGAGGCATAAACTTAAACGTGCAAGCTTGAAAGTAAATATGCAAGATTCAATTCTTCATTTTAGTGCTCTTGGCCCAACAACAATCGACTTTAAGGCCAAAATAGAAAGGCATTTGAGAAATTAATTAGGTGATAATGCAAGTTCAATTCTTTATTTTAGTGCTCTAGGCCCAACAACAATCGACTTTAAGGCCGAAATAGAAAGGCTTCGAGAATTAAATTAAGTGATGATACAAGTTCCATTTTAATCTTTATGTTCTTAGGTGATAGCTAGAAAGTAAAGATGCATAGCAAGAATGTAAATATGAATGCAAGTATAAAATAAAATTATGCAAGTTCATTTTATCTTTCTAGAGCTCTTAACAAGACTTTAAAGGAATTTAAACCATAACCCAAACTCATCCAAACAAGGTAAAGTCAAGCTTAGAGTTCTTAAAATTCAACATAACATTTTTAGGAAAACAAACCATGAAGCCTAGAAAATTTAAGGAAATGGCCGAAATCTTCAAGAAGAAAAAGGAACATTTTAGAACTCTAGAGTTCATGATCTTGATGATATATTAACACCAACATCATGAGTCCTCATCATTGAGTTCATAGAGCCATTTTAAAACATCATCAAAGCTAAAGTTCTCAAGAGTTCAAGAAAGGAAAAACTAAAAACATTTTTGCTCAAGAACAAAGATCAAGCTCTAGAGTTTGTTTCAAGTGATGAACATCATCATGAAACTCTCATCATCAAGCTCTCATTCCTTCATTCCCAAAGGCCCATGGCCAAAACATAAAGAGGAAGAAGGAGAAGAAAAGAAGTTCTAAAAAGAACCAAGAGAAACTATGAACATCAAGCTTGAAACAAGAACTTTAAAGAAAAGAATACATGAAAGAAAATCCCTACTTGGTGTGATGAACTTGAAGATGGAAGAAGAAGATGAAAATGGTGAAGAACTCCAAGAACTTGAAGAACACAAGAACTTTGAGAGAAAAAGAAAAGCTTTGAGTGTTCCTAAACTTAGCAAATGATCTAAAAGTGGTGCAAGCTCCTCAAGGCATTCTATTTATAGAGAAATGAAACAAATGGAGGGAGCTCATGGTGATGAAGAGCTTCGGCCATGTGTGCAGAATTGGAGGCATCCATGAGTTCCATGAGGTGAGATAATGTGTTCTTGAGGCATGGTGAGGTATGGCTTAAGGTATGGTGAGGTATGGTTCAAGGTATGGCCTCAAGCATGGTTCTTTGAGTGAGAAAATAATTAAACATGTGGTCAATGGGGAAGAGAATTTCGGCCATGTGCATCAGATTTGACAGAGGTTTAGTTGCATTTTAATTGTGGTTTAGAGTTGCGTTTAGGTGTATCTTTGATTATGCTTAAGATTAGGAATTTATAAGAAAGTGTTTAGGTAAGGGAAATGGATAATTAAGGTGGTCTAGACATAATTAAGGAGTGGTCTTGCACCATTAGTGAGTTCAATCCTCAATTTAGAGTCTAAACAACTCTAGACACATTTCCTTGATTTAAGGAATTGGAGAGAGAAAACACTATTCAAGATTCCAAGACTAGGAGTCTTGAGTTCTAAAAAGGGATTTAAGTTTAATCTAAGCAATTTTAGGTTCTAATTAACTTTAATAAATTATTTTGACTCTAGATTAATTAGGGAAATAAATTAATCTTCGTTTAGAGCCTAATATTGCTTAGGTTTGCTTAATTACGTCATTAAGCTCAAAAACACTATTCTAGGGGCAAAATCGTAATTTTGCACTAAAACTGCCCGGGGCCACTAGGACTTGAACAGAGACCTCTAGACATATGAAAATGTGTTTTTAAACCTCTAGGGAAAGTTCCGGGCTCAAACGGCACCTTTACCCGCGTAAAAACGCTGTAGGGGTATTTTGGTCATTTTGACCCGAAACTGCGGAAAACGAAATTTTCACTTCCGGAAGCTTTCAAAGGCCATTCAATCCCCTTCATACATTGAGCTGACCCTTCGAGGACGACCGAGTTGGTTACCCTCGAACTCGGGTCAGGAAATGACCTCAGGGGCATTTTGGTCATTTTCCCTCGGACAGAAAAATCGGGGTGTTACACTCACTCCCTCTATCTCTTTCTTTCCATCACGTCTTCAGATGGCAATGTTCGTGGTTTTCGTGGACACCCCGACTTGGGAAGTGCACTATGACCCGGATCACGGGTCATACCATTTTGAGGGACAGTGCACGGTGCGAGTCTTCATGTTCGTGGGACGTCCCTTCGCTTACCCCGTGCATACCCATCGCTTCTCCCCGACAGCACCCTATGGCAACGACGAGCGGGTTTTTGAGCACGCGCGTACACATAATGAGAGAGTACTCCGCATGTACACTGCCGCTTCAGCCATGCGAGACTATTCTGATTACGTGCCCCGGACCTACTTCTCGAAGACCGACCTATCCGAGGACCCGCCTACCTATCCGTATAGTGAGAGCTCCGCCCCCTCTCCACCATTGACGAGGGAGGGCAGTGAGGATACCATGACTCAGCCACGACTTGCACGATGACCGGAGATGCAGCCATACTGCGGGGGTCACTCTCGATCCCCGTTCCGCCTCTTCATGCCCGAGGAGCTCGCCCAGTTTCCCAGATATGTGCCTCGCTCGTGAGATGGACGTCAGTAGGAGGTGACGTACGACCAATGGAGTACCCGAGTAGAGCACACACCACTTAGATGGGGGTGAACCCTCTTTTGTTTTAAAGGTCATCCCGTTAGTTGCACTTGGGTAGGGGAGTTGCTTTTATAGTTTCCATTACGCTTTCTCTTGTATTTCCTTTTTAGTTGTATTGCTCATGTTGTATCAAACTAAGCCCCACTCTATACAAGTGGACATATTCTATATTATATAAATATGCAGTTCAATGTTATTATGATGTGCCTTTACTTGTTTATGTAATGTTGCTATGCGATGCTTGCTTTATTACCTTTCGTACATTACTAATTAACGCGTCGCACGGCTCTCACTTTGCTTTTATAATTCAAAAAAAAATTTACTAGTATTTCCGCTAAGTATTTTAAAGGAATAAGAAAGTTATGACGTAACAGACTAATGATTAACCTAATTATGTTCTAGAGTATTGGGTTAAAAATTAGGATGTTACAGGATTCAAGGATAGCCAGAACGACAGTCCTCGAAGGGTCAACTCCATGCTTGAAGGGGATTGGATGGTCCTTGAGTGATTTCGGAACCAAAAATCGTGTTTTCTACATTTTCGGGTCAAAATGACCAAAATACCCCTACAGCGTTTGGCACGGGTAGAGGTGCCGCTCAAGCCCGAAATTCCCCCCCCCCAAGGTTTAAAACAACGTTTCATGTGTTTAAAAGTATCTATTTATGTTCCAGTGGTCCCGGACAGTTTTTGTGAAAAATTATGATTTTGCCCCTAGCATAGTGCCATTTGAGCGTAATGATGTAATTAAGCAAACCTAAACAATATTAAGCTCTAATCGAAGATTAATTAATTTCCATAATTAATCTAGAGTCAAAATAAGTCATTAAAATTAATTAGAGCCTAAGATTGCTTAGATTAAACTCAAAACCCCTTTCTCTTTTAAAAACTCAAGTTTTTAGAACATAGAATCTTGAATAGTGTTTTCACTATTCACTCTCCATACTCCAAGGAGCCTTAGCTAGAGTAGGATTTTGACCCCACTAATGAGCTAGAATGCTCACTAATCATGCTTTAACATAGCCTTGATTACCCACCCCTTCATTTACACACTTACTTACAAACTCCTAATCTTAAGTCTAATCAAAGACACACCTAAACACATCACTAACCCACAATTAGGGAAGCAATTTCCTCCCCTTGGATTCTTCAAAATAGGCGCCACCTCACCCCTCCCTACATCAAGAGTTTGTTCTTTCCAACACTCAAAGTGACATGCTAGCCCATACCTCCAACCATGTCTAGCCTTACCTATGAATGACTACATGTAAGAGATATTTTCTTTCCTTCCTCCACTCAAATTGTGCCACTTAGACACCCAAGGAGCTTGCTAGAGCCTTTGCTCATTTCTCTCACACCCCCAAATACTTTCTTTCTCTCAAGCTTTAAGAAGTTCTTCTTTTTCTTCTTCTTCCTCAAGAGCAAGTTCTCTTTCTCAATCAAGAAAACACATCCAAGGTAGGGATTTTGTTCTTTAAATTTTTGACTTTTAAAGCTTTGATAAAAATGAGTTTTTGCTAGTTTCTCTTGGCTTTTAAAACTTCTTTTTCTTCTCTTTAATTTTGGCCTTGGAGCCTTTCTTTTTAAGGAAAATGATGCTTGATAATGAGGGTTCAAGATGTAGATCATGAGAATCTTCACTTGTGAAACCTCTAGAGCTTGGAACTTGATTCTTAACCAAGCATGTTTCGGTTTTTCCTTTTTCCTTTCATGCTCTAGTTTCGGTTTCCTTTTTCCCCTTCTTTCCTCTTGGCTTCGGCCTTATTTCCTTTTCCTTGATGTTCAAAGGTTTTGTTTAAAGATAGTTGTTGGATGAGTTGATTCCTTTAAGTCCATTTCCTTAGAGCTTGATGATGAAGTTCACACCATATGGTTTCTTTGTAAACCTTGGTACAAGAACTCTAAAGCTTGCTTTATCTTGCTATGATAAGTTTGGGTTGAGGTTTAAGTTTCTTTAAAGTCTTGCAAGAGCTCTAGTAAAAAATAAATAAAATGAACTTGCATTCATATTTACTTTCCTTGCCTAGCATATTTACTTTTGAGCTTTGCATTCATGTTTATCTTCTAAGCTATCACTTAAAGTTAAAGATAAGGAACGAAGAGCATCTCATATTTATGTTCTTGTCTAGCACGTTTACCTTTCAAGTCATCACTTAAGAACTTAAAGATTTAAAACGAGCTTGCATATCACCTAGTTAATCTCAAAGCCTTTCTATTTCGGCCATAAAGTCGATTGTTGCTGGGCCTAGAGCACTAAAATAAAGAATTGAAGTTGCATATTTATTTTCAAGTTTTGCATATTTATTTTCAAGTCTTGCATATTTACTTTCAAGTCTTGCATATTTACTTTGAAGTTCTCACTTTACTTTATAATGACGATTAAAATAGAATGCATAGCACGTTTACTTTTCGTCATCACTTAAAGATCCTAGAGCTCAAAGACTTGCCCCTTTTATCTCAAGCTAAAGTTTGGTTATGGAAGCATTCCCTTGAATGCACAATTCGGCCATGTGATGATGATGAGCTTGGCATGAGTTTCATCTAGTCACAAGTGCCCATAACCTATGCCTTAGGATTTTCTTAAGAGTAGGGGAACTCAAAGAATATTTCAAGTATGATTTTACGTTTTAAATTTTAAATCTTGAGCAAACTCAAATGGTTACTGCCCTTGTTTGGTTTATGATGATTTTAGTGAAATAAGTTGGTTTCCAAAGAGTTTTAGAAGTTCTAAAGTGAATCCATGAGAAACTAGTGGCTTATGTGTATTGAAAATGAAATTTCATGCTTGGTATGATGATGAATGAATTCGGTTCTGCCTTGATGATTTGGTTGCTGTTTGATGATGATTTTATATGATAGAATGTGTAAAAATTATATATGTTGAGGTAGAAGCCTTTCTACTCATGTTAGGAAAGAAACTAGTCTTACCGATAAACCGTAAAGTTGAGTTTTAACATAGTTTTGACCCATTTATTTTTAGCCACTACCAAAACTATTTTAATGGGATAATATTCAGTTTAGGATTGATTAATCATGAAAAACTTGGTAACATTTGATGTAGGATTGATTTTTAGCACCTATAGAGAAACTAGTAACCAGAAAACCGTAAAAGTGCAATTCTAGAACACTTAGATTAATTCATTTTCTATTCCTGTTCTAGGACCTTTGGAGGATTGTAAAACCATGTTATGCCGTGATTACTTGAGTGAGAATGACCCATAAATGGTTTAGGAATTAATTCTGGCATCATAAGAAAAGCCGGTAACGAGAAAAGGCGTAAAACGCAACTTCGAGAACACCTTAAATCATAGAATTTCATTTACTACCCATGCTGTCCATCTTTGATTGATGATGTTCTTAAGGTTAATAATTAACGATAACGATGATGATTAGTCCCTTAGATGCATAAGGGAAATAAGTTGACAATTTGAGTTACCCAACTTAAGTGTTTGGCCATTTAAGGGAATGTTTATGAGATGATGATTTGAGATGATGCATTCACGTGATATTTGATGTTATGTGAGGTATTGTTATAGAATTCATTCTTTGCATGTTATGGTTTCATTTGAAACATTAGAGATGCATATGTTAGAAATATATGAAGAATTATGACATTTATGAGATATGTGTTGCATCTTGTTATAACATGCCAAGACTTAAGGTGACTTAAAGTATGAGAAAATGATCCTTCGGACTCACCAAATGATAGGTGATGAAAAGGTGATTCTTACTTAAGGTGATGTAAAGTATGAGAAAGTGATCCTTTGGACTCACCAAACGATAGATGATGAAAAGGTGATTCTCGCTTAAGGTGATCTAAAACATGAGAAAATGATCCTTTGGACTCATCAAACTATAGGTGATGAAAAGGTGATTCTTGCCCCCTAACCCGTACTTATCAAGTCGGGACTTCAACTTATCAAAAGGGAATAAGTTTATGCTAGTGACGACTAGTGAGGTATGAGCTCATAACCTAGAAGTACTCTCAAAAGGGAAGAGTAATAAGGCGGCCCCAAAGATGAAAAGAAACTAATTTAAAAAATCACCTAAAGAAATAAGGAATGTCATTCATGAACCATGTTCTATGCACACGATGCTTGCTATGAAGTTAGATGTATGATTTAGAGTTAATGTTGCATAAAGTATTGACATACATATCATAAAGAAGTATATTGCATTCATTACAAGACTCATGATAAAATGAACGAGCCTCGGTTATGGATGTTTTAGAACTTAATAAATGAATCTTTGCATGCTCACTATTTCATAACTAAACCCGAGGTTCCTGAGGACGATGATGATGACACGTGTGTGAAAAAGGGGAGCCCTACTAAGATTCTTGTATAAGTTTCTCACCCCCTATCTTTCTTTTCCATCTTCGTCTTCAGACAAGGCTGACAAGGATGTCCGTGGATTGCCCTGAGGTGCCGACATGGAAGTAGCTTCATGGTCAAGAATAGAGTGACGCAGCGGGAGCGAGGACATAGTCTTAGCTTAATTACACCATAAGTTATTTGTGGTTTTTGAGTTGTTGCATGCTCAACCTTTAAAAGTGAGCTCAATATGTTAATGTGGCATTATGGTGGGATGTCCCTATGTCATTAATACTATTAATGTTTGACTTGATATTTAATGTTAATGTTATATAATGATGTTTCGATGGTTGTTCTTTCTATGAAGCTTACTTGGTGTTTCTGTTTGTATTATTCCTTTATGCTTACGCTTCACGGTATGCGAGGCTCACGTTTTGCCTATGTTTTTCAAAAAAAATTCTACCCATATTTTCTGCTAAGTATTTTAAAGAAAGGTTTGAAAGAATGAGACTAAGAGAGTAATAGACTAATGGTTAATCTAAATACGTTCTAGGAGCATTGGGTTAAAAATTAGGATGTTACATTTTATATCACCTTAACCTTAGTGTGTTATCCAGAGATGGAATATATGAACATATCATAACTTATCATTTAACATTTCATGCCCATAAAACACTTAGGTCATGCACCTTAATTATTCAGGCATAATCATAACATGCCACAGTATATAATGTAATTGATAACATAAGCATTCATCACAATATTTGCATATATCCTTATCAATCAATATCTTATAGCAATAAACATGCTCCTACTCAGTACACCAGAATTCAAGGACCGAACTCAGCTAATGCATATGCTATGGTCAACAGGATATATACAACTTACTAGAGATCATTATTTACATAATTCAAAGATCAAGCATGCATAGTCATCAATTCATGTTATTTCAAGTGGAAACACAGTCATTTGCACATTTCTGGGTTTGGTAATCGATTACATGAGCTGCTAATTGATTACACAGGTTAATTTTTCAAAATAGACATTGTCAACCTGCTGATAATCGATTACATAAGATATGTAATCAATTAGCAGTGTTAAAAACACATTCTGGGCACAAAGAAACATCCTAGTAATTGATTACAGTATGGTAATCAATTACAGCATACTGGTAATTGATTATCAGGATGTAAACTTTGAACCTTCAGAAAGTAACTGCTTCAGAAAGTAACTACTTCAGAAAGTGTTTTCAAGTGCCTGAAAACTCTCTTTTTGAAAGAGGGATAAAAAAGTGGTATAATTTCACTCTAATTGAGTTTCTCTTTCCCACGTCGCTTCACCTTCAATCATGTCATATCACTTTAAACCCCCCACGTCTCTAATCTCCTTTACCTTCATCTTCTTGAACATGTCACCTCTTTTACCTTCACCTTTAACTTTATACACTTAACCATTTCATTTTCACATATATCTCTCTATAACCTCAACCGCTTTCTTTCTTTCCACAACTATTTCTCTTCAAAACCTCATCTCCACATCCATAATCGCTCACCTTTCCCTCTGAACCCTCTTCTCTCTTTCTTCTTTAACCTTCATCGAGTTTTTTCTTTTAACCTCATCATCTCAAGTATACATATATACTGCTTTAATGGCAAAAGGAAAGAGTGTGGCTCAATCGACCTCATTGAAATCATCTGTTCACATGTATGATGATGCGAGCATGCAAGATCGCTATGAAAGATTCTATGTGTTTAGAAAAATGGCACCTAGAAAGTCTTTGAGAAAAGACCTACATGAAAAAGACACCATTCTTGATGAAGTCTTTACTTTCCAGAAGTGAGAGGACTTTCTAGAAATAAATGAACTAATCTTTCCGAGTTTGATCAATGCCTTTTATTCTCATCTAGAAAGGCCAGCACAATCCTATGTCAGAGGTATGATCAGAAAGTGCTCTATCAAGATCACAACTCTAGTCTTGCCAAAATCATCAAAGCTCCATGTGATGGGATCATCTACAAATCCTCACTAGATTGGATGAAATCTCTTGGTGTAAATAAAGGAGACGTGTCTAGGTATCTCACTGATTCCATTATGCATAAGCCCAGTGAGATTACCATTGCCATGTTGAGTGTTAGGGCAAGAAAAATGTATACTATGATTCAATTCTCTATCCTTCCATGGATTGGCAGCACAAATGCTCTCGTTAGAATGGATTGCATGCTTCTTTATTGCCTAATGGTAAAATGAAAAGTGAACCTGCCTATGCTCATTCTAGACTACCTGATGAGTGCCGTAACAATGGAAACATGAAGAACTGTGAGTATTCCTTATGGTATGCTTCTGACAAAGGTGCTTTAACATTTGGACTTCCCTCTTTTCACCAAAAGCTATGAGCTTGTGGAAGGAACCATCTTTATACCTTCCTCCTTCGGAACCTCGAGAAAGAGGTCAACCCCCTAAATAGCTGAGCCAACAAGGCAGAGCCCCAGGACAAGAGGTGAACAAGCTAGAAAGGCATCCCAGAAGTCTGAATCCAAACAAGAAAAGGCAAAAAGGAATAGAAAGCTTGTCTTCATTGAGAGTGAACCTAAAGAAATGGATGTCTGCTTTATCTAATATTATAAAAGAAGGACAAAAAGAATAGAGGAGGTAGCCACTCAAGCATCAGAAGTTGTGACCAAACCTAAAAAGGTTATCAGTAGAAAGGAGATTGAGCTAGGATGCAAAAAGATGCACAAGAGTATGTCAAGTGTTACTGTTCTATGGGATAGAGTTAAAAAGTTTCGGGAAGAGGGGTATCATGTAATCGTGCTGAATGATAATAAAAAAGAAGAAGAAGCAGAAGAGGAACAGACTGTAAGATCATCATCTGAAGAAGAGGGAAGTCTTTTGAGCAGTGAAAAGGCTAGACTAAGCACTATGTCCAACTCTAGGCTCGTAGCTAAAGAATATCATATGGGGCCTATTATTGAAGAACCTGATGAGGAGAACTATGCAACATGTTCTATGTAACATCCTCCCAAGTAGAGTGTCACCCTTAAGTCATGACAGCGGACTTGAGAGTTGTTACTTATAAATTAACGGACCTTTCTTAAATAACTATAGCAAATTCGATGGGTTCATGTAATAACTAGCATAATTCGATTAAAATATATAACAAAGATACAAAATATTTATTTAATATAAAGTCAATTACATAAAGAAGCTCTAATATGAACTTTAATACATATACAATCTCTATTACATTTACATACATTGACTCCAACTAAATACAGTGAACTAAAATATCAACTACTACAATCCCGAGTTCTTTCCCGCAGCAGTCGCATCATTCTCTGGATCAATTTGGAGGTGACACGAGAACACAAAATATATAGGGGTGAGAATTATATAATTCTCAGTAGGGTAACTCCCCAAAAACTCAATTATAATGTCATCGTCATCGCCCTAGCCACTTCAGTTTATTAAGAAAATGTGAGCATGAAACATATATCAAAAGTTCATTTTAAAGTTATAAAGCCATTCTTCCGAAGTGCGTCTATTTTATTATTCAATCACCTAATTTCCACATATCATTGCTAACTCACAACTTAAACATATTGGCCTCAATATCGAAACTAAAATTCTTCACTTAGCACATTTTCTACTTCAACTTGTCTTGGCCCTTGACTAATCTTGTCACGTCTGCGCGTTACGTACCACCGTCTCCAACGTGGCAATAATAGGTATTAGACTACTTTTCAAGACTGAGCTCATTCCTATACATGATCATTGCATTTACTTTCTCCAATTCTCACACAAAACTATTCCTAGCCAGGTTTACTTTCCCCGATTCAATTCAAGGGTAGTTAGAGACCATGTATACACAGCTCAAACTAAGATTCTCATAATTTTTAACCCTAGCAAATGATTGAATCAATTCAAAATAAAATTCATGGTTACACCTCCATATGTCATCAACTTCTTGTAAAATTTTCCAAATGTGGATCAACCATTTGCTATGGTAACAAAATTATACAATTTTACATCTTCAGTTTCAATAATTTTGACAGCATAAGTACCATTTCGGTCACTGATTTTTTTAAGGCAGTATCCCTTAAAACCAGTGCTAAGGATAATTCAAGTAGTTAGTCTAAGATGTTATCTTCCACATATAATTTTTCTAGCCCATAGCCATGACTACAAATATGTTTAAAAATTTACAAAATTTTACTGTCTGCAGCTAAACAAAAAATCCAGCAACCTAGTCAAAACTTCTTTTGACAAAAATGATTTTCTAACCTCATCCAAAAACTTCACTAAAATTAACGCATCAATACCAATATAATATCAACCAGTATAACTAGAAATATTGGATTAAACCAAATCAGAAATTCTCAGGAAAATTTTGAAAGAAAAATGCCAAAGAAAACCCTACTCTTGAAAGCTAATGTATCCTTGTCTCTAGTTTGCTCCAAAATGGAAGTTCTTCACTCCAAAGCTCTTAAAACACACTCAAACCCTCCTCTAATCAGTAATAGCTAAGGTAATAAGGTGAGATCTGGAGATTCTAATTGGTTAGTTTTATAGGTATTGATGAATAGAACAAGTTTTGTAAAGGGAGTTTGTGGTTTTATCAAGTTTAGGCTAGGTTTTAGATCAAGTTTCCATGGTTTTTGAAGAAGAAAAATGGAGCTGGCTATGTGTTCTTTGCATGGCCGAGAATGAGAAGGAAAAGTGACAATGTTTGGTAGCTTTGTATTTAGCTTGTCATAGAGGTAGTCTTTGTGTAAATAAAATATGCTTTCTTTCTAATAATAAAAAAGGAATGAATGGCTAGGATTTAATCTTTCTTTGCAAGATTAAATCTTAGCCTTACATTTGGCTCTAAAGGATAGACATTATCCTTTTCTAAAGATTACGCTATCTTTCAGTATTAACAATCACACATCGAAATTTTATCAAATGGGTAAAAGATCGTACCCGGGTAATCAAACATTGCTCAAAAATTAATTCTACATATAAAATTCTCATTCCTTAGTATTTTTTATCTCAATCCTATAACTTCTCAGTTTTGGGCATCTCCGGACCTTAATTCTAGGGTTTTGGCTGTCCCGACAAGCCCACAGGGCTTGCAAGTTATTATTTAATTTTTATTTTTTTTACAAATCCATTGGACCATCCTCATTTTTGCTAAAACTGTCAGATTTTTAAAATTATGTCTAATAAAACTCAAATGAATTTTTAAATAATTTTTAGGGTGTTACATTCTGATCTCATTCCTGCAGTACTATAGCCTCCCTCTTCCATTCATATTACTCCAATGGAAGAAGAAGAGAACAAAACGTCTAAAGGCATAGCACCTCCTGTTCTAGAAGCTGATGCTTCTACATTGGTTCAAGATGTTTCTACCTATTCTGTTCCAACTCAAGATGATCTTGTTCCTTCCTCAGCTCAGATATTAGATATTGTTATTGTTACTTCTGAGCCTATTCCTGCTCTTACTGCCTCAGCTTCTGGCATGGCCACATCCGTAAAAGCTCATGAGCAACCTTCTTTACCTCCATCTGCTGTACAAGATGAGATAAGGGCTGACTCACCTAGATCAGGGGAAACTGTACCCCTAGACATTCCTAAGCCATCTTCCAGAGCTGCTCCTGCCCCTATCAATCTACTAGCTCCATTCTCAACTAAGTCTTTGGCAAGTTATCAAGTCATCCTACAGAATCTGAGGGAGATTTCCTCTAGACAAGATAGATTTGAAGCAACTATCATTGAGCATGGTGCCCAACTCAAGCATATGGAAGATCTCCAGCTTCAGATTTTTCAAATGCTACAATGTCTATTTCCTGGCGCGCTTCCTTTTTGATGATGCCAAAAAGGGGAGGAGAAGTGTAGATTGAAGAAAATCTTGTGCCGATAGAATTCAGGGGAAGCTGAGCTATGCTATGGACTCAGGGGGAGCCAATGCTGAGGAGAAGCCCAGAGATTCTTTTTTTAGCATGATTTTTTTTGAATATCTTGTAGGTCGAGATGTGCATGAGAAGGGAGGTTGAATCGTGCATAGATCATTTTTTATTTTCTGAAACATCTGAAAAGAACTATCAAGTATAAAACTTGAAGTGCAGCGGAAATAAAGTTAGTGGCTTTAGAAAGTTACTTTTTGATCCTTGTTAGTTAAAACGCTCAATATTAAACAATATAGCATAAAAGATGCATGATAGAAATAAAACTGATTGATAAGATAAATAACCAATAAAGGAAAATAAAAGAGATTAAGGTAAGAAAGAAAGAACATGAAAGATTTTATACTGGTTCGGCCAACATGCCTACATCCAGTAATCGACAACTGTTGAGATTCCATTATAACAACTTTCTCAACTTGAGAAAGAGATGATAGTCTTTATATTAGCTTTCCCAAGCTTTCATGAGTAGTTTTGACTCTAGCCTTTCCAAGTCAACCCATGACTGATAAGAGCAGCACCCTCAGCACGTTGTGAGTAGTTTTTCCCAGCCTCCCTAAGCTGATAAGAGTAGTCTTGACTCTGGCCTCTCTAAGCCAACCCATGATTGATAGGGAACTCCTTCAGCATGTTGTTAGTAGTCTTTGCCCAGCCTCTCCAAGCTGCAAGTAATCTTGACACTGGCCTCTCTAAGCCTAACTAAGTAGTCTTGACACTGGGCTATCCAAGCCCAACCGTGACTGACAGGGAACTCCTTCAACACATTGCAAGTAGTCTGTTCCTGGCCTCTTCGAGCCGCAAGTAGTCTTTCTTCAGTCTCTCCAAGTTGCAAGTAGTCTTTGACTACCGTTTGCAAGCTAAACCGTGATAAACAAGAATCAACTTACTATTGTGTTGCAAGTAGTTTTACCTTAGCCTCTTCAAGCTATGTCTCACTTTGATCACTAACGAATCAAGGATACAAAGGTTAAGTTTTTGGGTTGCCACTAAAACTAACCTATACTCAAGTTTCCTTAAAGATGATACATTTTAAAAGATCCTAGAAGAATTTGAATGACTTCCTTTTTCCACTTCTTCCACAAGAAGAATACAGATCTAACTAAGCATATAGAAGAAAGATTTTCTTTACACTTTAAGGATAAACTAATTACATGATAAAGATTGAATATTCCAGGAAGTGGGAGAAGATTTTTGCAGAGTTTCCTCTCTTCGAATCTTCAAAATCTGCCACATTTTTCAAGCTCAGCATCTCTTTATGTAATAGTCTTTCTTTGTGACCAATGCCATAGATCAATTCTTCAAGTGACATGTGTTGATCATCATTTTTATCTTGAAAGAAGCAGCTAGAAGAGATGTTAACAAAATTGTCACATCGGTTGCAAAAGCCGTTGTAAATGTGAACTTTTTTATCTCCTATCAGAAACCATTTTTCTACTTTCTAAGCGAGCTTTCTAAGCTTCTCCTTCATGAAGCTAAGGTCGTTGATCAACAAGGCAGAAAAGATGATGTACTAGATTAAAACTGGGTTTGACTTGATAATTTAAAATTCAAATTTCAAATTTCCCTCTCTTTCCTGTAGCATTCTCTGCTCTACTCATAGGAGAGCTTTCTGATGTATGTGATCAGCTCTTGAAGAGTTATTTGCTTTCAAATCTTCTTGATAATGATTTCTTTATGATTGTGATGATTAAAGACAAAGTAACACGTTACATATGGACATATTCTGATATCCATCTTGAGAGTACTTTCTGATGTCCCGTGCTACTTTCTGAAGTCTCTTTCCTTTGTTTCTTGGCCTTTGGGTTGATTTCCTCCAGTCCTGAAGCATTTACACATTCTTTGCACGAGATATTGATCAATTCGTTTTAAGCTTAATCTCTTCATATGAGATAAAACATGCTTGTACATGTATAGTGAAATTATTCTCAATTCAAGTCCGTTTTTATGCTTTGTTCCATAAGTATGGATACATGCTTTGCTTGAAATAATATTCACTTTCTATTTGGCTCAATCTCTTCCCATATGATAGATCATGTTTGCACATGCAAAGTGAATCATTATTCTTGCTATAAGTTTGTAACATACTAATCGGATTTGACCTGCTTTGCTTTGTCAAGAAACTCAAAGAAGACATCAGTTGTTCTTCAAAGTGTTTTCTTTGAATTGGTTTGGTTGTCATTCAAAACTCATGAACGCAAGGGTTCTGCAGCTAACAATCTCCCCTTTTTTGATGATGACAAACCAATTCAAAGAAAATATTTGAAGAGATAGTTAAAAGAAATATTGCAGAAATGTAAACAAGATAAGCATATTCTGTAATATCCTCCTAAGTACAACGTCATCCTTAAGTCATGATATCAGACTCGAGAATTGTTACTTTTAAATTATTGGACCTTTCTTAAATAACTATCGCAAAATTGATGGGTTCATGTGATAACTAGCATAATTCGATTAAAATGTATAACAAAGATACAAGTCAATTATAAGGAAGCTCTACTGTGAGCTTGAATACATATACAATCTCTATTACATTCACCTACACATATACCGACAACTATATACCACATAAGAAAAGCATCAACTACTAAACTACTGCAACCCCGAGTTTCTTGCATGTAGTAACCGCATTTTTCTCTGAATCAACCTGGAGACGACACGGGAACACACAAAATAGGGGTGAGAATTATACAATTCTCAGTAGGGCAACTCCCCTAATACACAATCATAATGTCATCGTCATCACCCCAGCCACTTCGGTTTATTAAAAAAAAAGTGATCAAGAATTACATAATAACGATTCATTTTTAAAGTTTCAAATCATATTTCCGAAGTAGGTTGTTTTTAAGAATCAATCACTTTGTACACATTATCATAAGCTCATAATCATAGTAAATAATGTCGATCAAAATGATTTAATATGATTCAAATATGTATATACCAAAAGTAGGGAAATTATATTTAATTGCCCTTGATAAATCGAAGAGGATCTCATTTATCTTTATTTTCCCTCACCAAGTCGAAAAGATCTCATCTCTCTCTCTATTTGCCTTCGATAAGTAGAAAGGATCTTATCTTTCTTTATTTACCCTCAACAAGTTGAAATGATTTCATCTCTTTCTAATTGTCCTCTGTAACGCCCCAATTTTTACTGTAATTTTTACTGTCATTAGAAATTACTCAATTAACAAATTACCGTAGGTAATTATTACATAAGATTTGAGGCCGAACAATCCTCAATAAAGGAATATAACATTAGAAGAGAGGTTAGGAACGATTCATGCGAGAGTCGCAAATCCCAAATTTCTGTACGTATAAAATGACCAAAATGCCCCTGAAGTTATTTGACTCAGAAAATGAGGATCATGGGCCCCACCTATTCTCAAGGGGATATTTTGAGGATAATAAGGGATTGTTTGTGTTATGTGTGTTAATAGAGCAGAAGGATCTCAATTTTGAGTTCCGACGCGCGAAATGACCAAAACGCCCCTGCGGCTGTTTTAACTCCGATATGCGTGCCGACTGAGCCCGAACCTCACTAAAATGTTTTAAAATGTGTTTTTAAGCCATGATTAACCATTGGTTAAGCACGGGTGGCCTCGGGCAGTTTTTAAGTGAAAGTACGATTTTGCCCCTGTTTTTGGGCAGTTTTGCGAATTTCGGGATTTTTGATTCGTATACCGAAACCTAAGCAATATTAGGCTCAAATTGTAACATCCTAATTTTTAACCCAATACTCTAGAACATATTTAGGTTAATCATTAGTCTGTTACTTCATAGTTCTCATTTAACTTTGAATTACTTAGCGGAAAATACGGGTAATTTTTTTTTGAAATAAAAGTGAGAGCCGCGTGATGCGATAAGCGGTAAACCATGTATGGTAAACAAATGTCTCACAACATCGTAACATAAGGCACAACATGAACATTACTGAAAATCATCTTATATATATATAACTTGCCCACTTATAAGTGTGGGTCTTAATTTAGTACAAGGGGAATACATAAAAGGAAGTACAACATCAAACATAAACATAATCTACTCCCCTACCCGAGTGTATCTAATAGGATAACCTCTAAACAAAAGAAGGTTTATCCCTATCTATGTGGTGTGTGCTCTAACTCGGGCCATCCTCGACCTCCTACTGGCGACCATCTCGTGATCGAGGCAGATATCCGGGAAACTGAGCGAGCTCCTCGGGCGTGAAAAGGCGGAGTGGGGATCGAATATGACTCCCAGGGTATGGCCGCATCTCCGGTCGTCGTGCACGCCTCGGCTGAGTCACGGTGGGTTTGCTATCCTCTCCGAAGTCCATAGGTATGGTGGGGTAAGATCCCTCGGAGGGTATCTGGGTGGCCGAATCCTCGGAAGGATCCATCTCCGAGAAGGACGATGGGCAACGGGGCACATACTCGGGGTAGTCTCGAACGGCGGATGCGGAAGGTGGAGTACGGCGTAGCCTCTCCTCTCGAGGGACGTGGCTCGAACACTAGGTCATCGCCAAAAGGTGAGACGGGGGAGAAACGATGGGAATGTACAGGGGGAGTGAAGGGTCGACCCATGAACATGAATACCTTAACTGTGCATCGACCCACAAAATGGAATGACCCGTGGTCCGGGTCATGGTGCACCTCCCATGTCGGCGTGTCCACGAACACCACGAACGTCGCCATCTGAAGACGTGACGGAAAGAAAGAGGTAGAGGGAGTGAGAATCTTGCTAAAGAATCTCAGTAGGGCCTCCTACTACCTAGGTGCCATCATCTACGTCCTCAGGAACCTTGGGTTTAATTATACGAAATGTCTGAACATGCATTTAGTTCATTTTAAACTTCAAAATATACGTTAGCCAAGGTCCATTCATTTTAAGATGATCTTAATGTCATGAATGCAACATAATAGAAAATGTATGCATGGCACTACCTAATGCACATACATAAAACATAACATCAAGCATCATCATCATTGGTGGCATAAAGTGGCAATAGTAACATTCATATGGGACGAAACTTAGTGACATAATCATAATCATGAACTTCTCTTCCTCATGGGCCACCCTAAAAGACAATCGAACTGGGGGTGCTCGGCCGAACCGGTGTCACCCAGAACGAGTCATACATCTAGGTTATGAGCTCATACCTTAACTAGTCGTCACTAGTTCTTACTTACCACTTAACGATAAGCGTATCATAAATCCCGACTATCTGAGTACGGGTTAGGGGCAAATCTCTTAGGGGTGCTCGGCGCAACCGGTGTCACCTAAGAGTATAAAATGGTACCGATGTCACATGAGTTCTATGGAGGTGCTCGGCCGAACCGGTGTCATCCTAGAACCCATCTTAGTACCTTAATTTTCAAAATCTCTTTAAGTCCCCAAATTTGTCGGAAATTCGGCGGCCAAAACGGTCATTACACCAAATTTCCTTCCAAATTTGCTTTATGCCACATAAACATATAACCTCATAAATTCCTCACATGAATAACATCATCATCATTAGCATACTTCATGCATCATCATAAATCATCCAAACGCTTACCCTTACGGTAGCTTATGCTTTGACCCTTACGGGTCTTAATCTTGAGATATAGTTCTCTAATATCCGTCGCTCATATTTTATGCCCCTAAGGCTCATATTTAAACATCATTCTTCATTCTCATGTTCATACTTAAATCTGAATAGCATAGGGCAGAATCTCTAACTTGTTTTTACGGGGTTCTAGAACTTACGTTTTAGACCCTTTCTCGGTTCCGTCTTCGCCTAAGGCGCTATACATTAAATCTAAATCAATTATGAGACATTCCTATGCTTAAGGACTAATTATTAATCATGTTTATCATGTTGTAAGGGTGCTGGACAGATTCCAGAAAAATAAATGTTCTAAGAGTTCTAAACTTGCACTTTTACGGTTTTCTAGTTACTAGTTTCCCCGTAGGTGCTAGAATTCAATTCTAACTCAAATGATACCAAGTTTTTCATGTCTAAACAATCTAAATCTGATTATGTTCCCATTAAAACAGTTTGGATTAGTTCCATAAACAAATGGGTCAAAACTATGTTAAATTCTAGCTTTACGGTATTTCTAGTTAGCTAGTTTCTTACTTATCATGCATAGGATCGTTTCTACATCATCATACGATATTTTCACACATTCCAACACATCAAAACATCATCATACAGCATCATACTCATCACATCAGAACCGAAAACATTCATCCTCAATAAGAGAGTTAAATTGACATTTCTAGGTACATAAGTCAACTAGTTTCTCTTGGAATCAATCTAGAACTTCTAAAACTCTTTGAAGACATTTTAAATCATTTAGAGGCTAAGTGAAACCTTGGGTCAGTGACCAAAACATATTCCATCCCCTAAAAGAGATTGGAATCACATCTTATAATGACATAACCTTATAAAGATTTGTAAAACATTAAGGAACACTTAAAACGTAGACTATTGGTCCTAGTAGCTAGATGAAAACTCATTGCAAGTTCATCATCACTACTTGGCCGAAAAACATACATTCAAAGTATGGTTTACATCAAACTTTAACTTGGAATGAAATGGGCAAGTCTTTGAGCTCTAGGTTCTTAAGT